>JALMQS010000681.1:2343514-2501091 GCA_024734495.1 Forficula auricularia
GATATCGTCAGCGTAACAATGTATTGGATTGGACCTTTCTTGGAATGACCATTATTATCTCAGTAGCAAAGCTGCAGCATCAAAGCAACCTTTCAGCTCACCCCCACTCTATCCTTATATTACCGAGGCTCAAGTCGCCCTGTCTTAGTGGCCGCATCTGTGGAGAGGGGCCCTCAAGCTTGTTCTCTTATGCCTTAGATACGAAGGCGGAGCTATCAGACTAATAGGCCCGATCCCGCACTGACACTCTCGGCTCCCTACCCACGTCGGCGGGTCTGTCTGCGCTCCTCTTGTCGGATAATTTGCCGTGTTTCCTACGACGTCAAAATCGATTGAATTCACCAAAACTCGTTGCCGCGAGCTCTACGATTTCTACATTCAACATCCCTACTCACTAGAACCACCACTGGATACTAATCGAACAAACGCATTCGCCAATTCGTTTTATCCCTTTGACATCTAGAGACTGGAACTCTCTTCCCCGACCCGTCGCTCTGCGAAAACGTTTCGGCGGCCTCGGAGAATGTTTTTCAAGATAATCTGGGTGCTCGGCCCCGCCGTGTCTTAACACTTCCGCTGATCGGAGATCTTGGCACCATGTCCCGGGGTTATTTGGAAGCTTGGTGCAGCTCTTCTGCTGTCAATATCAATATAAAAAAAAAAAAATTTGCACAGTTACTAATTTAGGACTCTTGGGGGCGGGGGGTGGGGAGATGTATGCTAAAAAGGTCGGCGAGGGGCCATATAACGTATTTTTTATTATAAAATAATTTAAAGATTAATTACTCTCGATTTTTTTATTCTATAAATTTATTACGGCAGAAGAGTTAAATGAAATTAATAAATTAATTCCAATAAAATCAATATTGATTTTTCCTCCAATTGTTTTTGTTTTTTTCTTGCCGCCCTAAGTGTCGCCGGTGGCGCTCTCTATCCGTCTCAGATTCGAACTCAATTTTCCATCCATTTATGATCAGCTGATTTCAAGGCAAATTTTATTGATCTCATTAAAAGAAACTATTAGAATAAATTATTATGTATTTCATTTATGGACAGCACCTGCGTTACAATTCTGTCATTCTACATTTAAATGTCTGTATATGGCGGCAAAATCGTTCGAAATATAATCAAAAAAGGAAAACCCAATCTTAAGTAAGTTATCCTGTGAACAAATTGATGGTTCCGAAAACCATAAAAAATTCGCACTTTAAATGTCAAAGTCAATTAAATAATTGTTTCTTTTTTATCCTTCAATTAAACTCACATGTTTCAATTAGTATTCTAGCAACCATTTGCAGCATTCTTATTTTTTTTGTATTCTTTCGAATATTAAGATTATTATTTCAATAGTAAAATATATTTTCTATTTTAGAAATGACATCTGGAACGAATTTGGTCGTGCCCGTAGTTTTATGGGGCAAATCGGCCCCTACTCATTGCATTTCTTGTATCTGCTTATCGCGAGATCAAAAAACTCTGATTACTGGCTGCTACGACGGGCAAATATGTCTATGGCAAGTCGACCCAGAAACCATGGAGGTAAATTCGCAACTTATACTCGCTTAGCAAAAAATCAAGCAATCTCTTTTGGACGTTTTTTTTTTTATTTCTAAAAATTGAAAACATCTTTTTTTTTTAATTTCAATTTGAGAGTGTTCTTTGATGCAGTCAGGTGCAAGCTGTTTTGCTAAGGAAGAATAAAAAGAAAAATTTAGATTTTTTTTATACTTTATTACTAGAGACCAGATTTTTATGCAGTAAAAACTGCCAAAATATGCCATAAAATATGCAGTTAAAAGGCTAAAATATGCAAGTAATATGCAGATAACGTCGAAATATGCAAATATATGCAGTAAAAAATTGGCAAAATAAATTATTTTATGCTCTAAATAAGCTGACGTGTTCTGATGTGGCCATCCACTTGACTTTACTATACAACCTGGCCCCTCACTTATATTTAATATTTAATAAAATTATTTATAACTATGTAAGGGAGACGGATTAGTTTTTCCATTTTCAGACTCCTGGGGCCCAGCTGATTATGTGTACAAAATTTGGTTGAATACTCTCAAATAGCCTAGATTTTTAATTTTTAACTCCCCCTCCACCCCCCTTAATTTTGAGTCGATATGCACCAAAATCTAATCAGCTCTTAATCTCAATGGACCAAAACTACGCGTGAAATTTGGTTTTGATATTCACACTAGTTTTTGAGCTAGCTCGTCCACAAAAATTTGATAACGCACAGCTTAACAGACTAACAGTTATTTTGATAAAACAATTATTATCTCGAAAAATATAATTTTTTCGATGTTCACTTATTAGGGCTTTTTTGTAGAGCGAAATGCCATGGTTTGGCTCAATTTTTTTAATCAAAATAGATTCAGCCGTATTTGAGATATTTCGAAAAAAAACAACATTTTTTTCATGCACGATTACAATACTTGACCATACCCTCTATGGTAAAGTAAAAAAAACAAGAAAAATGAAATTTACTATAAGAGGGTTCTATACTAAAAATAGTTATTATTTCTTTCGAGGGCCAAAATGGCGAGGGTTCAAAAATAGAATCATCAATATAAGTCGTAGAACCTTTTATCGACTTCTACGAAATGTTGCATACGACCTTATGAAAATGACTCACTATGTGAAATTGTTCTTGACCCAAAAGGAGGGGGATTCAAAAATAATTTAAAATTATAAAATTTTCAACAAAAATCGAAGAAAGCACGGTTCTATGGCCAAGATCTCTAATAATTTTTCAAAATAATTAGCCAACGATGAAATTAAAAAAAATTAAAATTTACAATCATTTTACAAAAGAAACTATAAGTAAAATTGATAATCACTCTCACATTCACTCTAATCATTCATTCATTTTGATCTACGCTGAAAAACTCGTAACAGGGCAAATCGATCAGATTGATGAGCGCCTCGCTCCCATCGAAGATTAAATTAAGGTAGGAGGAACAGAAGAAAATTGCCTTTTTCTGCTCGATCAGTCAAAAGGATAAGCCGGAATTCGAACCAGGGATCTTAGCATGTGCGCTGCGATGCCTTCATAAGAGCCTTATTTTTTTTTTTTGTATTTATTGTATATATAGAATTAGTAAAATTCAATACAAGAATTTAAGTACAAATAAACAGAATTGTGAACAAATATAACAATAAACCATTCCCTCCCCCTCCCTCCCTCATTCATTTATAACGAGCACCATCAATAAAATTGTATAAGCTTCTCACGCGGCCTCGTTGTGGTTGCGTCCCGAGGTAAAGAAAAAATTATTTTCGACCTTTGGGTTTGTGATAGATTGGGAGGCGTTTGAATATAGTTTAATAATAATATTTGTTTTCCTAATTGTTTTGTTGGTAGCAGTCTGTGTCCAGAATGTAATTCTTCTTTAATCTCCTTATTGTTTGACTGATGGGCTATGGGTTTAAATGATATTCTAATTGGTGTCTATGCTTTAGGAATGCGAAATGAATCTCTTACGCCCATAAGAATTTTAGATTGAATTCTTTGGATTTTAATCAATTTCGATTCGCTGGCTGTACCCCATAATTAGCAGGCATATGACCAGATTGGCCTTAGGATAGATTTATATAAGATTACTTTGTTTTTTAAAGACGTTGAGATTTTCTCCCAATCAGCCAATACTTATTTTTCTATTTAAGGTAGTTGTTTCGCGACAATACTAGCAAAACGTTAATGCTAGAGTATATAGAACAGACAATAAGGATTCATAATTGATAAGCCCAAAACTTTTTGCTGTTTATGTATCACTACTAGCCAATCACGTGCTCGTTTGACAAATCTGGCAACACTGTCCGAACTTGTATATATTTTATCATAGAAATTTCAGATAAAGTTCATTATAAAGGGAGATTTATAAAACAAAAAGTTCTTAATAAGCGATTGAAAGCTGTTGCGACAATGGCTGAAGCAAAAAAACGTCAAAAAAATACTAAAGTAAACAAACTTTTTAGGTTAAATAAATGCGTTGTTGCCGGCTTGTTTTTAGTGTAAATTTTTCATTATTTATTCATTATTATCTCAGAAACTGTGTTGTAACTATGAATTAAAATTTTCTTAAAAAATGTATTAGATATTGTTTAATGTTGGTTTAGTTTTTTTATAACATGTTAAGAAGAGTTTCTTAATTATAATTAAATATGTATGTAAACTTTCCGATATCCCGTATAGTGCAATGTATAAGAGTCTGAAAAATTATCTTTGGAATTTAATATCTCCGGAACTATATTGTTCATAAATTTCGTTTTGCCACCAATCGATGCAGAAGTATTTAAATAATAATCTTTCTAAATTTCAAAAAAATCCTAAGAAACCCATATGGTGAAATAACTACCTTAAGTTCCATTTATTTACGTTTTCTGTCTATATGAAGTCAGCCTGGAGTCCAAATGTAGGGAATATTTTGGGAATTTAGGTAGGCTTGAAATTTGCTTATTTGTAAAGGTGATGTGGGTTGACTTCATCTCGTTTATTTGAATCCTCCATCCCTTAAGTTTTTTTATATTTTATGATTTCAGATGACTCCAAGATGTTTGCTTGTTGGACATAGTGCACCAATACTTTGTCTATCTAAAGCAAGCATACTTTTAGATATTAACTACATTGTTAGTAGTTCTGAAAGTGGGTAAGTATTTTTATTTACTAGGACCTAAATAAATATAATATATATATATATATAATTATTTTAAATAGAATATTTAAAACATCTTTTTCATGTAATCTATAGAAAAATAAACTAATTAATAAAGTAAAGGGTGTGTAGTTTCACAGTGAAACTACACACCCTTTACTTTATTAATTTTTATCATGTTTCACTTAATACCTAACACCACTTTCCTTAAGTAAAAAAAAAAAATAAAAAAATAAACTAATTAAAATGATTTGTTAAAATTCTTTTATTTTAGGGAAATGTGCACCTGGGATCTTATAGATGGAAAGTGCAAAGAATTAGTTAAATTGCCATACGTTCATACTAATTTGCAGGTAAAAATTTATATATTTATTTAATTTTCAAGATGGTGGCAGGGAGCGAGTTCCAGTCTCTGGAGGTCATAGGGATAAAAGAGTTTGCGAAAGCGCTTGTTCGACTTTTATTCAATTTGACAGCGAAGGGGCGCTGAGCGTTCGAAAACCGCGTGTTTCTCGTAAAGAGGGCTTTATGGGGGGATAATTGATTTCATCTCGACTGAACAGACACCGTGATAGTATCTGTAGTACAGGGAAAGGGCAGAAACGGTTCTTCGGTGAGCCAGGGAGTTGAGTGAGTTTGTTAGAGCCGGGTCTCCTATTAGTTTAATTGCTCGCTTCTGAATCGCATCCAGTGTAGCAAAAGAATGCTTGGAGGCACCTCTCGACAGATGCGAGCCATATTCGAGATTTCACATTTTTAGTTGAAATTATTTTCATAAAACTTAGCTTTTACGCATTATTATGTATGTCACGAATTACTAGTTACCATATCATGGGATCTTAATAAGAGGGGAGTGGTGGAGGCCCTATCAAACAATAATAATAATAATTTAATTCGTAAAAGCCAAGTTTTATGAAAATAATTTCAACTAAAAATGTGAAATCAATAAAAAATATAGAGGGACATGTGAAATGAAAAACATGTGTTTTAATTGAAGTTACTAATATATTCTCGACTCATTTAATAAATTGATGATGTTGAACTTGGCAGCACATTAGATCTCACTACTTTTTTGGCAAACGGATTTTATTAATCGAACTTGGCCTTTTTTTACACTAGTGTTTTTGTTAAGATTAAGTCTTATAAAATCATACTAAATATTAAGAAATGAATTTATTTTATTTAGGGACGAATCTAAGTAATTGAATATTGGAGGACTTCGTCCCCTCAGGAATCGAACCCAAACGCTAACTTGCTTGCCGGGCAGTTTTAGCCAAACCCTTAAGACCATACTAAATATGTTTTCTTGTAATTTTAATTTTTTTTTAGGCTTATCATATGTCTGGTACTGATGACATTCGATTATTTTGTAATGGATATTATGCGGAGATTTTAATAATGGACCCGTTTAGTCTTGAAATTTTATTTCAATTGTGCTCCCGCGTGAATCCTGATTGGATTAGTGCTTTGCATGTACTTAGACCAGCAAAAAGAAAAGGTAATTAATTAAATTAAATATTAAAAATACTAATATATACATAAAATAATTATTAAATAATTCGATTTAATTTATTTTCATTAGATGATGTTGTTCTCGCTCTTACTACAACTGGTACTATCAAAGTTTGGACATTAACAGGCCAAGAAATCAAAAATGCTGCTGAAGGCATTTATGAAAATGAATCTAAACAAATACGATGTCTGAATGCTTTATCTATGAGTTGTTGCGCATATAATCAACGCACTGTCCTGATAGTTTGCAATAAATATTGGCAGGTGAATAAAACAATAATCTAATTTATATATTTTGATTCATTTAGTATTTTGGGTAAATATATTTAGTATTGTATATTTTAGGAAATTTTTTTAAATGTATAAGGCATTTTGTATCAACCCTGGGCATATTCTTTCAGTCCTGATTTCTAATACGGCTTTTTAGTAAAATAATAAAGATAGAAATTTAGATAGATCAATAAAATTAAAAATAGAAAAAATATTTTAAAGTTTTAAAGAATATTTTGCTTTCAATTTTTTAAATTTATTTGTTTCTTTTTCATTAGAGTTGGTAAATAATAATTTATTCTGTGAATATAAATGTTATTTATCAGAGCCACTAAATATATATTGCTTTATTTCTACTCAGTTTAATTTAGAATTCATCATCATTGTCATTGTAATCAGTCCCAAGACTGGTTTGACTAACTACTCGTCTTCATTTAATTCTTTCACATCTCTATAACTCCACATTCGATATCTTTCATTATCTGAGTAAAATTTTTAAATATTCTAATCTTAATCTCTTTCTCTTCCCTCTTTCTTTCCTACTTAACCCTTTAAAATTTCACTCAAAAATCCTCCTTTTCTCAACATGTGCCTTTCTCTTTTCTTCTCCAGATGCTTCCACAAAGTTCTATTTTTTTCAAGAATTTTGTCCACTGTAATTCTATTCACCCATTTAATTTTCAGCATTCTCCCATAGCATAACATTCCAAAAGCCTTCTGTTTCCTTCTCTCTACCTTTCCTATCGTACTTACAGATTTTACATCCATAATTTAATTTAATATTATATTAAAATAAATATAATCACTCTTCTTAAGGTAGTTGTTTCGCGACAATACTAGCAAAAAGTTAATGCTAGAGTATATAGAACAGACAATAAGGATTCATAATTCATAAGCCCAAAACTTTTGCTCTTTATGTACCGATTCTAGCCAATCCCGTGATCGTTTGACAAATCTGGCACCATTGTAAGAGATTGAATATTTTTATATTAAAATGACAGATAAAAATACATTTTAAAAAATTAAAAAATGTCTATAAAAATTGTTTTATTATTTTTTAACAAATGTAATCAACGTCTACGCTACACCTTATGAAAATTATAATTTTGAAAAAATCTAGCGCATGCGCGCTTTATACATCTTTCGCTGGTTAAATAAATGCGCTGTTGCCAAATTGTTTTTGGTGTAAATCTTTTTTTATACATTTTTCATTATTTATTCATTATTATCACAGAAACTGTGTTCTAACTATGAATCAAAATTGTCTTAAAATATGTATTTGTTATTTTTTAATGTTGGTTTAGTTTTTTATAAAAATGGTAAGAAGGGTTTCTTAATTATAATTAAATATGTATGTAAATTTTCCGATATCCCGTATAGTGCAATGTATAAGAGTCTGAAAAACTCCATTTTGAAATTTAATATCTCCGGAACTATATTGTTCATAAATTTCGTTTCGCCACCAATCGATGCAGAAGTATTTAAATAATAATCTTTCTAAATTTCAAAAGAAAGCCCATATGGTGAAACAACTACCTTGATATAAAATTCATTCTGTCTGTACTATTAATTTTAGGTTGAATAAATATAAATTTGTGGCAGGATGATTATTTCTGGAGAGTAGAAATGGGACAGTTAAATAATTTTTTAAGCAATTTTTTTATGCTAATTATATTTACAAAATTATAAACATTATCAAGCAAATCACGTGTCTTTGAATATTAATATTTTTTTATTAATTTAGATTTATGACGCTGGAGATTTTTCGGTTCTTTGTTCTGTGGATGCTCCTCGTTGTGAACGCTGGGTGGGCGGTGAATTTCTGGCAACTGACCGAGTAGTAATTTGGACTGATGAAGGACGCGGGTTCTTGTATAAATTACCTGCAAAGTACGTTATTTTTTCTAATGTTCTTCTACTTATCTATTATTATTTAAATTTTTTTTAATTTACTTTCTTTATCAATCTATTTAGCATGATTAAAGAACAAAATATTCTTTTTAATTTCATTTGAACTTTTTTCAATTATATTTATTTTTAATTAATCACAAGCAATGATTTTCTACTTTTTTCATACATATTTATTTGTCATAAAAAATAACACTGATGAACAAATTCAAATTTTTTTTTTCTCCTTTGAACAAAAATAGGTGATTATTTATAATTCGACCCCGCTGAATCCAAATCTGAAAGTAGAAATGCTGTATCACCTATCGTTTTCCCTTGTTTTCATTTTTGGTTTTTAATAAAAATTTGTAATAATACTTCTAAATTTTAAATTATTTTTGTTTCTTTGCTCATGAAATAGAATTTAAATATTTAAATGAATAACTATGAAATATAAAAAAATTAAAAAATATGTATAGCGGGAACGATTTTGACTTGTTCATCAGTACAGCTTTATTTCAAAAAAGGAAAAAAACATTTTTTACTAGAAATTTGAAAATTTTATCTTGAGCTCGCGGTTTGCAATTGCCGTGAAATCTCCTCCTGAGGTTCCATAATAAGTCTGCTAACGTGTTTCTGTGCCAGTTTTCCACGACGGATCGTTTCTCCAGGGCAGAAATATCTTTGGTGAAATCTCTCGCCGCAGTCTTTGTCAGCCAGATTGGGGGTGGAGTTCCTAAATGCGAACGTAAAAAAAGTAAGAATTTTCAGGATACGGCCAGTCCCCATACTGCACAACGCCTTCAACAAATTCTTCCTAGAACTGTCCAGTTCTCTGCATTTCCACAAGGAACCCACAAGCATCATTTCGTCAAACTTTAACCATACGCGTTTCTCTCCCATGGATTTGCAGCCCAATAGCCTATCATACTCTCTTTTAACTTACTATCAGAGTTAGAAATCGTTTTCTCGAGTATCAAAACCTCACTCGTGTTTATCCAAAGCCTCAAACAAAATTTTCATCAGTCCCAACTTTCTATCCAACAGTGGTAACAAATTCCTGTCTTTCTCAAGTAGAGGGTGATTCCTAACACTCTTCTGTCCAGGAATTAAGTTTTGAGCATTAGGTACTGATGGGTATATATTCCCATTAACCAACAATACTACTTTTAAACTATTCTTAGATGAATCTAAAATAGTCTCCACTTGTTTGTGGTGGGACTCCTTTCAAGTTTAGTGACTGGTATAGCCTAGTAATAGCTGTTGGCACTTTATTTTTATTTATTTAGTATAGCCATATTAATTAATATAGCTATTTAATATTACTTTTAATTGCAGTTAAAACACATGTAGCTATTAAACAAATGAGCAATGTAAAGCTGATAGCGAGACAAAGTTGCATACTTTAGTTCAAATGCACCAATATTGTAGATATATTAGATAAATTTGAATTTGGTTGTCTATTCTAGACTTATATTAAAGAAATTATTAAAATAAAAGCCACCATTTCATATTATTAATACTTTATGAATTATAAGAATTCGAATGAGAGCTGGATAGACTTTCAAATAAAACAAGTTAAGCCTGGTGCGGAGACCCGAAACCATACAACTATAAAATGTGGGTGTTCCGCAAAAAATTTAAGTGATTGAGAAAAACGGATGCGATATTCGTTATCAGCACATCTGAATACATAAAGATCACCTAGTTTTATTTAAAGGAAAATTTCATTGTTTATCAGTGTAATTTTAGAATTTTTGCTTGCCTTTTAGGGAATAATCACTTCATTTATTTTAATTTATATCAGTATTAAACCATTGAATGAAATATTTATTTATTTCTGAGAATGATTAAGGTGTTGAATATTTTAATATTATGCACCACCTTCCCCAAGTGACGGTTTTTTATATTCTTCTAATCTATCAATTTATTAAAAATTATTAAATAATCCTACTAAAAACGAAAATCATGACCTCGTATTTTTATAAAATCAAACTTTTCTTATTTATGTGTTAAAATATCCACACATCATTAACTTTTTTCAAAATTGATATTTTTAAGAAAAAGAAAATATTCTATAAGCTAGTTTGTTTTTTAATAAATATTAATTGATTACACAGGTCGACAAAATTTTTTTTTCCTTGTTCTAAGATTTATTTCATGATTTTTCTATTCATTGTGCATCAAAATAAAGGAAAAATACCTATATTCCATATAAAGTTTGCTTTTGTAGAGGTTATAATAATAATCATCGAGAAAAGGCCATTTTGACCTCTTTTCGAGTCCCATTGGATATTAGACAGCAATATTTGAAATCACAAGATTTTGTTGACGTAATAAAAAACAGTTTTCTCTTTGATTTTCAAATTACCACTTGCTTGTAACTCAATAGAACTCACGTTATATATAAAAAACTAAGACCATATGTTTTTATCTATGTTTATTATCCTTTATAATCACGTAGTTTTAGTTTTTTTAGTTATAACTCGAGTTCTAATTGAGCTAAAATAAAGTGGTAATTTGAAAATCAAAGAGGAAGCTGTTTTCTATTACGTCAACAAAATATTTTGATTTCACATATTGCTGTTTAATATCTAATGGGATTCGAAAATAGGTCAAAATGGCCTTTTTCGTTGTTTTGACCGATAATATCTCGAATCTCTGACGTGTTGTAAAAAATCTAGAAATTGCATGATAATCAGCTTATAAAACTCTACTGGAATCCATTGTTAGGTTCACGGGTACAAATTTTTGTCGACCTGTGTTATAAATCATTCAAACATAACTTAGATCTTAGATATTAAAATAAATGTGCATTTATTTAATATTGAATAAATATTAATAATATACAATCAATATGAAAGTTATAATAAATTATAAAACATTTTATTTTATGTTTTATTATTTGCACTTTTTGCCTCTTTAAATTTTTTTTTTTTTTTTTTTTTGATACTTAATTAAAATGTTAACTTCTCACATAGAATTTAGATATGTATGGCGCACCGCGCCTCGCTACGCACTACAAATTATTTTTAAAAAAATATTGCTTTCAACAGCTGGCAGAGCTTTAATAAAAATTAAATAATAATAAACATTTATATCTTTATTTATAGTGAGCTCACTACAAATAGAAAAAAAATATACAATTATATATATATATATATTTCAAAATTGACAAACAAATTATTCTAAAAATTGTAGAATGTAATAATGAATCTATGCAGATTTTTACATGCGTATTTAGCAGAGAGCTCTACATCTCCTAAGATTGTTGGGAGCAATAATAATATTATAAAATTATTTTTCACTATACCATACTACATACATACTATACGGTTTCTTTTAGTTATTAGAATTTCTAGAGGATTCGGGGTAAAGTCCTGGTCTATATTGATAATGAGGCTTTACATTTTTTAGTGTTCAAACACTCCACGTATAGCGAAGAAGATCGTTAGAAAGATAATTTTATTATCAATAAGCTTCAAGATTTATTTTCGGATTCGTCCGTTCATGGGAAAATAGAAAAATTAATTAAAATTTGTAATCAAGTAAACATTGGTTTTAATGGGTGATTTATTCTCTCTTGACCGTTTTTTAACTCTTAAGAATTTTAAGAAAATATATATTTAGTTTAAAACGGCTTGAAACATTGTAATTAGTATTCTATTAACCACATTAATGGCCAAATCCGAAAAAAAAAAAAACATTCTAAATCATCAATATATATAAAAATTATAGTAATTTTGTTTTAAACTTTGAGAAATATTCCCTAAAAACCTCATAAGGACGTTCCCTAATAAATCGACTTTCTTGCCATTCTTTTAAAAATTTGAATACACATATATATTAGTGTATAAAATACGGAGAAATTGTTTTCGATAGTCCTTGCGGCACTAAATTTGAAGATATTGACCATTGAAATTTGCATATAAACACGCAAACCCTATCCCGATTGATTTTAAAACGACTGTTTCATTAAATAACAATCGTAATTCCCTTGAATTTTTTTTGAAAAACTGAAAATCATTAGCTGAAGATATAACACATATTTTTCTGTTAAAATAATAGTAGCAAGCGGTATTCGTTTTGTCTGAAAAATGTTAAAAGTAAAGTATTTTGATGGTTTTCATTCTTTCTCTCCTGGGATGACAAGTGGCAGATGGCGACTTGGCAACGTCGCACTGCCCTGGGACATGTGGGTAGCTCTGAGATATAAGTTAACTTTGGGTCAGTGTAAATGAAAAGTCAATCGTTATAACAAATAAAACATTTATTAGTACTCAATACAAATAAGTAGTAGTATATTTTAATTCATATGTATAAATATTTATTCATTTTAAAATATAATTTGTAATAGAATTTTCATAAACTCTTTTATTTTTAACATAAAATATAGCAATATATAATTTATTCTTAGCCGATAATACTTATCTTATTATTATTATTTATTTATTTTTTTTGTTTAAATTTTATCTTTGGCGAATTTTGGATTTTTTTAAAAATCTAATATAATGTCTTTTTTCTAGTTATTCGCGATTTCTTATTTTCTAATTTTTCGGTAAACAATTTTACAATTGTTTCTTCACCTCCTTCTTCATATATTTTTTTAAATGATCATACATTAGAACGATAAACAATCAACAGGTGTCAGAAGAATGCAATGATGCCAGATCTGAGAAACGACGCAGTGAAATTATTTTTGCCTTACTGCGCATGTGAGAGAGGGGGAAAGAGCGATCTGCATCTGAGCTATATTAGGGAACGTCCTTAAAATATTTATATATTAAGAAATTAAAAAAAATAAATAAAAATAGTTTTATAAATATATAAATTCTATTAAACGTTTTTTTTTATTGACAACTTACCAAAATCAAATTTCTTTAAAGATATTATTTAAGAGCTTAGATATATGGAAGGATTCTTATGGAAAAAAAAACCCGAAAAACTTAATGAAGACAAAAACATTAAATTGAATATACATATATATATATATATATATATATATTTATTTATTTATTTAAATCATATTTGGAATATTATTTAACACCTTTTTTTCTTTAGAAAGAATTTGATTTTTTTTAAAGAAGAGAAATTGAATGATTGATTAATTGCTATTTTGTTCTATGTGCTCTCGTGCCCTCCTGCGGGGCCCACTCATTCAATTCCACCTTAATGTAGTCGACTCAAAGGCAAGGAAATCAGTAGGTGTGTAGCCCGACGCTTCATTCACGACATTTCTCTCTATCTTTCTCTTTTTCTGTCCTAGTCTTGAGTCTGGCAACCAAAGATAATATAATTATGTATATTCATGATTTGATTATTTTTCTCATTTGTCGATTTTTTTTTAATTGTCTATTTAATTTTGCTAGATTCAAGATTTTTCCTTTAAATTAATATTTTAATACAAAATAAATATATATAAATAAAAATACGTTGAACAAAACGCTTATTTTAATTTTTATTCATCTCTAGTTTGTGTCCAGATTGTATTGTTATGTTTATAGCTTTTTATTTTTCTAAACAAGTTAAATCTCACACTTTTCATTGCTTTTCTTTTATTTATATTGATTTTACTTTATTTTTTGTTTTGTTTTCATTAGTTTAGTTATCCTGTTAACGATTAACATATTAAATTATTTTAAAGAAATTTATCAATTAACTAAAAAAATATTTTAAAATAGATTCCTTTTTATTTTTTGAAATAAATTTAAAAATAACGCTACTAGATTTGTCCTATAAATTCATTCGTTTGGTTTGCCTATTTTGACTGAATTTTTTTTTACTTTATCCAATGCGAAGCATGGGTAAAGTATTGTTTATTCATAATGTTGCAAAATGTGCACTTTAATAAGTCCTGATTGACTCTTAGTAAATGGCGAATTATATGAATTTTCAAAATTTTAATCATAGTCTAAGCTTTTTTGAAGTGGTATTTTCGGTAAAGTTGGAAGCACAAAGGCAGTTCCAGACTCTAAATGTCTTAGGAACAAAATAATTAACGAATAAAATTTCAAGATAATCCTGAAGAATTAGTAAATGATTCTAAAACTCGTATTATAATTAAAAAATTTTTAAATGGATTCAAATTGTTTTTATCTATTGTGGTAAGGTTAAAAAATTTACCCCCACAAAAATATACACATTATAATCAATAATTGATTAACTCCAGTGAAAATGAGTTAGCCTATAAGGAGGACCTAGTTCAAACGAGTGGGCACTGCGAATTTATCCAAAATTGATATTTTTTCTCAAAATTGATAGTAATAAAATTCAACCAATAAGTAACCAGTTTTAGCATTTTTGTTTTCTATATTATAACTCTAAATTGAATATAATATTTTTGTTATAATTCTAATTATAATTATATGAATATATTAATCATTAATTGATTTATTCTAATATTAAAAATATTTATTCTATTAGTTCCATTGTGCTTTTTTGCACACTTTCTCTAAGCAATATCTAGCTTAAATTTATCAATACCTTTCATTTACTCTTTTTCTCCTTCTCTTCCTTTTAACAGTTTCAATCACATTCTTTATCTATTCTAATATCTATATTAACGTGATTTCTTTTTATCTAACACAAATTCAACACATACTTTTTTTTGCGAATGTGCTTTGCTTTGCTCTGCTCTGTCTTTCTATTTCATTTTTTTTGTTTATATTTTTTGATATACCTATTTGTTTCATTTCTTGCATATTTCTATTTTATTTTTAAGTAATACTTTTGTAGTTTGATATTATTTGAATCAGTAGTTTATGTAGTTACAGATTGTATTTTTATGCTTCATTATATTTTATCTATTCACAGTAGTTTTGAAAGTATTATTATTTTTTTTAATCATAAAGAGGCTCTCCATAAAATACCTCTCTGTATATTTGGATAATTTATTTTTCACCATGCTTCCATGTTTGTAAGCCCCTTAGCCAATACTACGTTATGTAGACTGCAACCCACTTCGTTCCAAGAAAAGAAAACTATTATATTTTATATAGCATTCACTAATACAACTGGTCTCAATTGAAATAATCATATTTATTTAAAAAAAAAATTCAAATGTAAATAATGTATTTGGTTAAATCCAAAAAGGAGATTTATAAGGGTTGATGTTAGTGGACTGTAGGTAATAGGGGCTGTGCCGGATAGAATGGGTAGAATTGTAGTTAAACCGGGCGTATGTGAAAACACTCAAATAAATACACTTCATATATAAAATCACTTCGCCTTTATTATAAAGGGATAAATAAGTACAATGAATGATTCTATTCAAGCCAATGGTATCGAGAAGGCTTAAAGAGCGCAAGGTCGGTTTCGGGAGAAAGGCAGCGGGTACGTGGCAAGGTTTATGTAAGGAGAGAAAGAAACAGATAAGAAGCAGGATCGGGTGACGAGAGAAGATTGTCCAGGAGTAACAGGGGTCAGATCAGAGAGAGAAGGGCAATTAAGAGTAAGCAAGGGTTGTCGTAAGGTAAATCAAGTAAGGGTAAGGACAAATAAGAAAGAAAGTAAGAAAGTGAGTACGCTCAATGACGAATCAGAGTAAACTGAACGTCGCTGGCAGGCAAGAACGACCTTTCACCTCCAGAGGGTCGCCGGGGGAGAAGAGAGGTGGAGCAGAAGCCTCGAAAGCAGCCAAGGGTCAAATTTGAATTTAACTAGTATTATAAAAACAAAACTAAAATTATTCTTAGACGGGGACGGCGCATAAAAAAATTAAATCAACTAAAATTAAATAAAAAATTATCAGATAAGAGAAGTTTTTATTAAATATTTAATATGAAAACGAAATTTTTCCCTTAATTAAACGACTCCCCCTATAGATCTTTATATCACGCTAGACACTTATCCCCTTCTCCTTTATTTATGTACGTATTTTATGGACAGTCCCAAAAATGAATATAAATTTCAATATTATTTTATAAAAGATGGATGTGAAATAATTATTTATTAAAATCTTAAATTCTCCTTTCAAATAAAAAAATAACAGTTATAACTCATGTTTAATTTATCATATCATTAGAATATTTATTTAACTTGCAACCCTTTTTTCCACGAAAATGATCATTCTTCGTTTTCACATCATATATTAATATTTTTAACTTATGTAATTTTTATAGCAGTGTAGCTGACAACCAAGATTTTCATAGCAAATCGGTCGAGTCTGATAATCCTTTTCTGTATTGTATACTCAAAGTTCCTGCCGAAAAAAGTGAGTTATTAATTCTACAGATAATTTTTTTTTTATAATATAATGTCGAGATATTTAATAAGCCAATTTTTTCGAAAATATAAATTGTGCATTATCTAAGTTTAAAATGAATTTTTTATAGCCTCTTTCTTGTCCACCGGCAATGAGATTCCATGTAGTTTCTCGACTAGGAAAGCTTACTAAATTACTAGTTCGCGGTGATAGTGAGGGTCAAGTTATAGTTTGGACTATTCCGGATGTGACAAACAACCAACTTGCGCAAATTAAACAAGAAGATTTTAAACTACCACCTGGTATTTTTTATTTTTTTATTTCAACAAAATTAAATTATTTTTCTTCTTATTCTTAAAAATGATAAATTATTTGAAAATTAATATTTTTCAGAAATACATCCAACTATCGCAACAAGTATAAACAAAGCATGGGCAAAAATGAATCCTCCACCTGTTGGAATTCTTGATCAATTAGTGAGTACTAATTCTAAAACATTTCTTGAAATTTTATAATAGGCAAGGTTTTACAAAAATCTTCTTCTTCTTCATTTCATAATTTAAGCTTATACGCGCTTATACACCTTTTCATAGAATATCCTCCATCTCTCTTTAGGGAACCCTAGGGTGAACCGCGATTGGAATTAGGTGTACACCGACTTTGTAATTAATTGGAATTCATTAGATAATCTATTGTCTTCTACTTGGAAATGAAACTGGAAGTGGAAGTAGGTGTACACGATTTTAGGTCGCGGTTCACCCCTCGGGGAACCCTAATGTCCCCATGACTTCGTTGTCTGTCTGTCTGTCTTTCAAAGGTCTTTAGCTTGTAAACTAGGAATTTATGGTTAGAATTTGAAGATCTACAGATATATTCGTATTTTTTTTCCTTTCTTCTTGAAGTCTATCAGAGACAATCATCCCATTGTAGTTTGATGCTTGCTGGTTGAGTTGTTTTTCTTAAACCACTTAGATTACAGATTTTCAATGAGAAAATCTCATTCTTTCAATAGACTTCTTCCCAGAGTATTTTAAAATGACTCTAGAAATAAGAGTCAAAACGTCTTTCATTCTAATGAAATTTTCTCATTATAAATATGCAGTCTAGGTGGTTTTAGCAGAAACTTCTTTTTCAATAAATCATCTCGTTGTTCAACCCATTTCTTTTTAAATTTAACTCTTTCGTCTTAAAAGCTATAAATATAATACGGGATCAGTTTTTTATCATATCACATCTCTTACTTTTCTATTCGATTTTTTACTCTTTTTCTTAGAGAGAATTTTACTTTCATCTAGTATAAAATATGCCAAACCTTCATTCAAATGGTGAATTTTTACTTTACCATACAGGTAAGAAAAAAGTGTGTTTTTTCTTCTTTTTTCAAAATATCTCAAAAACAGCTGAAACTATTTTGATTAAAAAAATTGAGCGAAACCATACAAAAAAGCCCTAATAAGTGAATATCGAAAAAATTATATTTTTCGAGATAATAATTGTTTTGTCAAAATGTCTGTTAGTCTGATTGTCTGGTTGTCTGTTAGTCTGTGCGTTACCAAATTTTTGTGGACGAGCTAGCTCAAAAACTAGTGTAAATATCGAAACCAAATTTCATACGTAGTTTTAGTCCAGTGAGATTAAGAGCTGATTAGATTTTGGTGCATATCGACCCAAAATTAAGTGGGGTGGGGTTAAAAATTAAAAATCTAGGCCATTTGAGCAAACTCAACCAACTTTTGTATACATAATCAATGGGACCCCAGAAGTCTAAAAATGCAAAAACTAACCCCCTCCCTACATGATAATAAATAATTTTATTAAATATAAGTGAGGGGCCAGGTTGTATAGGAAAGTCAAGTGGATGGCCACATCAGAACACGTCAGCTTATTTATTTTTATTTAAAAATTTTTTTTTGGTTTTTCATAATTTAATAATAATGAATGGAAACAGCTAGAGGAAAATCATTCCTAACAAAGAAAGATGTAGGAAAAAGATGATTGATATATGAGGTGTGTTCAAAAGTTGTCGGACTTTAGCTTAAGAAAAATACATTTATTTACTTAAATCTTTTAACACTTATTCCCTTCAAAGTAGTCCTCTTTAGATTGTACCCACTTCTTCCAGCGGTGCTCCCATTTTTGGAAACATTTCTGGAAATCCTCTTTTTTTTGTATGGAGTACAGTTGACTCGTCATTTTTTGCATGATGTCTTCTCTAGACTGAAATCGGGTCCCTTTAAATGGCGGACAAGTATTAAATGTAAGGCAAATCATTCGTAACACTAAATTCTTCACAAACACGACTAGTTTCAAACACTTCTACATAAGCTTGGTTAAATCCGTATTGATATATGCATCAAACATTTGGAGACCTAATTTGAAAATGAATATAGCAAGGATTGAGAGAGTTCAGCATAAGGCATTGAGGCATCTTGCGTATCTATCTGGCAACCCTATGTCTAGATTTGACCACGATTATACAGCAATTAGTGAAACCTTTAGTCTACCAACAATTCTATCATCCATGGTTGCTTCTGACAATGTATTAACTTACAAAATTATATCGAACAGAATTAATTGTCCAGAACTAAAGTCTCTTTTTCCTTTAAATAATCCTATATATGTACTTAGACACAACCAGCCTTTCTACCCTAAAGTACCAATCACGCGTCACGCTGAGAACAATCCAATCTATAGACTCGGTGTTTGCTTAAGAATTAGTGTTATAGATTTATCTTCTCATCCTAATAGAGTGACTAAAGCAATTAAAGAAAATACGCTATCTTATGATTAAGCTTTAAAATTCAAAATTCATTTATTTGTTATTTACAGAATTTATCTTCACTTAACATATGTATTACCTATTATATCTCTCTGTCTTTCTACATTATGTGTATAATATTATGTTTAAATGTAACCAATTTGTAAAGGCCTCTTGCTGTCGAAAATAAATAAATAAATACATTAAAATCTATTTTAAACATTTTTCAATTTCGTTTTTAGGCTGGCGTTCGATTGACTGCCAGTATTTATTTATCCCAACTGAATCGACTAGTATGTGGCCGAGAGGATGGATCTATTATTATTGTTCCAGCAACACAAACAGTTCTCTTACAATTACTTCATGGAAAACATCAACAATATGATGGTAAACATACAAGATATTGACAATATTATTAATTTATTTGATATTTTTACGCATAAATATCATACAATAGGTATTGATAGGTAATTTGATTCATTGAATTCATTTCTTCAAATAATTTTTTTATTAATTTCACAACATTCAAGTCCCGTAAATTGAATTTGAAGATCATTTTATAAATACTCGGTGTTCTGATTAAAAGAAAAAGTCTAATAATATATTTTCAAATCGATTTTTGAAAACACTAAAAGCTTTTCAATCATAAGTTTCCTGTATTTGATTCGATCGCGAATCGAATGCAGGTGATTTTTGTCAGATATTAACTGAAAATAAAAAATGTGATACATAAAATTCTTTTTTCTTTTTTTTTTTAGATTGGCCACCACATCAAATCTTATTAGGCCATGTAGGTAGAGTGAATTGTTTACTCTACCCTCATCATACAAATCCCCGTTATGAAAAGTCATATCTAGTAAGCGGTGGAGTTGACTTTGCAGTTTGCCTTTGGGATTTGTTCAGTGGGAATCTTCAACATCGATTTTGTGTTCATGCTGGGGAGATTACTCAATTATTAATACCACCAAATACTTGCAGTGTAAGCAAGGATCATTATAAATGAAATTTTCATCTGGTACTAATTTTTCTAATGTCTTTTTGTTTACCATTTGTTTTTTTAGCCTCGAATTTTGAAATGCGTTTGCTCTGTAGCAAGCGATCATTCGGTCACTTTACTTTCCCTTGTGGAACGAAAATGTGTTGTATTAGCATCTCGACATCTCTTTCCTGTTGTTACTATCAAATGGCGTCCACTTGATGATTTTATGATTGTTGGTTGTAATGACGGAACTGTTTATGTTTGGCAAATGGAAACAGGTAAATAAAAAATACTAGGATAAGTCAAAAACTACTTACACTTTTCGTTCTACAACTTTATTAAACTAAGATAGGTGTACAACAGATACATTATTTTTCGATATAGTCTCTACCTTTAGCAATGCACTTGGTCCAGCGAGCCACAAGCTTCTGCATGCCTTTCTGGTAGAAGGTTTTCGGTTGGTCATGAAG
This sequence comes from Forficula auricularia, assembly GCA_024734495.1. Taxonomy (NCBI): domain Eukaryota; kingdom Metazoa; phylum Arthropoda; class Insecta; order Dermaptera; family Forficulidae; genus Forficula; species Forficula auricularia. The sequence continues at coordinate 2,364,258 of JALMQS010000681.1, forward strand.
CCACTTTTGCACCGCATCCAGAACGTCCATGTCTTAGGCAAATCGACGATCTCTCAAAGCTTCCTTGAGCGGTCCAAAGAGATGAAAGTCTGAGGGAGCGAAATCTGGGCTGTAGGGAGGGTGTTCCAGGGTCTCAAAGCGTCTCAAAGTTGACGGTCGCCCAGCTCTCTCTTTTTGTGTTACGCTCGTTCGGCCACTTTTAAACATTTCGATCCATAAAAAAAAGCTTTTACGAGATAAAGCACTTCCCCTATTGTGGCAAAAGTCGCTGGTGAATTTCAGCACCTTTCACACCCTCTGACCCACTCCACGTTGCTCCTCTTTGGTGCAATCTGATAGCGGAGCTGACATGCTTATGCTGTTGTAGCTAGACGACAACTGACGCGATCGTGATTAAATTCCGCATACGTGACCACAGACGCGCCAACTCAGCGCATGCGCATGCGGCCGCCTCCTATCTTAGTTTAATAAAGTTGTAGAACGAAAAGTGTAGGTAATTTTTGACTTATCCTCGTATATAGAAAAGTTTAATAAAAATTGTTTGTTTATTTTTGCTTAAAAAAGCCTTATTACAAAGTGAATCCAGCGAAAAATTAATAAAAACAATCAAATTTAACAAAATAAGCTTAAATTAAATAATAATATAAAACATTTTTAACATAAAACTAAATAATTTAAAAAATATAGTTCAATTTCTATAAAAATCATGAATTATAACAAAAACTTATTATAAAATTATTATAAAAGGCTAACATATATGTTAAAAGTTTATACCATTATTTAATAACTATTGCTCTTAATCTCATTACACTTGAGATAAAATAATACATATACTTAAAATTATTAATAAAATCTACTTTTATTAAGCTACGAAAATATACTTTAAAATTGAAGAAATAATGATTTCTTTATAATAATCATTTTTCTTTCTTCCGACATTTTTTTCTTTCTTTGGAAAGAAATCTGTATAATAATCAGAGAACTTTAAATTAAATTCATCGAAATTTATTTATACACACCGCCAAGTTTCGTTGAACTCAGCTTACTTTCCTCAGGACGGGTGGTCCTTCAAATTAATACAAGCAATATTTCGTACGGAAACTTGAGCAGCGACATTCTTATTATACACCTTTCCCAAGAGTAAAAAATAAATAATTAATGATTTCTATTGGCATAATATATTGGACACTTAATAAAAAGATGAGGTAATGTTTATCTAAACCAGCGGTCAAGGAACCGGGGTAAATTACCCCAAATGGGGTAAAAATGAAACTATCGGGGGAAAAGGACATTTTTAAATTTTTTTATTTTATAAACTATTATATTATTGTTAGTTTGATATAATTCAAAATCTTAAAATTAATAAAAGTTAAAAAAAATATAAAAACATTAATAAAAGTTATGCATTTTTTGTCATGATGAGTGTTGGTGTATTTTTTCTTTTTAAAAAGCAGTCAGTTAAACCCGAATGCCGAGGATTGTATTCAAATTGCGCTCATGTCAAAAAGTCCTGATTTTGAAGTTATTTTAGCGAAAATGAAACAGCATCATTTTTCTAAAACGTAAAAGCGTTTGAATTATGTTAATGTTTACAATTTTTATTTACAGAGAGTTTTCATGTACATTCCAATTAATTCAATAAATAAATAAGTGCCTGGAGCACCGAGCGATGCTCGGTAACTTTTTGCTTCTAAATAGCTTAAGTTTCAAATTTCAAGGCTCTGAGACTTTCCGAAGACGAGATATGAACGATTAAAATATTTATTTTTCGACATGACTAATTTACACCCCTTCCTTTATTTCGACCCTTTTAAATCCTGAAGAAGGACGTACGATCCTTCGAATTGTCGGATTTTTTAAGAGAATAAAATTGATATTCTATTAAATTATTTTATAGAAAAATACCTTTATTTAATTAAATTGGCAAATTCTAATATATAATAACATTTGTAATGATCTATTAGTGAAATTTAAAATAAAAAAAAAACAATTAATTTTATTAAAAATAAATTGAAAGAAATGTAATTATAAATTTTTATCGAGACAACCACTTGTGAATAATTATTTCAAATAACAAAAAACCCATCAAAAACAACTTAGCCGAAGATGAGACCTTGATAGATCGAATTGTCAACACAAAAAAAACCCGCCTAACCCGTGAATTTCATCCAAATCGTTAGAGCCCTTTTTCGACAAACCGATTCTAAATATATATACAAGAATTGCTCGATTTAATATAAAAACCTTGCTTTTTTTTTTGCTTTTCATGTAGGGGTAATAGCGACCTATGGAAAAATATTTTGGGGTAATAGCTAAAAAAGTTCCCCGACCTCTTATCTAAACCAAAACATTCTGTGAAAAAACTGGCCAAGTTCGAAAAAGTAGTGAAATCTAGTGTGCATCAAGTTAAATTCACCAAGAATAATACAGTTGAGAGATCTACTATTTTCTTAACTTAAATATTCTTGGCGAATTTAACTTGGCTGCACACTAGATTTCACTACTTTTTCGAACTTGGCCAATTTTTTCACAGAATGTTTTGGTTGGGATTTCTCTGCTTTTGGTAAGCTATGAGGAAACCCGTTGGTCCAAAAGGCTAGAATTTTTATTTTTGGGCAAGAAGATTTTTGTGCCAAACCTGGTCAAAAGCTTTGGTGATATCAAGGGCTACAGCGAGGGTTTCTTTTCCGGCCTCTAGAGTTTTGTTCAAGGTGTGGGAGACATAGGTTAAGATGTCGCCTGTGGAACGATTTTTTCTAAATCCATATTGCCTATCGTGAATTAATTGATTATTTTCTAAGTGATGAAGGACGTGTTGGTTTATAACCAATTCCATTATTTTGGAAAGAACAGAGGTGATTGAGATAGGTCTGTAATTAGATTTGTGAAGAGTCTCCTTTTTTAGGAATAGGTGTGACTCTGGCTATTTTCCAGCTTTTGGGGAATATGCTCGATTAGTAAGAGAGTTGGAATAGCTTGGATAAGATAGGGGCAAGTTCAGGGGCGCATTTTTTAATGATAATTGGTGGGAGTCATCCGGGCCAGCGACGGAGTTGGAATTTAATTTATTAATGGCTTTTATGATTATTTGGGGCCTGAAAATTATTTTGTCCATGAGGTTGGTTTGGGGGTATAAGTGGGCGGGTTAAGCCCTTTGTCATCTAAAGTGGAGTTAGTTGCGAAATAGGAGGCTAGTGATTCAGCTTTTTCAGTGGGGGTCGTGGCTACTGAACCATTTGGGTGAAAGAGGGGCGGAAGTGAGGGAGACCCTCCTCTCCATTTTTAAGGGGTTAAAAGATAGAAAGTTTGGATTTTTGAAATTGTTCCTTTGTTTGTATCCCAAACTCTACTAGCAGTCGAAATTTCATGATGCTGGAATGATTGGAAGTACCCTATAGGTTTTGATGACCTGTCAGTGAGTGAGTGAGTGCCAAAATTAGCTATTTTCTCAGGTCCATATCTCAAAATCCATTTAAGCTATATTTTTGAAATTTGGTACTCCCTTCAAGATGGATTACATAATTACATATGTATTATTACAGCTCTGTATCTCAATTGGGTTCCGATTTGCAGGGGGTCGAAATTGGCTCGAAATGGTTCGTGTAAATAGCGTACAGCGAGTACGGCCAAGCCAATGCTCGAATTTGGCCTGCGCACGCTTGCGCTTTGATTTAACATGAAGATTGAAGATGGTATAATCCTGGGTTGATCTCTTGTGAAAATAATATTATTAAGATTTAGATTATCGAGCTAATTTCTGGACACTAATTTATTAATATAATTTTTTAGGACATTTGGATCGAGTTCTTCAAGGAATAAGCGCAGAAGAAGTTCTTTATGCGTGTGATGAAAATCAAGCTGTATTGAGTACAGGAGATGTTGGCTTGGCGAATCCAGCTGTACATTTCTTTCGCGGTCTTCGTCATCGTAATTTATCTGCAATTCGACATGCAACACAGGTGAGATTTGATTGTAGATTTTTTTTATGAATATATGAAAACAAAATTTAGGATTCCATACTAAATAAAGACAAAACACGATGCCCTTAATTTGAAACTCCGTTGTCTGTCTGTCACCACTTTAAACTACAGAAGCTAGGAACTTGATATTGGTAAAATCCACTGATCAAAGATTGTCCATTTGAGTAGATTCAGGGATTCTCTAAACATACAAAGTACTTATTTGAAAAGATTTTCTTAATAAAAAGAGTTGTTAATTTATAAAGAGAAATCAATGAGGTCGTCCTCAGTTTGATGAAAATAAACATATACATACAGGGTATTTTAATTGTGCATGATTTTTTTGCTTCTTTTTTTCGAAATATTTCAAAAACGGCTGAAACTATTTTGTTAAAAAAAATTGAGCGAAACCATGGCATTTCACTCTACAAAAAAGCTCTAATAAGTGAACATCGAAAAAATTATATTTTTCGAGATAATAACTGTTTTGTCAAAATGTCTGTTGGTCTGTGCGTTACCAAATTTTATGGACGAGCTAGCTCAAAAATTAGTGTGAATGTCGAAACCAAATTTCACACGTAGCTTTGATGCATTGAGATTGAGAGCTGATTAGATTTTGGTGCATATCGAACCAAAATTAAGGGGGGGGGGGCAAAAATTAAAATTATAATATTTTCAATTAAAAAAAAAAAAAGAAAATTATAATATACTTACTATCAAATGAACCTATAATAACGAAAATATTTTTTTTTCTGGCGCCAAAATTAAGAGGGGTCAAAATATAAAAATCTAGGCCATTTAAGCAAACTAAACTAAATTTTGTACATAATTAGTGGGCTTCTGGGGGTCCACTGATTATGTAGGTATACAAAATTTGGTTGACTTTGCTCAAATAGCCTAGATTTTTAATTTTTAACCCCTCCTCCACCCCCTTAATTTTGGGTCGATATGCACCAAAATCTAATCAGCTCTCAATCTCAATGGACCAAAACTACCTGTGAAATTTGGTTTCGATATTCATACTAGTTTTTGAGCTAGCTCGTCCACAAAAATTTGCTAACGCACAGACTAACTTTAAACTAACAGACATTTTGACAAAACAATTATTATCTCGAAAAATATCATTTTTTCGATGTTGACTTATAAGAGCTTTTCTGTAGAGCGAAATGCCATGGTTTCGCTAAATTTTTTTAATCAAAATAGTTTCAGCCGTTTTTGAGATATTTCGAAAAAAATAAGGAATAAAAATACTTTTTTCATGCACGATTATAATACTTGACCATACCCTGTATGGTAAAGTAAAAACATTCCAATTAATTTCTAAATAAAATGATTTTTCTTTTAATCAATCATTAATATATAATAATAATTAAATTTATATAATCTTTAATTGATTTGCCAATTCTGAAAAAATAACAAATTCAAAATTATTATAATAGAAAAATTAACGAAAAAATCTTAAAATACCATCAGATTGTTTAAAATTCCTTTCTCTCAAATTCCAATAGAGAGGACTTCATCAACTTCAACAATTACACCATGCAACAAATCAAGATGGAACTGATCTCCAAAAGAATAGAACATCCCCGCTCATGATTCAAGGTTTACGGACAAACCCAAAAGATGCTGAATCTCATATTCTATGTTTCGATATCGAAGCACTTATTGGTAAGCATTCCTCAGCAAATTAGAAAGAAAATTTCAAATTTAAATTAATCGAATTTACATCTGGCTAATTTGCTATTCTTTTTGATAGGATTTATTAATAGAACTATATTATATATAGTGTTATATTATGTTGTAAATTATTTCTCATTTTTAATTTATAATTGAAGAGTGTAAGTTCTAAAGGGTCTATGTGCCATACCTAATAATATTGCAAATGTAGAAAGTGCCAGCGGTGTATTTAGGTCTTCATCCGCTGTGGGAAAGTTGACGCTCTAACTTGATGTTTACTACTTACCAAGAAACTTTTAATTGATTATCTTGGTTACACATTTTTGGCATTTAGACCCTTTAGAACTTACACTCTTCAATTATCTATCTATATATATACATATGTATATTGGTATATTATAAATATATTTTTAGAAATAAACTAACACATAAAATTATTAGTTTTCTACATGGTAATTATTATTATCAGTTAAAATAAAAAATCTATAAATAGCATGTTATCATGTATTTATTTTTAGGAATATCTAGATATTTATTTCTTTAACTTTAAGAAAAATGCATTCGAATGTACATATTTTTGTCTTTTTCTTTCTCTAAAAGAGAAAAAACTATAGAATAAAATTGAAATTCTCGAGCATTGGTGTAAATAAAATTCGAAGGCTCTTGTTACCGGATGACTGAAGGCCGCCTATGCCTGCAATATTATAAGTCCTTGGTCAGGTTGGCCGAGTGCGTATCGAACATGCGTTCTAATCAAGCTAGTGCGGGTTCAAGCCCGACTCGCTGCAAATATTTGATAATCTGATCCCTACACTAATTCACACACACACACGAACACAAATGGTCAAAATGGGTTATAGTTCAAGAAGGCCATAAAAAAAATCCTTGGTGCGCCCTCCTCTCCTTCCGTACTTTTGGAGGTATTCTAACAGCCTAACACCGTCTATTTACATTAGTGTTCTCGTGGGTAGCTAGTCCTAAATGAAATAAATACTATAATTTACTAAATTATTATTATAAATAAAATTATTCTCTATTCACTATATAATAATAATTAAAATTAAATTATTGTATTTATTTCATTTGTGACTAGCTACCCTCGAAACTTTAAGAATAGTAAATCCACAGGTACTCAAGTTTTTTGGAAGAATAAATCAAATCAAATTGAAATTTCTTATTGGCTATCCAAACCTTCCCCTCCCCTATCATTTGGTTTTCAAGAAACGGCAAATCTTCAAAACATCATCTATAAAAATGAAAACCCAGTCATAGAATTTAATTTTAACCAACTTTTATATCGGCCAAATGTCATATTTCCAAACTATTCCATAAATCATCTAATAAATAAACATTTAATAATGGAATTATTAGAAAAAAACAAGAGCTCTATCAACATTTTCACAGATGGTTCCAAAACTAAAGATGGCACCGGATATGCTTATTGGGCAAAAGAAATGAATTTGAGCAGACAATTTAAACTAAATAACATTGCTTCAATACAGCTGAAACCTTCGCAATTTTTTTTGGTACCAGAGACGTACTAAATGATTTCACAGGCCAGACAAGTATAAGTATCTTAAGTGATTCTAGGAGCGCTCTGATGGATATAAAGAACTATGATTCACAAACAAAAACCCTTTAGTCTTAAGAATCATTAGGAACTTAATCAAAACATTAAACAACAAAAACGAACATGCCGGTCCATTTGAGTTAAAGCCCATATGGGAATCCCGGACAACGAAAGAGTGGACCTCTTAGCCAAAGATAGCATAATGAACTCGAGCTGTATACTGATCAAGGAAATAACTATTTTAGATGCCGTCAATTGGCTCAAATCAAAATTTCATAATAAATGGATTACGTATTGGAAAGAATGGTATATTAATCACCCGACTCACTATCCTTTTCTACGCCCTAACATTCCAAAGAAGCATTGGCTTGATGATGTGCAACTTGGTCGAAATACCTACACTACATTAGTTAGACTAATGTTTAACCATGGACGCTTTCCTGCACATCTATTCAAAATAGGCATTTTTGACAGCCCGATGTGCATTTACTGCAACCTAGGTGAAGGATCTGCCAACCATCTAATTTTTAATTGTCCAAAATTTAAAAGAGAATCGAACAAGTTATTAAATTATTTATTTGCCTCTGGCTTGACTGCGCCTTTTAATATTTCGAATCTGCTGGCTTTAGAAGGGGAAGAAATTTTACATAAAGTAGCCTTTTTTTTCATCAGATGCAAAATTGAGTTATAAATTTGACACATATTTAACAGTTTTTTCTTTCTTCAATTGTACCATCATTTTTTCACTTTGAATTATAGAATCATTAATTGCGTGGGTGTATGGGCATAGTTCTTTAAAGGCAAAAAAAAAAAAAAAATTGAAATTTCAATGAATTTGCTGTTGAAACTGAAAGAATTCAATTTGAGAGTTACCTACCATTCATTAAAAACGCAATCCTTATGGTAAGACTTTGTTGTCTGTTATCTCTCTCACAGGCTTGTAGCTTATAAACTATTAAAGCTAGAAACTTGAATTTGGCATTGATAACGAAACTTAGCTCACCATATTGAGGGTACCACTTTAGGCATTTTAAAATCCTATTAGACATGTTATCTTGTTATTTTTATCCTGGCCCCTCAGATAAGCGCTCTGAATCTACCAGGTTGTCTTGCAGTATGTGCAAATGTGCATGTGTCCCATCTACGGAACCCAACTCACACTTGGTCACTTTTTAACTTTAGATTGCATAAAAAGAAACGGAGACCCAGGTAGCACATGAATAATCTATAAATATTCTGATAATATCTTCTCTGGACATTGGAATATCCTGTGAATAATCTTTCAATCTTCGTAGATATTCTGGGAACTTTCTTAGAACTAAAATATTCTTGTAAGACATTAAATTCTCTTTCCCGGAATATTCCTAGTTGCGCATTCTTGGAATATTCGGAAAAAAATATTCTCAGGAGATTAAATCCCATACAAATATTCTGTGGATCTCCTGGAGATAATTGGAATATATATGTCCTTTAAATAACTTCTTAGAATATTCTGGGGATATTGTGTGTTACCTGGGGATCTACAAGGCCTTCAACCTGATTTTTCCTTCAATAACATACAAAAGGGCTAATTGAGTTATCACCTTTCTATGAATCTTCTCTGGAAAATATTAACATGAAAAGAAATTAGATTTGTTTTCAAAAACACATTATTTGTTTTGATTAGTGCATTTTTCTTAAAAGTTAAACTTATTTTATTCCAACTTCTTCAACGAGACTTTAATCGATATCACGAAGGATCCCCGCTTTGCGTAAGTATTTTGTAAAGGTGTCCACTTACAGTTCAGCTGCTTACGGAGGAGTACAGCCTGATGTCCCCGGGGACCCTCGAGGCCCAGGGCCTCATCAGCCAGTCTGAATATCAGAAGATGGCAGCATTGACGCAGTCCGCTTCGCCGGACGCTCATAAAAAACTCGCAGGTACACGCAGCTCTCTTCATCGTGTGTACTGATTATCTGCCGGCTTCTTCTCTTTTTTTTATATTCTCCTCATACCGGATAATATAATAACTAACTATAATATCTATTCTATTACAATTCAACAAATTGAATTGAATTTTCTTATTATTTAATATTGCTATTAACTATTTTTTTCATTTTATTAATGTTTTTAATGTAATTTTATGTTATTAATACATTTTCTTTAACGTTATATATATATATATATGTATAATATTCCAATCAATTACTAATATCTCGAGTAAATTATCTATTGAATTTGTTTATATTAATTGTTTATTAATATTTCTTCAAACCATAAATCTTTTGTGGTCTAGTCACTTATTCAAGAACATTAATTTTCCCTAAAATCAAGTCTGATTTTAATTTTAACAGGTTTGTTAATCAGGTTGGTTCAATATTTTTTTTTTTTTTATGAGATCGATCACCAATTGAATTTTCGTTAAGCACCTTATTTCCCGGCTGTTTCTTATTTTTAAAAATCCTGAAAGAAAAAAAAAATCTCACAAAAACTTTGTCTTATAAGCAAGCAGGCTGACATTAAACGTCTTGTATTTTTTTTTAATTTTCCGGCCACTCTATCGTTTTTATATTTGAGTTTACGTTTCTTCTATTCTTTATTTTTAGAATTTTTTTTTATGGTATTTTATTGTAAGATTTTATTAGAACATTCATTCGGAAAAAATCAAATACAGAACCTGTAAGATTTATTGCGAAAGACAAAGAACAAAAAATCCCCCAAAGACTGCTCTGCAACTTTTGAGGGAATATTCAGTCTGGCAAAATCATTGAAATCTAGCGTTGTAATCACATTAGACTGTATTAAAATTTGGATAAATCGTTATTGTTGTTACCCCTGTATTTTCGATCGTTCATTTATATTACCATTTATTATTTTTTCTGCTAGGAAATTTCCTTTCTAATACGCGGGACGATCACGAATCCAATTTTTCTTTTAAGGGAATTTGGTTACTTTGCAAAAAACTAATCATCCATTCGTTTTGCAAAAAATTATTTTTAAGTTAGGTTTTAGTTCGGTTATGTTGAATTTTGTTTTTGACAATCATAATGTCGGGGCTCATTCTTACTTAGGGACAAAGACCGCTTTTTTAATTGATAAACTTTTTCTCCTATTTCTAATCGAATTTCAAAATTGATGATCAAAAGAGTAGCTTAATCAGTTAATATTTTAAAATTTAATCAGCTAGAAAAGCTCTCTTTCTAAATAGTGAATTTTCTTTTGATTTGTTTTTTTCTTATTAATTTTAAAACACTCGCACCTTCCCTTTATAACGATATTTAAATATATATATATATATATTATGTTGTGACTCTCTTCCTTTGCTTACTTGGGAAAATGCAGACTTCTTCGGACGAGTCAAAGACAAGGCTGGCGACTTAGAACGTTCTCTTAAGGAGAAAGATCGACATGGTAATTGATCACCTTGATAGTTGACTTCAATCCAATGTATAGATGGATTTGTGTTTTATGTTATCTTATAATCCACCTTTACATTTCTTTGAATTCCCTAACATAATTAAACTATAAAACTTTTTATGCACTCTTTTTTTTGTTCTTTTAATCAATCAAGATGTGAATAATAAGGAAAGAAACCAACCAATTGAATACTCAAAATTTATTTTGTGAAATATTGAAAAATTCTAGTCTCTTTATAAAATTTGCCTCTTTTCTTATTATGAACATTTGAAAATCGCTTAACTAATTTTAAGTTCACTCAACGCAATTTGTATTTTATTTATATGCATAATCCATTCTTTGGGTCTGAACTATTTGCTTTAAAATATCACAATTTTATTTTAATATCACTCAATGCTTTTAATTTATTTTTTCTTTTGTTTGATTTATATCATTCTTAATATTTTTCTTACAATATTATTAAATAATAATATTCATAATTCGTCGAACTTGGATTATAGTAACCCACTTGGGCCTTATAGGTACTTTTTCGTAGGTCCCAATGTCCCAAACAGAACTTGCACTTGCAAAAATTTTTGGCGATCATTAATTTTGGGACCTTACTAGTACATTATCATTTTTCATAAGTTTCCTGTATTTGATTCGATCGTGAATCGAAAGCAGGTGATTTTTGTCAATAATTGAGTGAAAATAATATCTGAATTTATATATTTCTAACTTGATATAATGAAGTTAAATAAATTTATAATTTTCTCATTGATATATCAAAGAATAATTAACATATTAACGAGAATTGTTTTGATCGCGCTTTTTAAACAATATATACTATATATCGCAAGACTACTGCTGGTTGAAGCTATTGGAGTCTGCTGACTCTTAAGTCTGAACCAAGAGAGAATGAAAAAGATATGATCCATTTAGTTATAATCCAATGTCATTTCGCGTTTAGCCCGCATGGTGTTTTTTATATCAAACACTGATATGGTCCAGACTTAAGACTCAGCAAACTCCAATAGCTTCAACCAGCTGTAGTCGATCGCGATATACGAGGTTTGTTCAAAAGAAAAGGTGAAGTTTGAATTTTTTTGAAAACTATTTATTTATTCATCAATATCCATTTTGTCCCCTTCAAAGTAATCCCCCTCAGATATAATGCACTTATGCCAGCGCTTCTTCCAATCCTCGAAGCAGTTCTGAAATGCACTTTTCGGTATGGCCATATGCTCGTTCTTCGATTCTGACTTTATCTCATCAATTGTGGCAAAACGCTTTCCTTTCATTGGTCTCTTCAGTTTTGGGAATAGAAAAAAGTCGCAGGGAGCCATATCTGGTGAATAAGGTGGTTGAGGCATGATTAGGGTGTTGTTTTTGGCCAAAAAATCACGAACAAGCATTGATGTGTGAGCTGGTGCATTATCGTGATGCAGAATCCATAATTTTTTTTCCACAATTCCGATCGTTTGAGCCGTATTGCTTCACGCAAACGTTGCATAACTTGCTTGTAGTATTCCTTATTAACCGTACGACCTGTTGGCAAGAACTCATGATGCACCACGCCATTGTAATCGAAGAAAACAGTGAGCAAAACCTTCACATTTGATCGAACTTGGCGTGCTTTTTTCGGTCTTGGCTCATCTGGCCGCTTCCATTGGGATGATTGGACCTTGGTTTCGACGTCATAACCATATACCCACGTTTCGTCACCAGTTATGACCCTTTTGAGCAAACCTGGATCGTCGTTGACGTCATTCAACAACTCCTGAGCGATACTAATGCGACGTTGCTTTTGCTCAAAATTTAGCAATTTTGGAACAAACTTCGCTGCCACACGTTTCATGCCCTAAAACATTCGAGAAAATTGCATGGCATGAGCCGATTGATATGCCAACATCCTCTGCAACTTCCCTAATAGTGATTCGACGATTTTCCAAAACAATTTTTTTCACTGTTTCAATGTTTTCTTCACTTGTTGACGTGGTTGCAACTCCAGGACGCTCATCGTCATCAACATCTTCTCGGCCTTCTATAAAGCGCTTGTACCACTTATAAACTAATATGTTAATTATTCTTTGATATATTAATAAGAAAATTATAAATTTATTTATCATTTTTTCTCATCTCCGTTTATTCGCCTACTTATCCTAAAGAATTTCGCTATCCTAATATGGTGGGTAAAAACATTTAAAAAAATTCGATAAGTTAATTAAAAAAAGAAATCGAACTGACTTCAAATGGTTCAATGGTGTTTTAAAAAACAACCGCTCTTTATTTTTAAACCATATTAAAAATACTATCGAATTCCAAGTTAAAGGTATGTAATCGTAATGCTTTTTCGGAGGGTTTCATATAAACCAAGTTCAGTATATATAATAAATAAATAAATAATAATATTCATTTTCAGTTGTTTTTTTTTGTTTTATTTTTTCAGTATTTAAGCTAAAAATTTTTGGTTTTTATATTTACTATATATATATATATATGTATATATACATTTTTTTAATTTAAATGTTTTGTTTCATTCTAGGAATATTGGCGAAAATGAAGGAGGGAGCGGAAAATGTTCAAACCAAATTACAAGCCAAGGCTGAGAGTGTCGGATTAAAAGCAGCTGCGGAAAAGCAAGGTAGGTTAAAAACAGGATACAAAATAATACACTATAATATTTTGAAAGAAATCATTTATTTAAAAGTTGAAGAGAATTTTACATAATTAATCGACTCAAAAGTATAATTGAGATGCGGGATAGTGGACCTGACCCAAATTACCCCAAGATAATCCCAATCCGGAATAGCCGATCACCTGTCGCTTGGAGCGGTTCTTAATTTTTTCAACTTCAACGAGATGGGCAATTTTAGCTGATTGAACCTCAGGCAAATCTTTAGGAATTGCATTGCCAACTGCCTGGAAACCATTAATACCAGCTACATAAGATGTAGAGATGATTTTACCTTCTGGAGTAATAAAACTAAAACTTCCGATCTTATTTCCAGCCTGGTCCTAAAAAAAAGCAATCAATATTTAATTAATCATCAGAAAAATAAGAGCTGATGTTCCACTCTGAGCTTTTCACTAGGTATCATAATATTTTAATTTCATATATATTTAATTGAAATGTACTATTGATTCCAAATAATACTACAAATTTTATTCTTAAATTAGGGAAAACTACTAATACTATTTTCTTTGTTTTTTTATTTCGATGATACCCTATTGTAATTGTTCAAAATTTCAATATATTATAATTTATGAATAACTACACTGAGATACAAATTCGGTCAACTTGAAAAAGATTTCTTCCAATTATTTTAAAACGTTGGTTAAAAGCCTATTAACCAACACTTGGTTAAATTTATTAAAAATTAAATAAAATTGGACCCAAACTCATTATTTTAAAAATAAGTTTGCTTATCGTAAACATTTTTTTCGTCTCGGATACAGAGTGTTCATTTAGCCACATCCTAATTTGGTGTGATTTTGATTTATCTATTATACTTGTATATTTGAGCTTAAAGCCAAATTATAGTCTGTTAAATTTTTGTATTCAGTCCCTTGAACTCAGCTCGCAAGCACTAACTCTACACCCTTAACTAACCTGAACACAGATAATACACTTAAGTTCTTCCCCTAGTTAATTATTTCTAAAATTAAGAACTAAAACTAAAAGTTAATACAAATACTGCAGAAAACGCTGTCGAATCAGTTTATTATTTTGAACATGATCTAATAAGGCATGAAATTGAACAATTTTATTGAACGAAAACAGATATATACCTACGCAAAAATTATTATTAGTTTAATTGTAAATAAATTTTATATTAAAATACCTGTACAACTTCTTGAGTTTGGAAGTCTTCTTTCTGTCCATAAATAGCCTTGCCAAATGAATCTTGGGAGTGGTAGAATGTTGCCTTTGAAGACACAAGTTTAGGCTTATTCTCAATATAAGATTTTACAATAGGATTATCATATTTAATAATTGGATCAAGAAAAGAAGCTCTGAAAATATTTTCTGGAGCAAATACAAATTTATCATCAATTTTAATTATTTTAGCATTAGAGCCTGGAATCCAAGGGGTAGGCGTTCCAAAACTGGAATCATAAGCCACACCACCCTGGAGAAATTCTCCTTTGGCGAGGGCAAAGCAAGCGAGAATAAGCTAAAAAAAAAACACAAAAATTATTATTTTTTTTCATTGAAGGCTTTCACCATCTTGATGAAAAACTAATATTTGTTAGAATAATATATTCGGAGTAACTTAAAAAAAAAATTGACCTTATTTACCAGGTAGTTTTGATAAAAAACAAAAAAAAAACATATTTGGGCGATTATTTTTAGTGGAGGGAATATAAGCACAATGGCTTGGAAACGATCCGGCAAGTATGTGTGTAACCTTATAGAGATTTCTTAGTATGAGTGGTACAGTTACGTTTAAAAAACATAACCTAAAATTTTAGTTCCGTTCATATTTATAGAGTGGATACAATTTGATGGCTGTATATGTATATAATTAAATAATGGAGAGGATTCAGCCAATGGGTAGCCTCTGCTGAATAACAAACTCCCAATTATAGAAAACGTTTCGGCTTTAATTAAATAATGCCATCATCAGTTCCTAAGAGCTGAAAAAAGCGATAGAGCACACATGTAAAATTACAATAAAAATTTTGTGTGCTCTATCGCTTTTTTCAGCTCTTAGGAACTGATGATGGCATTATTTAATTAAAGCCGAAACCGTTTTCTATAATTGGGAGTTTTTTATTCAGCAGAGGCTACCATTGGCTGAATCTCTCCATTACTTAATTATTTATAGAGTGGTTACTAGGCTAAAACTTTTTGTGCGGATTGTCGCGAAAGAACCTCCTTAATATAAAAATATTGGAATAAAAGCTATATCAAATGAAAATTCAAAATATATTTTATATTAGATTTTTGTAGGTTCACATTTATTTGTAGGGTCGTCTAGTTTAGATTTGGAGGGGGCTTAAATACCTATTTAGAGAGTTGAGTATTTATGTGTAATTAAGTGGTAATCAAGTGAAAATAGAAAATGACAGACAAAGATCTTAGAAAGATTATTATTTCAAACAAAAAAATGCCATGATTTAGTGAAACATTCAATTTAGAATTGTAGTCCGCATCGCCCCGAAGCTTTATGCTCCCTTCCCTATAGATTTAATTTAGGTTGAGAAGAAAAAAGTATTAAGAATAAAAACTAATAATTAAATTTACCAACAAACTTTCTAATATTACTGATATTATGTTTAAAAAAAGTCTGAGTAAAAAATCGCTTACCAAAAATTTCATGATTATGTATTTCCGTCAGAACTCAGGAGTTCACTTATCGGATGAACACAACTCGAAAGCTTATATAGCTCTGCCTTAATTCATGATTTGGCGGCCTTGTGGTCCATGTTACCCTCGAAACAAACGGGGAGGGATTACTCTCACTCGCTTTATTATTATACTCATAAAAAAACTTGTTTAAATTTATATATTTTCAATTCTTTTTAGCAGAAAATTAATTTTTCTTGTGCATATATTAAAATCATTTTAAATATAGAATTAAGAATGAATGGAACCCTTTACGAAATTACGAGGATTAATTTACTTTTTTGAAATTATTTATAAAAGTGCTTAAGAACACCCCTTGAAAAATTTAAAAACATTCCACAAAATATGTAGATTCAAAATTATATTGTTTTTAAAATCATTAGGCTCTTTGCAAAAGCCAGACAAGCGCGGATCGGACCACATACTGTGAGTTTTGTACCTTATAACTCCCAAAATACTTGAAATATCAAATTCGTTTTTATTTTTCGTTGTTAAAGAGGAAATGAGTGAATTCATGGAATTTTTTTCATAATTTTTAGTTAAGTCATTTTTAAACGTCGACAAGTACAAAAATCATCCAAAAAACGGCTACTTTGGAACTCTTTCCCACCTTTATTTTAATTCGAAGTAAATAAATAAATAAATAAATCTGATTCAAATTAAAGAAATTTTTACATGGATACCTCACACCAAGGGGTGAACCGCGACCTAATATGCTGTACACCTACTTCCACTTGTACTTCCAAATATTTCATACATATCATACAGGGTATGGTCAAGTATTGTAATCGTGCATGAAAAAAGTGGTTTTTTCCTTCTTTTTTTCGAAATATCTCAAAAACGGCTGAAACTATTTTGATTAAAAAAAATTGATCGAAACCATGGCATTTCGATCTACAAAAAAGCCTAATAAGTGAACATCGAAAAAATTATATTTTTCAAGATAATAATTGTTTTGTCAAAATGTCTGTTAGTCTGTCTGGTTGTTAGTTTGTCTGTTAGTCTGTGCGTTACCAAATTTTTGTGGACGAGCTAGCTCAAAAACTAGTGTGAATATCGAAACCAAATTTCACACGTAGTTTTGGTACATTGAATTAAGAGCTGATTAGATTTTGGTGCATATCGAACCAAAATTAAGGGGGGAGGAGCCAAAAATGAAATTCTTGGCCATTTACCAAACTTAACCAAATTTTGTATACATAATTCCAAAGATGCACAAACTAACCGCCCAAAATGGGGGGGGGGGGTCAAAAAATGAAAATCTTGGCCATTTACTTTACATTTAATTTTTTTTGAGGGATTTTTTAAACAAAAGTTGTCAAAAATCACATCCCCTACAACTTTGCTCAAAAAAAAATTTGCCGTAGAATTAATAGTTTAGGAGTTATTTGATAATTTTCATTCACGCGCCCCCCAAACCCCCTTCTGGGGTGAAAATATCAAAAAGTTAGAAGACATCTGATGTAAATATGAAGTTTCATAATAATTCCTTCAACCGTTTTTACGTGAATCGTGAGCAACTTTTTGGAAACGACGGAAACATACAGACATACAGACAGACAGGAATTTTGTGGAGGGTGTTTTCGTTAACTTTGCTTGAAACGTGTGCAACCAAAATTTGGCGTGATTTGGAGCAATGTACAGACAAAACCTTAATTTTATATATACATGTATAGATTAAATAGTGATAAACATTAATTTTCCTTATCTGTTAATTCTTTGCTAAAATATTTACATATTGAATTTACTGTTACCCTTATACATCACTATTCTCTTCCTCGAAATTCTTAAGCCCTAATTTCTTAAATATTTTATTATTCTACCTAGAATGTGTTATATGGAATCTCCTCAGAAATAAAAAAGTAACCTCTGTTCTCTTCTATCACTTCAGCTACCAAAAGAATAGATAACTAAAACGGTGCCAAGTTTCATGCTTATTTCAAATACGAAAAATCAGATTTGTAATTTAAGATGTGAAATAAATTCAAATTGAGGGAAAAAGTAACAGCTTTTTTAAATTTTGTTACTCTGTCTGCAAATGTTAGTGGCTTGGCAATTTTTTATCAGATGCGTACGGTTTGAGTTAGAAATTTAAAAGGAGTGCTATATTAATACAAACATAATGTTTAATCTCAGCTATAATTAGTAAGTAACAACTAGCCCATACGACAATCTTTTTCTGATTTTCTTCATTTTGGAATCGGAAGTTCTAAAGCTAGTAAGGCCTAAATTTGATAAGTTCTTCGTTTTAGAAATACATACACTTCGGCAAAAGATGGGTCTTTTTACTACTATCGATTCTTGAATAAACATGAATATTGGAATTTAGACAAACACACAGATTTTTGATTGAATTCTATACTTTGGTCGCCCACCTGGCTCCTGTTTGTTCTTAATAATTAGGTTCATACTTATCAATATCCCATTTGAGCTATCTTAGATATTCAAATGACACTTATTTGAATTTATTTCAAAAAATAAGTTGAAAAGCTTTTTTTTACATGTTTTCTTCTTTTTGTAGCTGAAGTGGTAGAAGATAACGAGGGTTATTCATCACGTGGTAAGCTATCAGTGAGGGCTACATGCATCACTGGTACTTTGGGATTCCTGATTTATGTCCATGAAGGGAGGGTTTTTTTTTTCCTTTACTTGTAACCTAATAAAATAATATTATATACCCAGGCCAATTTTTAAGCTTCTACGTCTACTTGAAGAACTCTAAATGTTTTGATAATAGTTCAGTGAATAAGTGCCAAAATTTGGGATTTATAGGTCTTAATGAAATATATTTTGACATCTATAATTTCCATTTTAGAAGCTTAGTGGGAAGCATAGTTATTGATTTGACAAATAAGCCTTATTTGCGAGAGAATGCTATGAGCTTTGATTTTTTTGTTACACGGTCCGCCTACAAAGCTAGATTGGACAGAGTCGAGAGCAAAGCGAAAATTAGGTTCCCACAATTTTATCTGTACTCAATTCTCTTTTACGTTGATTTTAAATTAAAAAAAAAAACAATCTATATTTTACGTACCTACTTTGAAACACTCGTTTCACAAACGTGATTATATCTTTTATTTATTTATTGAATAATTTTTATTCTTTTAGTATATTATTGAACTCTGCCTCGTGATTTTTCGCTGAACATATCAGCCTTATAAATTGAGGTAAGAGGCTGTACCAATACCTAAATTGAATTTCTAAATTTTCACTTATTTTTGTTTTGTACATTTCCCATTTTTTACTTTTTATTTTCTAGATAAATAATAATATTTAATCATTTATTTTATTTATTTGAACACAAATAGAGGTAAGCTTCGCCAAACCAATCTTTGGACTACGTAATGTTTGTTTGTGATAAAAGATAGGAAAATGAAAGGTTTCTAATGGCGCATCAGTTAATTTTTGTCAAAATTGAATAAAAAATTTTGAATTCTCCTTTGTATTTTAAAATAAGAGTTCCTATAGGAGATTCACAAGGAAAGAATTAAATCTTGGTGTCCTTGTTCAAGAAAAACGAGTCAATATATTTTTAACAAAGTGACAACAACAACAACTACCCGCTTACAAGCGCACAATCATAATAAATTTATTTATTTTTAAATTCAATAAAAACTAATATTTCTTATTTGCCAATTTAAAATCGGATACCGGTTTTTAGAATAACAGCTCAAGTTTTATTTTCGAAATATATATATGTACGTTAGGTGTTTTTTCAAGGCTCAAATTAACTGAAGGATTAGATTATAGAAGCAATTCCTCAAAGGGATAAAAATTTCTTATTTGCATTTGATTCGATTCTGTTTAATATAAAGTAAGACACTCTTCTCACATTACCTCAACAAATGAAAATTTACATAAAAGGTTCATTTAGGCGAATACAACCCTTCAGATATGTAATATAGCAACTCGGATTCAGTAGAAGACACCCTTGTGATTTTTCATATTATTATTCATAAATTTATCAAAAACTCCGAAATATGTTAAAAAAATTTTATCATATACTTTGAAAAATATATTGCTCAAGCCTCTTATTTTATTTTCTGTTTTTTATTTTGTAATTTTCTTTTACTATTTACCGCTGCACACGAGGCTTTTTCCTCTACCTGTTTTTTGGACGGGAGCTCTTTGTTTGCTATTTGGAGGCCTGTCGGGATTGAAAGGACATCACTGGTGGCTGACTTTCTGTCTAGTTTGCTTGATTTAAAAGATATGTCATGTTCCATATCCTTGGCCCTGTAAAGTCATCTCCTCTCTTTGATCAATTTTTTCTTCTCTTCGGTAATGCAAAGGTCTTTCGAGATCCATAGGGGCTGCATCTTCGTGGTACACTTCTTGCATCCGATTTCATTAAATAATAATAACAATAATAATAATAACATTCAAATAATAACTAGATAAGTTTAGAGAAAAAAATAAATATTATCTAAAATTATCAAATTCTAAGAAACATCTGATATTATGTTTTTACAGAATGCTATAAAAAAAGAACACATATTAGTGTATAGTAAATTTACCAACATATTTAAAAAAATGAAACCGACCCTGACGGGGAGACTTCATTGCCCTTCTATTCTGTTTTTCACAGGTCAGATAAAAAGCGCTGATAAATAAACATTTCATATATGTAGCTCATTAAGTGTTGTCTCGTTGAAAAACTCTTAAAATCCCACTAAATGTCGATCTTATTTTTTTAATTTTGATTAGCAAAGTCTCCCTATTAACTTCGCAACAGTATGATTTGAAAATCAATAAATAATTTTCAAAATAACTTAGTATGAGTACTTGCGAGGAAAATTATTTTGGTTGCTATAAAATAATTAGTTTAGTTGACAGATAAAAAAAAAGCATGGTATATCTTAAACAATTTTTCCAGTAAAATATAATATATTAAACCTCATAAATTACGTATAATTAAATTAGAATTAGATACGAAAACCTTGGTATGCTTTTTTAAATCTTTGAGAGTATGTTAAGTTGACTATCTCCCAGGGGTTTAGCTGGTAGTGTGAAAATCTCTGCAGAGGATTATAAATATAAATAGTGAGTTGGGTAAGGATTATAATGGACCTAAAAATCCCATTATGAGTTTTTGCATAAAATACATGTTTTTCTTGTGTGTTTGTAGCAAAGACTATCTTCAGGGAAGTAGAAATTGACATTTAAGCTAGAGATCTGATTAAGCGTAGGTATAGAGAAAATGTTAGAGCAAGGTTTTTATATCTTTTTTCAGTCTTTTTCTTAAAATATATTTTTTCAATTCTGCATTGATTATCATAAATTATATTATTAAAATAATAAATATATATAATTTTTTCTCAAATCGTTTCTCTGTGAGGGCCATTATCCAAGTTTTTCTTTTATAGAAAGCTAAAAGGCTCAGGATTCAAGTTCCGTATTTTCTAATATATAGTATTTAATTAGAATGTTTGTTAAGCCTAAATTAAACTTCACAAATTTCTAGAAATAGTCCCTATTTGGTGGCAAGTCAATATTTCTGTAACATTACATGTAGAGCAAATGGAATTAGTATATTTTTTGTTGAGGGAGAATGGTGTAGGTTTTGGTGAAACATTAAATAAAGTAAAGAAAATTTTAGAAACTTTTTAAAATATAAAATACTAGGTAGGTTTCACATAAATAAAAGATCAGATCCTTTGTGAACTCTTGAAAATGGGCTTATACCCCGAAAAATATATCGAGTCGTGATAAACAAGCATCTGATCTTTTATTTATGTGAAACCTACCTAGTATTTTATATTTTAAATTTTAAAAAGTTTCTAAAATTTTTTTTTCGAAAGTAGTATAGTCTATTAGTCAGTTTTTGTATAATTTAATTTTTATTTTTATAAATATTTTAAAAAGTATATTAAAATAGTTCTATAATACAAATCTTATTTATTTATTTTATTTATTAAACAGCCTTAAATTTATATTTAATTATATTCTTATATATTCTTTATTTTAAGTTAAAATAATAAAATTTTCTAGGATTAATCTGTAAAACATTAAAGGGAGGATTGTAAGGATGAGTATGGGCTATGGTTTATAATGAAATATAATAGAAAAACAAGTTCTATTTTTTATAATTGCATTTTATTTAAGAAATACTATTGTACAGTCAGTTGATGAAAATTTTGAAATTGACTTTGGATCTTGAAAAGGACTTAGTTTGTGAATGGGGTTGACTTCTTTAGCCTGGTGCCATCTTACTTTTTATAGTAGGTGTATGTGCTGGGGTAGCTGCTGTAGACAGAGGGGACAACTCCGACACCACTGCTGTAGGTGTAGGGGGAGACAACCGGGCTACCGTAGGTGGAGTAGGTGTTGACTCCGGGGACGGTGGCTCCGTGGACGGCGACGACGGCTTGACGACGTTGACGAGACTTGACACGTTCGACTTCAGCGAGATGAGCGGATTTAGCGGCTTGGACCTCAGGGGTGTCGACGGGGACGCCGTTGGCGGTCAAGGGAGTTCCGACCAAAGAGGAGTAAGGGAGGACCGACGAGTATGGAAGGATTGAAGAGTAAGGCACAACTGATTGAACGTAGGGAGAACCGACTGATTGAACATAGGGAGAACCGACTGATTGAACATAGGGAGAAGCGAATGATTGAACGTAGGGAGAAGCGTATGATTGAACGTAGGGAGAAGCGACGTAGCTGGCATATGGGGAGCCGGCGACGGTGGAGTAGGCGAAGTCAGGCTTGGCCAAAACGGCGGCAGCCACACAAGCGAGAACAATCAGAAATTCAAATTAAGGAATTAAAACAACAAACAATAAGAATACTTAAGTGAATTCAGTATCGAGAACTTACCAGAACTTTCATGGTGAGGGTAGTACTCGGTTGTCTGGGAAGATCGAGAGTGCCTTTCCAAGAATCTTTCGGGGTTTTTATACCCGAAGAAATGCTCGCCCTTGCCCTTGCTCTGGTTCGCCCCTCCACACACCTTGGCCTTGACTGGCCTTGACTGAGTCCAGTCAGCGTCCACGAAAATATTGGCAACGGAGAAGAGACCACACCCAAACCCAGCTTTGACTTTCCTTGACTCTTGCACAAGTCGGGGGAGGAAGCTTGCTTCTCAATTTTTAATTCCAATTAATTTTTATTAACTGTATATCACTTTTATAGATTAATTTTTTATCTCATTTTAAATTTATTAGATATTTAATATATATAGGAATGAATTAACATAATCAAGAATGATCAAGTATTCTGCTTAACCCGGTCTAGTCCACAGAACGCCGGCTTATTGAATTCACTTGAAAACTTTCATTTTTTATTATTTTTACTTATTCGGGTTTAGAAACATAAAGAAAATTCATTTAAGGCCAAGTGCCAGTCGGACTGCATACTGAGGGTTCCGTACCTTTTGTAACATCCACAATACAGACAGATCAAACTAAGTCTTAATATTGTCGATGATAAAGAGAGAGAACGAATTTGTAGTCTTTTCAGTTAAGACATTTCTAAACACCGACAGGTACAAAAATCAGATAAAAATGAAAAATTTGGAACTCTTTCACATCGTTATTTTAAAGCAAAATAAATGTAAAAGAATTCGGACTAATAATTAGTCCGAATTGTACTTAATAAGATCTTTACAGGCATATCTCCTCACTCCTCATGATAAAAACATAATTTTTTTTTATTTTTGACTCCACGCAAAATTCGACACTCTAAAATAATAAATAGATTAAAATTTTAATACAATTTTTTCATTTAGTACAAAATGAATATATGTATATATACCAGGTGTATGCATATGAAATGACCCTTTTAGGATAGATGGCCGTACACGTTATTTTTATTTTGGACGAACCATAACCTTAATATTTTTTCAATCCTTTGGCATCTGTCAACAACGTTCAGTGATAAAAATCTGATTTGCACTACAACAACATAAAAAATTTGGTGTTAAAAATGTCAAATTTTGTGCCTAAAGCATACAATATGTCGACAGCATTAATTTTTTGTTATCATTTAAAGAAAAACTCTACAGAATTTCAACGAATGCTTGAAGAAGCTTATGGTAATCATGCTTTATCATAAGCAACATGCAAAAGATGGTTTTAACGATGACGATGGGATGACGATGACACCAGAAAGGTGTCGTCTATCATGAGCTATTGAAACCTGCTGAAAAACTGTAAATGCTTAACGCTACCAACAACAATTAATTGATTTGAACCCTGCCTTGCAGGAAAAACGGCCAGGTTATCAAATAAAGTAAAAAGGCAACATAAAGTGATTTTCCTTCATAATAATACTCCTTCATATAAAGCAAAAACGGCTCAGGATACGCTGGAAGCATTCAACTGGGAATTGCTACCCCTTGCGGCTTACTCACTAGACCTGGCTCCTTCCGACTACCACCTGTTTTTGTAGATGGGCCACAGGCTTAAAGAGCAGCACTTCAAAACTTACGAAGAAGTCGCAAAATGGGTCAATTAATGGTTTTCTTCCAGAGACCAGCAGTTTTTTTGGAAGGGGATCCACGAATTGCCAGAAAGGTTGTCAAAATGTGTAGAAAGTGATGAAGTGTACTTTAAATAAAATATTGTTTTCTTTTCTATTTAAAAAAGTGTTTTATTTTCATAAAAAAGGCTCATTTCATATGCATACACCTGGCATATATCTAATTTAATTTATTACCTGCTCTGACCGATGGATATACAGGCAGACACTTATATATGCCGTAAAATTATCAAATGAGTTGGTTCGATTTGACCATGACTGCATGTTTAATGTTTCCAAATTTCATATTTGGCTCAGAAAATTATGATTATGATTAATATGATTATATCTAGTATATCAAAAATTTTATTTAAAAATTAAATTACAACTATTATACTATACTGACGACAGAAAATTTTGCAAAAATAAAATGATCTATACATATATAATATATTATCCAAAAACTTTTTTATCTGTACAGACAATGCCTTAAACATTAACTTTTAAGGAGTTAGGTGTTGGTTCTAGCTGAAACATTTTAATATAATAATAAATGCCTTAAACCGATAAAAAGAAAAATCAATACGTTTCTTGTTTCTTAGTTCTTAGAGAAAAACTAATGAGCACATCTCCTTTGTCAAAGGAATTCGAACCCGCTTTTCAATTTCGTTTCTCCATAAACCTTTTTTGTTTAAAAAAAATGTAGCAGGCATACACAATGGATAAAATGGTATTCGAAGGACATTAAAATGTGAAAAAAATTCGAGTTCCAAATTTGTTGAAAATTCCAAAAAATAACCGACTTTTTCACTAACAATGTCTCTTAAATTAATAAAGAATAATTAAAAATTAATATTTACAATAACTTTGATGGAAATTTAAAATCGTTTTTTGAGATTAAAATTATCATGTTTTTTCTAATTTTTGGTTTCCCTTTATCCGTATATAAAATGAATTCTTTCTCTCTATAGCTTGCTGTTAATTCTCCCTCTCCCTACCCCTAGATATCTGCATTCCTGTATTTTCTCAAGGCCTTGTTTGGCTTCTGGCCCTCTTCGATTCGCAAGCCCTCTGATCACGAGAGTTTCGAATATATTTAATATACTTAGTCTAACTTTCTTGAAAAATGTTCTCTTATGATGATTACATTTTATTTCATCTCAATCGATGAGTATCCAAATATTGAGTTCATTCAAAAATTTCTATTTGTTTTGCTATTTATTTTAAGGAATATCTGAAATGTTAAGGTAGTTGTTTTGCGACAATGCTAGCAAAAAGTTAATGCTAGAGTATATAGAACAGACAATAAGGATTCATAATTCATAAGCCCAAAACTTTTTGCTGTTTATGTACCGATTCTAGCCAATCCCGTGCTCGTTTGACAAATCTGGCACCATTGTAAGAGATTGAATATTTTTATATTAAAATGACAAATAAAATACATTTTAAAGGTCGGTTTATTTCTATAAAAATCGTTTTGTTATTTTTTAACAAATGTAATCAACGCATACGTTACACCTTATGAAAATTATAATTTTGAAAAAATCTACCGCATGCGCACTTTACACATCTTTCGCTGGTTAAATAAATGCGCTGTTGCCAAATTGTTTTTAGTGTAAATTTTTTTATACATTTTTCATTATTTATTCATTATTATCTCAGAAACTGTGTCGTAACTATGAATCAAAATTGTCTTAAAATATGTATTGTTTAATGTTGGTTTAATTTTTTATAAAAATAGTAAGAAGGGTTTCTTAATTATAATTAAATATCTATGTATATATTCAGATATCCCGTATAGTGCAATGTATAAGTCTGAAAAACTCTATTTTTGAAATTTAATAGCTCCGGAACTATATTGTTCATAAATTTCGTTTTGCCACCAATCGATTCAGAAGTATTTCAATAATAATCTGTCTAAATATCAAAAAAAAATCCTAATAAAACCCATTTGGCGGAACAACTACCTTAAGAGAAATTATTTTCATACATAATTTTTCTTGTCTATCTGTGTTTGTATTCCAATAACCAGTCTAAAATGGAGGCTCGTGGAAAGTTACTTCTGGTGCTCAAATGTTTTCACTTTCATTTCGATTAAATTTTGGGATCAATTCGGTCAGAACATTCAGAATAAAAATTTCCAAAAATAACACCAAAACAAGTTTTTTTTTCATAAAATTTTTAATTACGAATAAGATTTCGAATTTACTGAGTGTAATCCTATCTGATTTCAAATCCTTAATGGGACACCCATTATAAATTGGATCAACTCCAGATTATTAAACATTTACAAACTATTGGGTATCTGCCAAAAAAATATCGAAACAAATTTCATTTGCAAATTTCAATTTAAAATAAATTATAGCTGAACCGTTAACCTAAAGTTTAAGCTTGCTTAAAGTTCTTGTGCGTAGGGAAATTTGAAACAAAAACCTTAATTCACAAGTGAATATTTAAAAATCTCTTTTTAAAAACTCAAGTTATGACTTTTTTATATAGAGATGAAAAAGGCACAATACCTACCTAAAAGTCAAATCTAGAAAAAAAAATGTTTTTCGGGTTCCCAACTAAAAAAGATTTTAATAAAAGCTAAGATCAAGAAAATTGGGGGTAAAATTAGAATATTTATTTTTAATTTTTAAACGTGATTTAAGATGATTTATTTAAATCATTTGAATGCGTCATCAAATTATATTATTGTTAAGGGTTCCTTTTGAGGCTTAAATTGAGAAATTTTCTTTACACATTACCCCGAGTGCAGTCTAGATTCAAAAGGAATGAGTGTATCACCGGTTGCGGTACTTCCAGGAGCTTTAGTAAATATTTTTTAGATCTCCGTTACTTATTTTCGTCAAAAAGCATAATACTTAAACATAAAAATAAAATGATGTTATTATTCACATAACTTAACCATACACTTGCCTTCACGTATCTTAAAATTTAATAAAAAAGAAACAAACTAATATTCATTTAAATATAATTATTTTTTATTTTATTAATAGATACGTATTTAATTGTAATCACGCAGAAAGTTTTTTTGCTTAGTTTTTTTTCCTTCAAAAACCGTTTATTTTAATAGAAAAAAATGAGCGAAATTGGGATGTTTAAATATATTAATTATTATTTTTAGTAAATATCAGAAGTACATATAGTGAACTGATTTCAACCAAAATCTAATAAGCTCTTAATCTTAATATAAAATAACCAGGTTATTCTTATTGGTTTTTGAGGTAAAACCTATACAAAATTTGACCACCATTCAAACCAACGTCACACACAGATATTTCGACAATTTTTTTTTTGGCTTTTCGGCCTTTCAAGCCATAATCCAATTTACGATACT
Source organism: Forficula auricularia (assembly GCA_024734495.1). NCBI lineage: Eukaryota > Metazoa > Arthropoda > Insecta > Dermaptera > Forficulidae > Forficula > Forficula auricularia. Next base: position 2,391,996 of record JALMQS010000681.1, read on the forward strand.
TTTTATTATTATTTTTCAATTTGTCACTACCCCGGGGTTAGATTTTAGCTGGATGCCTCGAGTCAGATTCGAACCCGGGTCCGCTTGGTAGCAGGCTGACACGCTGCCACCTAGCCTAACCCGCCCCCCTCGACAAATTAATTAATATCTATTAAAATATCATTTTTCTATGGTCACTATATAATAAACCTTTTATATATGCTTTAACGCCGAGTTTTTTTTTTTAACAAAATAATTTTATAAAAATAAGAACAATTTTTTTTTATAGAAAATTCCTTCTGTCAAAAACTGATATCCTGATCTCAACTTTGGACTCTATTATATACCTCGCATCGTTTGGAAGAATTAAAATAATTTTAGCAATATTTGAGATATTTCGAAAAAAACAACAACATTTTTCTCTGCACTATTACATTATTTCTCTAAACTGCCTCTAGTAAAGTAAAAAAAAAAAAAAAATTACATCTCTGTACATAAACTAAATATAAAGAGACAGTGAAATCGATTTTGAACATCTAATCTAAATGGGTGAAATTCATTATTTTACTAATGAATATAATAACAAAAATATTAAAATTTATTTGTTTTCTATAAATATATAAGGAATTTTTATTAACTCGAATCCATAATCAATTATCAAGATCGTTGACAAAACAGGTCTCCGAAATGGAATTGCTTTCAGCCGGGCAAGCAAAGGGGCCAGAGACTGGTCTGGCCCTGTTGGTTCGTTAAAAATTGGCAAAGTTGATAAGTGGATGATGTTTGTGAAGCCACGCCTGTCGCCTGTTCGTACATCCCAAGGCAAGCTGCTGTTAGGCCTATGCTAATCCCTAATGGCCTTGGGCAGAGGACCAGAGCGTCTCTCCCGTTTTTTGTTTTTTTTGTCATCAGAATTTGTTCTAATTAAAGTTTATATATATATGAATTAATTACTGAACATTTTCAATATGATAAAAAATGTTATTGTTTTTTATATGTATGCTTCAAAAATTATGCCAGATTTTTTTAACGGTTTAGAAATCTATTATTACTGTTTCACACCTAGTCGGCTGACGTTGATACGACGCCGTGTAAACGACTCTCGGGGTGAAAAGTAAATGATCGACTTCATACTTGTCCGACAAATGTCGTGGTCGGGTGGACGACTGCCGGCTGCTGGGCCATTGCAGTGGGAAGCCGGCACCTCCCACTGCAAAGGCCGACTGCCGGCTGAAAAGATATAGATATGGTTTGAGTTTAGAAAGCTGAAGCATTAAAATTTTTGGGTATTTTGTTCTATTTGCTCCCAAAAAGAAGATAAAGCCATTTTAGGGTAAATTTTTTAAGTGTTCATCTCCTTGGGTGTTTAAGTTTTTAACCGACTTCAAAAAAGGAGGAGGTTCTCTATTCGATTGAATTTTTTTTTTTTTTTTTTTTTTTTGTGCCTATGTTACCTCATATCTCCGCCAATTGTCAACCGATTTTGAAAATTTTTTTTGCATTGGGTCCAGTCTAGCTTCCGATTGGTCCCATTTTTTTTTCGATTTTTTTTCATAGGTATTAGACCTTTTTTATTAGGTTTGTTTAGGTTTGTTTAGACCTAATCTCTTTGTTTATGAACCGATTTCGATGGTTCTTTTTTTATCAGAAAGGGGTGTCTTAGGGATGGTGTCATATTAATTTGGTCAAGTTCTGATGATATGATCACTATTAATAACATCACTAAAAAGAGAAAAATAAAAATTTTAAGAAAAAATAAAAACCGACTTCAAAAATTAAGTGCAACAAATATAAAAATACACTAAAAGGTATAAAATAATTATTATCTTATTTGAGTTACAACTAAACGACGAAATATTAACACGAAATTACTTTTTGAAGTTGGTGCCAAACATATACCTTTTATGGATCTTACTTAGTACGTTTGGCGGGTACGCTCGCTTATAGGTATAGTTTGTTTGGCACCGACTTTAAAAAGTAATTTCGTGTTAATATTTCGTCGTTTAGTTGTAACTAAATAAGATAATAATTATTTTATACCTTTTAGTGTATTTTTATATTTGTTGCACTTAATTTTTTGAAGTCGGTTTTTATTTTTTCTTAAAAATTTTTTAGCATTCAATTTTGGTATATAGGTCTATGTTATTGCTGAAATATCTCGGGAGGGGTTTTCATTTTTAACCGACTTCAAAAAAGGAGGAGGTTCTCTATTCGATTGAATTTTTTTTTTTTTTTTTTTTTGTGCCTATGTTACCTCATATCTCCGCCAATTCTCAACCGATTTTGAAAATTTTTTTGCATTGGGTCCAGTCTAGCTTCCGATTGGTCCCATTTTTTTTCGTTTTTTTTTCATAGGTATTAGACCTTTTTTATTAGGTTTGTTTAGACCTAACCTCTTTGTTTATGAACCGATTTCGATGGTTCTTTTTTTATCCGATAGGGGTGACTTGGGGATGGTGCCATATTAATTTGATCAAGTTCTGATGATATGATCACTATTAATAACATCACTAAAAAGAGAAAAATAAAATAATTTTTAAGAAAAAAATAAAAACCGACTTCAAAAAATTAAATGCAACAAATAAAATACACTAAAAGGTATAAAATAATTATTATCTTATTTAGTTACAACTAAACGACGAAATATTAACATGAAATTACTTTTGAAGTTGGTGCCAAACATATACCTTTTATGAATCGCACTCGACGGATCTTACTTAGTACGTTTCGAGGGTATGCTCGCTTATAGGTATAGTTTGTTTGGCACCGACTTCAAAAAGTAATTTCATGTTAATATTTCGTCGTTTAGTTGTAACTAAATAAGATAATAATTATTTTATACCTTTTAGTGTATTTTATTTGTTGCATTTAATTTTTTGAAGTCGGTTTTTATTTTTTCTTAAAAATTATTTTATTTCAAAATTTGACCCCTGGACCGAAAAAATGGGATTTTTTTTTATTTTGGGGTCTTAAACACAATGCTTTGTATCTTCTATGTTTTTCAAGTTATTGAACTCATATTTGGGATATGAGGGTCTTTTTCAAACTCCTAAAAAACAGTTTAGAACCGCCAAAGTCCCTGGCCGGATAATATTACTAATGGTTTAGATGCAAAGTATAAAAGGTATTAAAACAGGTGGAGTTCCTTGGGGAACCAAATGCGCAAATATATGAATCGTGTGGTTAATTCACCCAAAAAGCATAAAACTCAATCACAGGAAGGAAAGGACGTATTTAAATTTCGATCTGTTAAAAGCATGGTAAGAGCACCCGTTAACACTGGTAAGGAAAGCAATAATAAAAGAGCAGTAATCGCTACCGATCAAACAAACAACGGTATTCGTTCTAATTTAAGGCCCGAAGGACGTATATTAATTACCGTTGTAATAAAATTGATTGCCCCTAAGATTGATGAAATCCCTGCTAAATGTAATGAAAAAATTCTTAAATCAACCGAAGCCCCTGCGTGAATTTGATATTTTTAATATTTTCCGGTCTAAATATTTATGTGAGCAAACATAAATTACATCAAATGTATACTGAGGGGCCAAACTATTGATATCAACTTGGAATCGTATCTTAAATTAAAATCGACTAGTTATAAACACAGGAATTTTCTAAGGAAATGCAACCTCATTGCCCTCAGTGATAAAAACCAAGCCAAAAGGCTTTCTACTTGCTGACCACGAGACTCAGGTTCAAGCCTCGCTCAGTGGAAAAATTTGAGGGCCTTTAATCTTGTCACTGCACTATCCCTAAATAAATAAAAAAGTATACCACTTAGGTTCTAGCCAAATGAACACTAGTATCTGAGGCAAATAATATATATTTATTATTTATCATACAAATGATAATGTTTGAGTGACGTTCCTGTGGTAAATTTAAAATAGTCTTGTGACTTGGGATACTTGAGCGGAAAAGAGTTCCCATTTGTTAAAGCGAATTTTTTAGAAAGACAAATAGATTAAAAGAATATAAATTGTTTATGAACAAATTTATTTTTATATTTTTTAGGTGATATGACTACGAAACGACCGAGTGGTGGTTCAGGCCGATCCGGTGTTGAGGGCGACGCTACAATGGAAATCGCTCAGCTTATTCTTTCTCTACTGCACGCTTGGGGTCTTGATCCAGATCTAGACAGAGTCTGTGAAACGAAATTGGGTCTGCTACGCCCGATGGTACCTGTTTCTTTCGGAGTACTAAGTAAAGGTAAAGAAAACAAAAATCAATCCCATATTATGTTTCTTTCTTAATGACATTGCCGTTATAGATAAAAATTAATTTGAAAATGTTAAAACTACTTATACTGGTTAACTAGCTTAGTTTATATCAAAAGTACGCGTAATAAAATAATACAGATAAAACTTAATAAAATAATTGACGTAATCACACCAAAGTTTCTAAAATTGAATGAACTATAAATATCTAGCAGTGGGGTTCAAAAAATTTAACCATCACTTCACTGCAAGATACCTCAAGAACAGGAGGTCTTAGGAAGTTCATTCTGGTGTCTTGGTTATTTTTTTACCGAATAACTGATTATATTTTAGATTTTTATTTGAAAAATTCAGAAAATCAGAAAAAAATTCGGATTGGCTTTTGAGGGCTATCAAACAGTTCTAATTAATTATTTGAAATATAGCCTATAAGTTCTATTAATAGTGAATACTTATGTGCCCAATTTCACCTTTATTGCTAAAACTGTTCGCTGACAAAAAATTGTCTAATCATTAAAATTTGCGGACTGGGTATCTTTTTTCTCCATTTTTTTTTAAGTTGTAAGTGACTGATTCCCCCCAAAACTGACAAATTAAATTAAATATTTCATACTAATGCGTTTACAAAAATGTTAATAAGCAAACTATTTTTAGTTCGAGTTCTTCGACCGTCTCATACAAAGCCTTTTTTATACTCCAGCGTTTACACCGGGATTTTGATTGGTATACTACACTCACGAGGAAAAAATGGAATCACCTCCCTTGCGAGTTAATAAATGTAATTTTCATTCTCAATTATATAATAACGAGCTTTTCGTGCGTGCCTTCGGCACGTCCTCGAAGCTCGGCCCTCCGGGCTGGTGCCCTGGCGGGCAGCGTCTCGGTCCAAAAATGTTATCCCTCTTAAAAAACCACACTCCAAATGTATACCCGTAAACTACCGAAAATACATCGTCTCTTAAAAGTTTCGCATCTTTAATTTTTGAGTGGCGAGGGGGGGGGAACAATTATCAATATATTTAATGTTTCTTTATTTAAAATGAATTGGAGTCTTTCATTTCAAAATTCGAATATATATATTTCAAATTTGCCTGGTTAATGAAAATCGATTGGAGCCATCAGTTTAAAATCCGAGCTGAGAATTATATTTCAAATTTGCCTCGTTAATTAATATATATTTAATGTTTCTTAATTTAAAATCTATTGGTGTTTTTTCATTTTCATTCGAGTTCAAATGAATACAATATTATCTAGACACAAAGTCTAAATCAAAAATATATAGTTTTAGTAAAAGAAATCAAGATATAAATATTAATGTGACATTGGTCTAGTGGTTAGAGCTGATGACCATAGTTCAAGAGTTCGTCGGTTCGATTCTAGGCAAGAGGGTAATTTTTTTAGAGAAATTTCTCTAAGCGTTGTTACAAATTAATCTAGATAAATATATATAGTATAACAATATAATATATTTTCATTAGGTTATCATTCTACATTTAGTTTATGCCGCCTCTACACTATGAGCCAACTTGGGCCAATTCAAGTCAACACCAATGTGTAGAGGGGGGTTGGTTTGTATTGGTCATTGGTTGACACTGGCGATGAGATTGACGATGGTTGGCCTTCGGAGCTGTTTTTTCGATATATCAAAGAGGGCCGATGTTACGCAACGAAATTGCCCAGTGGCTAGGTGTCGTTTCCACAAGACCATAGACATTGGCCAAACTCTTGGACCACTGTCTGAAGGCACCGTCAAATTAACTCGTTTTACTGGTGGTCAACATGGTCAACATGTTTGGCTCACGTTGGGCCATAGTGTAGAGGGCCCATTAAATGCTGAAAAATGAAACTTGTAGAAAAAATATTTAAATTTCTAATAAATTACAAAGAAACATACAAAGTATCATTGAATTAATGAAAAGAGAGTGATTCCATTTCTTTGCTCGTGAGTGTATATTAAGTCATCGTTTTTTTTTTAATTTCGGGATATGATTGGTTACTTATTTTAAAAATAAAAATTAATTTTCTTTCAGGTTATATGAGTCTCTTATTTTAAAAATAAAAATTAATTTTCTTTCAGGTTATATGAGTCTCTTATTACCCACTTGGCAATTATTGGAGGCCGATCCAGTGGCACCTCCTTCCGGCGATGATCTCGAGGATCAGTTGCCTGCAGAGTTGGTGCGTCAAGAACGGCTTACTCGCGCATTTACCTCCCGAACTCACTGGGAGCTCAGTACAACCCTGACTGGAAATCATTTACTTGCAATTGTGGCCTTAGCCAACACTTTAATGGCAATGAACAATGCCACTTTTGTGCCCGAACAAGAACGTTCACGTCGTTTGCATAGGTATAAAATTAAAATTAAATTTCTTTATAACTACTACATATATAATCATTTTATTTTTTACTTTATCATACAGGGTATGGTCAAGTATTGTAATCGTGCATGAAAAAAGTTTTTTTTTGCTTCTTTTTTTTCGAAATATCTCAAAAACAGCTGAAACTATTTTGATTAAAAAAATTGAGCGAAACCAGGGCATTTTGCTCTACAAAAAAGCTCTAATAAGTGAACATCAAAAAAATTATATTTTTCGAGATAATAATTGTTTTGTGAAAGCCTCTTTACGAGAAACACGCGGTTTTCGAACGCTCAGCACCCCTTCGCTGTCAAATTGGATAAAAGTCGAACAAGCGCTTTCGCCAACTCTTTTATCCCTATGACCTCCAGAGACTGGAACTCGCTCCCTGCCACCATCTTTCCCGCGACTTATAACCTTCAGCTATTTAAGACCCGTATCCACAGATACCTTCGACCCCTGCCCAGCCCATAAAATTCTTTCTTCTTCTTTTCACGATGGAGGGGCCAACCCAGGCCTTTAGGGGTTGCACCTTTTTGGTGTAACTCCTTCTCTCATCATTTTCATAAAAAAAATGTCTGTTAGTTAGTCTGTGCGTTATCAAATTTTGTGGACGAGGTAGCTCAAAAACTAGTGCGAATATCGAAACCAAATTTCACATGTAGCTTTGGTCCATTGAGATTAAGAGCTGATTAGATTTTGGTACATATCGACCCAAAATTAAGGGGAGTGGAGGGGGGTTAAAAATTAAAAATCTAGGCCTTTTGAGCAAACTCAACCAAATTTTGTATACATAATCAGTGGGACCCCAGAAGTATAAAAATGCAAAAACTACCCCCCCCCCTACATGATTATAAATAATTCTAGGGGCCAGGTTATATGGTAAAGTCAAGTGGATGGCCACATCAGAACACGTCAGCTTATTTTCTTTGAATTTATTCATATTTTATTTTTATTCAGACAAAGCACCCGATCAGCCGCCTCATGGTCTAAGGCAGAGGAAGAACGAGAGGATTTATATACTGCGCAACAGGCGCTTATTAAGCAAGGCTGGAGTCTTTTAGCCACTCTTCATTGTGTTCTCTTACCAGATAAAGTGGTGGCTGCAGGAGCTCGGTCATTCAAAAGACCCCATGTAGAGATGATGGCTCGTCGCTGGCAACATCACTGCCTTGAGGTATATTATTTATCAAGTCAAAAGTGATTCTTAAATAATGAGACAGTAACATGAGATATATATTATATATATAAGTAAATATAAATTGAAAAAGGGAAAACTTTTTCAAAATCGGTAGGCTTTCCACAATATACGATAGGATAGGCTAATTTTTTCGTTGATGCCAAACCTTCTTGAAATCAATAAATCCCACCTTAATGATAAGTCAATTAAAATATCATTAAAATCATTGTAAATCATGTCATTTTTTCATTAAACCTGTAAAGAAGCCTATTGCCCGCTAGGGCAGATTGCTTATGTACTCTTGGAGACTAATAAAAAAAAAAAAAATTAACTTCCATGATTTAATTCAATGGTTGTCATTCTGGACCCTAAGAGGGTACTTAGCTTTTTCATTAATATAACTCATGTTTAAACCTGGTACAACTGCTAAGTGTTGCCTTATGTTCTGCGACCCGAAATTTCAGTTAAGAGACTCGTAGCTTAAGAAACACTGCACTAGTGGACGATTTAAGCTTTCATGGTTTTTGTAAGTCATTACAAATTTCATTCTTTCTTCATAATACCCAAGACATTGCTAACGAGTTCAAGCGCTTGATTTTTTTAAAATATACTTTTGATTTAAGATAAATTTGCCCTACGTACTTACAAGTATTGAATAAATAAATAAAATAATTCACAAGACACATTTTGAAGTATACGTGTGAGTATACGAATGAGCTCTCAAGCTTTGTTTTCTTTTAATTCAATTTAAGCAGCTGCTGTATCGACGGAGATGCAGAAATTCATTTACATTATCTATTCATAAACGGAATGGTAGAAATTTTAATTGAAGCTAATGGAAGCCAGCCCAGGGGTGGTGAGGAGAGAAAAATTAACACATATCCAAATAAGGTGTAATTTATTGGATTCCCTCCTTTCCATTCAAACCGACGTTAAACACTGCTATGGAGAGAGGAAGGAAGCATTTTATTTGTTTCCTTCATTGACCCTTTGAAACCTTGATGAAGGAGGGAAGAATCCTTTGAAACGTCGGTTTGAAAGGAAAGGAATTAGACCGGCAGCTGAATAGAGTTGAGTGTGCAAAATATGAGGACCGCATTCTATAAATAGTTTTGAACTCAGAAAAGCTTGCAGATAATGATTCTGAATGTTGCCAGGAGGTTTCTAGGTTCAATTTTTTTTTATATCCCATCCCCTTGGATATCGAGTAAATGGACTGTACAAATGCTTTACAACAATTATAATTGTTGTTTTATTGAAAATATCCAATTGTTTCTTATGATTAAAGATACTTATAGCTACTCAATAAAAAAAAAAAAAAATTAAAAATTAAACAAGAATTGTTGAAAAAAAATTGACATGACAGGAAATGATCCATTTTTTCAAAAAATCGCAGTTTTTCCTTCATAAAATGAAAACCAATCAAGGTAGAAACTTGATTTCTATCTCATTCTCTAGGAAATTTTATTGACTTGAACGTTTACTTGGATCACTTTTTTATAAAACTCCTAGATTTATAGATATCCAGCATTTTACGGACAGGATATGAACCGAACCCTCAAAAGTGTCAAGGAAAATGCTGGATATCTATAAATTTAAAAGTTTTATAAAAAAGTGGTCCAAGTAAACGTTCAAGTCAACAAAATCTCCTAGATAATGAGATAGAAATCAAGTTACTAGAATGAGTGGTTTTTATTTTATGAAGGAAAAACTGCGATTTTTTGAAAATATTGATCATTTCCTGTCATGGAAAATGCTGGATACCTCTATAAATCTAAGAGTTGGTGTTCTAAGCGACGATCCAGTAAATGTTTGTTTTCCATTTTACTTAACAACCTATTATCATTTTTAAAAAATTATAATTAAAATAACCCTTAAAATGGCTCCATAGCATGTACTCCATCAATTTCCTTTATAGGTAAGAGCCCCCCTCCCGATGAAAAAAATTGGACCAAAAAGTTGGCCGGCAACATCCGGATTATTAATCTTTGAGCTATTCTCAGTTAATATTAGTAGATAAAGTGCGGTCCTCACATTTTGCATACTCACTTCCATCCAGCGCCTGCTCTAAATAGGGAATCCAATAAATTACACCTTATTTGGATTTGTGTTAATTTTTCTTACCTCACTACTCCTGGACTGCCTTCCATTACCTTCAATTTCGTAGGTATTTTTTGCAAATCCTTCTCTCTAAAAATTACTTGAAATTTATGCTAAATTGAGTTTCTGGTACCAATGGGAGATAAAGAAATTTGTATTACCGACCAAATTACAAAAGTAGGCGATGTCTAAAAATAAGTTGGCGGCCCCTGATCTATTCTAATAAATAATTATAACTTTGTTCATAATTTTTTGTTTTTATAAATAAATCTAATATTAATAGATTTTCACATTTACATCTGATTTATTTTAGGTAAGAGAAGCGGCTCAAGCCTTACTTCTTGCTGAATTAGGGCGACTCGGACCGAAAGGACGTAAATCTTTAGTAGATAGCTGGTCGACATTTTTGCCTTCCTATACACCAACGGCAACCGATGCAGCTGCGGCCGCTGCATCTGCTGGTAACACATCCGGGGCAAATGCTTCTGGGAATGGAGGTTCAGGAGGAAATGGAAATGGTGGAAGCCAAGCGGCTACTCCTGGCTCTGGAGGGGGCTCTGTGGCAACCCATGATCATCATGATGAAGAAGAGGATGATGAGGAAGAAGGAGCTGAAGGTATTTTCAATTCCTTTTTAAAATATTTTTTCATATTTATGAGACTATCTTTTTGCAGAATTATGTGTAAGAAAACCGTCATCCGTTGCTGAACTCAAACGTAAGCAAACAACAGCAGTTGTGCTTCTTGGAGTAATTGGTGCTGAATTTGGACAAGATATTAGTGAAGGTTCTGGTGGAGGTTCCACACGTCGACGCGGGGAGGAAAGAAGAAAGAGTTCAGTTGTCGAGGGCTTTGGAATTGGCCATAATAATTTAGCACGTTTAACAAGTAAGAAATATTTTTATCGATTATATTAATGTTTTTTTCTTTTTATAAATTAATTTTGAAGATTTTTTCCTTTAATCGATCTACCTAATTAGAAGACAAAAAAGTGGTCCCCAACAATAAACCAATTTCCATTACAGACTGGTTTCGGACAATTATCTTATTTTTTTTAATGAAATTTTTATGTAAAGAAATGAGTATCTAATTGAGAAAGAAAGATTGAATTTTTATCTCAAAATCAACTTGTGGTTTATAATCAATTAATTTTACTAACATGAATTTTAGGTTATTTATAAAAGATTTAAATAGATATGTTTATATTTGCATTTAGGAGGGTCTTGTCCCTCGGGAGCCGAACCCAAGCACTAGTAAGATTTTCAGCTAGTCGATCTTGAGACCATCATCTCCAAACATTTTCTTTAAATGTTGCATGTTTGGAGGTGATGGTCTCAAGGGTCTGACTAGTTGCCCGGAAAACTTACTAGTGCTTGGGTTCGACTCCCGGGGGACAAGACCCTCCTACATGGAATATAAACATATCTATTAAAATCTCTGATAAATGACCTAAATTCATGTTCGTGAAATTTTTATATCTTTCATAATTAAAATCTGTAATTTTATTACTGTAAATTCGTCCCTTATTAAGGACCACACTTTTTTAGAGTACCTACCTTTATTCCAGTACTTTTTTAAAATTTCTTAAAAACAGCACAAATTTTTTACTATAAGACATTTTTGTATAACCTGAATTTTTTTATCGAAATCATTACTTAAAGCTTTTTTTGAGATATAGAAATAAATAAAAATTCACAAATTGGCCTCGACGTTTTCTTGCCTTTTAGTTAATAGTCTCAATTCAAGATTAAAAATGCATAATTATTGCGTCGACTGTCTAGCTGGAAGAGAGATAGGCATTTTCTAAAAACTTCTTTTTATTGAAACGTAATAATCTTATATATATATAACATGATGGATTTCTTTTTGCCTTATTTTTAAGCCTTCGGGTTTTTATTTTAATTTTTAAAAAACATATTTTTTTTTAAATTAAATATATAATTAAATTTATTTTCTTTAGGTCTCGCTCTTACGCACCTTTTATTGGCACCTCCAACAAACAAACTTCCAGCACATACACCTTTACGCCGGGCTGCTATTGATTTAATTGGACGTGGCTTTCCAGTCTGGGAACCATACCTAGATGTTTCTAAAGTTCTTTTAGGCTTACTCGAATTGTGTTGTGAAGCTGATAAAATGGTCCCGAGGTAACATTGATCATAATTTATTATTTATTTATTTATTTAAGCCTTTATTGAGGTAAATTTTGATAAATAAATTTATGTGAATTTACAAAGGTATTTACAATTATAAATGGTGGATTGTTTTTATACATACCATAGATAAGTATTTACAATATTTACAAGTTTAAATTGTACCAGGTCCGTTTTGGGCATAGGACTCTCCCAATATCTTCTATTCTGACCTTATTTTTTAACCGACTTCAAAAAAGGAGGAGGTTCTCAATTCGACTGAATTTTTTTTTTGTGTGTCTATGTTACCTGATATCTTCGCCAATTGTGAACCGATTTTGATGATTCTTTTTGCATTAGGTTTAGTATAGTTTCCGATTGGTCCCTTTTTTTTTCATTGGTATTGGACCTTTTTTGTTATGTTTGTTCAAGCATAACTTGATACCTGATTTCTTCGCCTATTGTGAACCGATTTTGATGATTTTTTTGCATTGGGTTCAGTATAGTTTCTGATTGGTACAATATTAATTTTCATTGGTATTTGACCTTTTTTTGTTATGTTTGTTCACGCGTAACTTATTTGTTTATTAACCGATTTTAATGATTCTTTCTGCGTTTAGATCAGTATAGCTCTAAGGAAGTCAAGATACTTAACTATTTACTTATTTATTTATTTTATGTATGTTCAGCGAGAACTTTTTGCCACAGGTGGTCCCATATTAATTTGGTCAAGTTCTGATGATATGATCAATGACGAAATAACGTAAATCTCCAATTCTTATGAGCAAATAATCGAAATTATAATAAATAAAATATTTTATAAAAAAAAAACAATCTTAAAACGTTCATTTAAAACCCGCAAACTTTTCGAGAGAATTTCTATATTTATGAATTGAATTTTCTGATTCATTCGCCCGACGCTTTCTCTTACGAGATACAAGCAAGGTATTATACTTACTATTAATAACGTCACTAAAAAGGGAAATATAAAAATAATTTTTGTAAAAAAAAAAAAAAAAACCGACTTCAAAAAAGTTAAATACAACAAATAAAAATAATAAGAACTCAAAAAATAAAATAAAATGCACTAAAAGGTATAAAATAATTATCTAATTTAGTTACAACTAAACGACGAAATATTAACATGAAATCACTTTTTGAAGTCGGTGCCAAATATATACATTTTATGAATCGAACTCGACCGGATCTTACTTAGTACGTTTGGCGGGTAAGCTCGCTTATATAGTTTGTTTAGCACCGACTTCAAAAGTGATTTCATGTTAATATTTCATCGTTTAGTTGTAACTAAATTAGATAATTATTTTATACCTTTTAGTGCATTTTATTTTATTTTTGAGTTCTTTTTTTCTTTCTTTTTTTTTTATGATATTGATGTGAGAAGGAGATACACCAGAAGGTGGATCCCCTAAAGGCCTGTATGGGCTGGCCCCTCCATCGTGAAAAGAACAGAGTAGAAGGAAAAGAGCCGGATCACGAGCCAATCTCAGAAACTTGGATACAATTCAATATCCAATTTACTAAGGTTTTAGGGGCTTCGAGCAGTGGTAAATTCTCCTCGCGATAAATTCGGTTAAATTTATCTCCCACTTAAAAGTATTATTTGATTTGTTGTATTTAATTTTTTTGAAGTCGGTTTTATTTTTTTTTATAAAAATTATTTTTTGCAATTCTGGTCCACTCATACATTACCCGCTAGTTTCTTAAATTCGTCGTTCTAACTTTTGAGATATCTCAAAAGATGGAATTTACTATTACTATTATCATATTTACTATTACTCTTACCATATTTAAATTAAGTGATATAAAATAAATAAATAAGATTAAAATTTTCGACTTTATTTTTTATTTTCTCAGTATGACTTATGGGCTTCCATTAACCCCAGCTGCTGATTCATGCCGCACTGCTCGGCATGCTATTACCTTAATAGCCACTGCTCGTCCAGCAGCTTTCATTACAACGATGGCAAGAGAGGTATTTTTTATTTATTTATTAGATTTCTTATATACATTAATTACCCTTTAGGCTTTAGAATATCAATTTGCCATACATTACATTACATTTTATTCTTCATCTTGGTCTCCTTTCAGCATGTTTTACCTTGATCGCCATGGCCTTCTGCTAACTTCATTTGACTCCAATTCCAATTCTTTTATATATTCAACTATTTTTTTCTTGATCGATCATGTCACTCTCCTCAGCCCTATTCTTCTTCTCGAATTAGTTCTTCTTCTACTCTTCTCGTCAATTCTTTTCTCTCTAATACTCAAATATATTTCATTAATTCTTTCTCGGCTCCTTCAGCATGCATCTGCATACTCTTCCTATTACTATTACTTCTCTAGATCTTATTTTTGCCAAACACTTACTCTTACAAAATCACTTTTTATAATTAATTAATATTTATAATACGGGAGATATTTATTTTTAAAGTAGTTGTTCCGCCAAATAGGTTTTCTTAGGATTTTTTGAAATTTAGACAGATTATTATTTAATTACTTCTGCATCGATTGGTGGCAAAACGAAATTTATGAACAATATAGTTCCATTAAATTTCAAAAATAGATTTTTTCAGACTATACGGGATAACGGAAAATTTACATACATATTTAATTATAATTAAGTAACCCTTCTTACCATTTTTATAAAAAACTAAACCAACATTAAACAATAACTAATACATATTTTAAGACAATTTTGATTCCATAGTTACAACTTACAGTTTCTGAGAATAATAAATAATGAAAAATGTATAAAAAAAATTTTAAACTAAAAACAATTTGGCAACAAAGCATTTATTTAACAAGCTAAATATGTATAAAGCGCGCATGCGCTAGATTTTTTCATAATTATAATTTTCATAAGGTGTAACGTAGTCGTTGATTACATTTGTTAAATAATAAAACTATTTTTATAGAAAGAAATCGATCTTTAAAATGTATTTTTATCTGTCATTTTAATATAAAAATATTCAATCTCTTACAATGGTGCCAGATTTGTCAAACGAGCACGGGATTGGCTAGTATCGGTAGTAAAAGTTTTGGGCTTATGAATTATGAATCCTTATTGTCTGTTTTATATACTCTAGCATTAACTTTTTGCCAGTATTGTCGCGCAACAACTTCACTTAAAATCATCCAAATTGTTTTAATGTATTTTATATAAAACATTTGAAACTTAAGATTTTTTTTCGACTAAAAAATGCAATGTTTTAATCATTAATTATTTTAAAATTATGAAAAATTCTCATAGCAGCTATTGGATTGCCAACGATGTTATCTTGATTGATTATAAGGCTATCATTGATTCACCTTATTAAAAAAAATACTATAATAAATAATTGTTTCAACAGGTTGCAAGATACAACACTCTTCAACAAAACGCACAAACTTTAAATGTAAACTTGAGTAATTCAGTTTTACATAGAGCTAAGCCTGAGATATTACGAGGTGTTGAATTATTAATAGACAAAATGCAAAGCGAAATGGCTGATCTTCTCGTAGAGGTGATTATGTATATAATAAACATATTAAACTATATTAATTTATTTATTTGCTATATTGAATCTTTATACATCAGATATATATTGCATGTATATATATCCCTAAGCATTTGAGTTGTGGATATCGTTCTTCATTGTTTGGATCCTGGTCACCTTAAAGTTCGAGGTCTTGGGGATGTTTTCCCAGCCGTGTGCCGTTTTAATCAAGTCAGCCATTGTCCTCATAGTCGCCGTATTGCAGTTGGAGCCAAAAATGGTCATGTGGCTTTATACGAGTTGCGCTCCAATAAATGCCAGGTATTAAATTGAAATTTTCTCAACTCCATTTAATTAATAAGTCTCTTTTTTTACAATTTTCTATTTTTATTCTTTTTTTAAAATTTTTAACAATTTGAAGATATATTTTGTTAACATTACATTTTTCTTTTCGAGCATCTAAGGCTTCCTAAAAACACAAAAAAATAAGGTAATGTGGCTATCCACATGATTTTACCTTCAGCCCCCCACCCAAAAAAAAAAAAATTAAAATTAAATAAAATATAATTTGATTTTTCTGGCCTTGAGATTTCATAATTTTAATTTTTTTAAACCCTCCCATTTTTTTAAATCCCATCAATTTCACGCTGATAGTCATTTCGGTAAGGTTTTAAAGAATATTTGACATACATCGATCAAAGGGCTAGGACTTAGTAAAGCTATAATTATTGTATTTCTTGACCCCCCCCGCTCCTTCATTAAGGGCCCCTAAAGAATGATTCACGTGTATTTTTAAATATAAAACTGATTCATAGTAAATTCCATATTTCTTGGATTGAAAATTTTATAATTTCAATTTTTTAAGACCCTACATTCTAATTTGGGTTCTATTATAAAATAACCTTCTTGATCTAATTAATAAAATCAAGGGAGTGTAGTTTCACAGTGAATGAAACTACACTCCCTTTACTTTATTAATTAATATCATGTTTCACCTAAAACCTACACCACTTTCCCTAAATAAAACCTCTTGGTCTCAATATAAAAAAAAAAAAAATATGAAATATCTTTTACGAATTCATGAGGATATTGTACTTAATTGACTGGGATATTATAAATATGAAAAGAAGACCTCTACGTCTAACTAAAACTGACATTAACTCTTCAAAATTAGACTTATACCACTTGCAAAATACAACATGATCCATATTTCATACTACATAGAAACTGTCTAAATGGAATACTATATCCGAAGCCAAAATAAATAAAAAAATAAATAATAATAATATAATGGTTTCGATGTTTCACTATTTAAGGCTTTATTGTAGACAAAAAAATTATAAAAACCCTATTTTTTATAAAATTCTTAGATTTTCGAATTCAATAAACCTGAGTTTAAATTGAGCAATTTATTTAGATAGAACTCCATATTTAATAACCTTTACTATTGTTAAATTTCACTGTAGTTTTTGCTGAACAACAAATTAGCCAGTTTCTCGCGTATGCACGCATTCCACAGTTAGGTACACAAATGAATCTTTCAAAAAAATCAAATAAATTGTAAACACCTCAGAAATCTACTTTTCACAATTTATTCAAATTGATAGAAGCACTTTTCAGTAAATTTCATTTAATTAAGATAAAGTAAATAAATATGATATTTATATCGATTTACTATGAGTTAGATGATACATAGGTTTATTTACATTAAAATTAAAAATATGATATAAAAATTTTTCTTTCAATATTTATATTTGACTATCAACCATCTTCAGGAAGTACAGAAAGTAACCAGTTATTTTCTGTTTCCTGAAGATAGGTTGTATCTGAAATAAATATATTGAAAGAAAACTTTTTTATATCTTTTAATTTTAATTTTAATGTGAAATAAGTACCTTTAGTATCCTTAACTCATAGTAAATCAATATTAATATATCTTTATTTACTCTTATCTTATTAAAGATGTTTCACCTTGCACCAACACCACAATCTCTACTAATTATTCATTTAATTATATTAATTCAATTTAAATTTTTTAAATACTTACTTTGAGACGTTTTCTAAGTTCTTGCGCTTTACAGGCTTTGTCGACAAATACTTGTTTATCTATAGAATTCATTCGCCTCCATAGAATTCCAGCTTTTTTAGCTATCTAAAAAAATCAACCGTATACAATTTAGATTAATATTCATTCAACTTGACTTATAGAATGTATTTCACCTCATTTCATTCTATCTATTAAAAGAGAAATCCAAATCTCCATAATAATTAGATCCAATAAAGAGAATGAATCTATCGAGTGATAAACCTTAATTGGTAGCCGACTTTTAGATTCCAGCACAATTCGAAATTACTAAGATTATCTATCTACTCTTATTAAACGAGCAAAAATTGTATATAGTATATATATATCCAATCGGGTTCTCGAAAACGGCTCTAACGATTTGGATGAAATTCACGGGTTAGGAGGGTTTTGTGTTGGACATTCGATCTGTCACGGTTTCATCTTCGGCTAAGTTGTTTTTGATGGGTTTTTTGTTAATTGAAATAATTATTCACAGGTAGTTGTCTCGATAAAAATGTATATTTACATTTTTATTCAATTTCCTTTTAATTATTAATTGGTTTTTTAATTTTAAATTCCACTAATAGATCATTACAAATATTATTATATATATTAAAAGTTAGACAATTTAATTGATTAAAAATCGAGTTTTAAATCCCACAAACGTATTTTTTCTAAATTAGAATTTAGCAATTTAATTGATGAACTCAAAAATTGGAGGAGTTCGGGGAATGGGTGGAGGATGGTGGGATTGGATAACCAATCGACTTGATTGGGGAATAATGGAATTGAAATAATTATCGGAAAAGAGGTTTTTTTATCTAATTAGATTTTTCCTCTTATTAAAAACAAGGACTAAAGATGAATAAGGACACTCGATGGTGGAGAAGTAATCTCCGGAATCGAAGCTAAAATACAATGTATACATTAATTAATGTAAAATAATTGGTTTAATAAAATTTATAAAAAAAAAAAACTCAAAAATTGTTATTTAATTAAAAAAAATTATTATACGGTATTTATTTATATACCTATACATATATACACATAATCTGTAGGCTACTACAAGGGTTGAAATGCAAAAACTGGGAGTGGGCGGGGTGAGGGTGGAGGGGTACGGGGGAATTGCTTTCGGGGTGGGATGGAGGGGTGCAGGAGGTGGGGGTGAAGCGCTGGTGCTCCGGGGGGGCGATGGGGGGATTAATATATAGCTTTTAACTGAAGCAAAAAGTTACCGAGCATCGCTCTGTGGCAAGGTACTTATTATTATTAGTATACGCCTCTGGGACGAAATTAGTGTGGACCAAAGGGCCTCCATCCTCGGAAAACGACTCCGAAAATGTTTTGAAGCCAAAGGAGACAATTTTTATCAATTATTAGAAATTTGTATATCTAAAGTTTTGCTATTACTACTGGAATTAAAGTTATTATTCTATCCATCATAATTTCTGAACTGTCTGTCAGTTATATACCCCTGAAATATTTTTAAAAATTCGGAAATTTTTTTTCCTAATCAGTATATTATTAAAATATAGGAAAACCTCGTCTAAATATCTCGAATGCTTTTTGAATTATTCGATTTGAAATGTAATCCATCCGTCAAATAGTAATAGTAGATAACGAAATATTTAAGAATAACCCAAAAGTCTTGGGAACCTACTTACTTTTGTTACCTTTACGTGTGGATATTTCTTTAACATATATATAAAAAAATTCAGAAAAGGATTGATAGTATTTCCTGATTCAAAATTTTCTTATGCATGCACATGAACCATCAATAGCTTGTTTTAATTTTCTATTTTGTTTATAATATTGCATTGATCTTACTGAAATTTTATATCGATTTTTTTTAATAAATTTAATTTGTTTTTTTATCTAATAATTTTTTAATCAAAATATTTATATTTACATATAAATACATTACATTTGATTATTTATATTTCAACTGGTTTTTATTTTGTAAATTAGATTAAAATAAAAAATAAAATAAAACTTTATTTTTATTTAAGTTACGTTTTCCTCGATGTGACTATCACGATGATCGTTCAATGATTATCGTTCCACTATCATCGTTGAGCACTATTTCTTTGTATTTCTAATGGAGCTGTTTTCCTTCGAGCGACTGCCGGTAAGGTACGTTTTCCAAGTTTCACGATTATTGTTGAACGATCATCGTGATAGTCGCACTGAGGAAAACGTACCTTTAAATAGGCCTTGAACTAAATGTGTGCAGGAATAAATGATGACTTAAATATCAAAGGGACCAATCAATTTCCAAACCCCCCAATGATAATCGGTATAACCATAAAAAAATTATTACAAAATTATGAGATGTAACAATTACATTATAGATTTGATCGTCACCAATTAGAGCCCCTGGTTGACCTAATCCGGCTCGAATTAACAATCTCAACGACGTTCCCACTTAATTGAAAAAGTTTTTGTTTTGCCGAGAGTAGCAGAGTTGTTGATTTACATGAAAACAAAGAGATTGTCCTCTGCTTGATGCAAATAAACATATACATATATATCAAGATGATATATCTGTATATATATTATTTATTTGTTTGAGACTATAGTTTCGAGAACTTGGTCTTCATCATCAGTCTTTCTTCAATTATAAATGTTTTTCGTGGAGTCAATATCATATGGATATTGAAAATTTAGTGTTCCTTCGTCACTGGAAAGCTGATATTGACTCCATGAAAACATTTATAATTGATGAAAGACTGTGTTGATGAATGACCAAGTCTTCGAAACTATAGTCTCAAACAAATAAATAATATATGTACGATATATCATCTTGAATATATATGTATATGTTTATTTGCATCAAGCTGAGACAATCTCTTTGTTTTCTTGTGAACGTTCCTATTCCAGATCAAGCCCCAAATAGAAAATACAAGGTCCAATGTCCTAATGATGTTGAAAATAATCATTTTTGCAGCACTGTACCTACGTTCATACTACTGATGAAATTCTAAGACCTTTCTTTACTACACTATCGTAAACCATTGATTTTTAATTGTTTGATTTTACAAAACCTCAACAGTGTAAGTGTCACGCTCTTTTAGCTCCAATTAAACATTCTAGAAGCACCTTCCGGTACTTCTACTTTGTTACGACTTATCTCAATTTTTGTATGAGAGCGACGAAAGTTTCAATAAGCGACTCCGAAATAGAATTGTTTCCAAAAACCCTGAATCAACAATTTCAAACAGACTTGATATTTTATATTCATACTCTTTAATAATTCCTAAAGGCGGAATTGGAATTAATCCGGAATTATACTAGTAAGGTGTGTTGTGTCATGGTGCCCCAGAGCCTCATCTTATTCAATTGATTATCAGATTATTACACAAAACTAGTATAATTACGCCTTAATTCCTGCTTAATTCGGTCTTAAGACAGGTTTGATACAACAGCTCGCCTCCATTTACCTCTTTTTAGTTTAACAAAAACTAACTATGCATTTTGGAATAAAATGGTATATTAAAATTATTTTCTGGGCCTAATAAGCTGAGTTCATAGCACTTAATCAAAGCCGTTTGATAAGACATTGACAAAAAGGACCATAATCCTTTGGAGGTTCATTAATTCTTAAAAGAAATCGTCTAATGAGAAACAACACATTTAAATTATTATTATATAATTAAAGAACTTGTTTTTGTACTTTTAAATCCATTTTTTTTTCTAATTTAAAAATTTGTTATTTTAAAAAATCGAACTTTTCTTTGATAAAAATAACGAAAAGCCGCAACCATGGACCAAGACATGATTCGGCAACTAGATTAATACAAATTTGTTTTATAATTTATTAATTATAATAAAATTAAATTAAATTAAAATAATTGTCTATTTTACAGATGATTCCAGCACATAGTGGTCCAATTACAGCAAATGCATTCTCCCCTGAAGGAAAATTCCTTGCAACATATAGCTGTCAAGAGAATCGACTCTCTTTTTGGCAGGTAGCTATATAACATTTCATTCTTACTATTTAATTGACCTTGTTTTTAAGAAATACTTACAATCTTTTAAAGATAATTGAGTTTACTTTAAAATATTATTTTGCCGAATATACATAGTTAAAATAAGATTTCTTTGGAATATTAGAAGTCTGTAATAAAACTTGAACAAGATAGATGCGAGGTAGGTTTCACAAAAAAGAAATAAAACAAAATTGAGTTTTGAATTCGATATATTTCGGGGGTGAGCCCATCATCAGGAGTCAAAGAAAACTGATTATAAATTGGAAAAATAATTTTACAAATAACAATTTTTTATTTTTTGAAATGTATGTGGTGAGGGGAAAGTAGGGGGAAGAGGAGAAAGTATTCTAAGAATTAATATTTTCAACAAATGGAAAAATTGAGTTTTTAACCAGCTGATGGGAAACTATACCTGCTATTATAAGAAGGAATGGGAAAGTACCTGAAAGGGTACAATTACCCTAATATCAATATTCAATGTTCGAACAATAGAAGGAATGTTTAGTTAATTTATTATAATATATAATCAATAATTGTATTTTTATACAGTTCTAATTGGTTATTTAAAATATTTGAATTATTTGAGAGGGCTATTTTAATTTCGGTAGATTCTAAGAGATCCAATTTAAGGCCTTTTCTTTCGAAATGAATGGGGATATGGTTATTATTAGAGGTTGAATGATTGGATTCATGTAAGTGAATTGCGAAGGCTGAGGTCGAATTTAAATTAATGTTTTCGGATCTATTGAGACGATTAAGAGCTCTTACATGCTCAGAGTAATGTATTTTGAATGATCGACCTGTCTGCCCTATATAATAAGCATCACATTCATGACAAGTTAATTTATACATTCCTGATTTGTCTAATTTACCAATTTTATCTATTTTATTGTTAATTAATTGGGAGCCTAAATTGTTGTTGTTGTATAAAGCAGGAGTGATTCCATATGATCTAAGAGTATAAGCTAATGGAGATGTCAGATGATTAGAAATGAAGGGTATTCTTCTATATATTTGTTCAGTTCCAGATTGTAATGAGTGTAAGTGTGAAATAGTGAATTTACGTTTGATTTTATTATAAATTTAGTTAATAGTCGAAATATTATAACCATTATTCAGGGCTATATTCTGAATGATGTTTAGTTCTTTATTGAAATTTGTGGTATTCATAGGTATACTGAGGAGTCTATGAATCATTGAATAGAAAGCTGCAAATTTTTTTTTTTTTTTAATGCAATCGTAATGCAAGAAGGGGTGCACCAGTAACGATGTAGCCCCTATGGATCTCGAAAGACCCTTGCATTACCGAGAGAGGGAAAGTTGATTAAGTGAGAGGGTGTAGACGTAGGTGTCTATGCACCCTGGTTTGAAGGTTTGAAGATCATAGGTGCTGGGAAAGATAGAGGCTGGGAGAGAGTTCCAGTTCCTTGAAGTCATGGGGATATATGTATTCGCGAATGAAGTGGTCCGGCACTTTTCCAATTTGACCGCGAAAGAGTGTTGGGAGTCGGCAAAACGTGTGCTGCGTGCAAAGCATGCTTTGGGGGAATTATTGATTTTATCTCATCAGAGCACCTGCCGTGATAGTATCTATAGAAAAGGGAAAGGGCAGAGACATCTCTTCGATGAGCCAGCGAGTATTAATGAGGTGATTAGATGAGAAGGGAATGACAGTGTCGTGAAACCTACCTCGCATCTTGCTCAAGTTTTATTATTATATTAAAATATTTCACCTAGAACCAACAGCTAACTCCTTAAAAGTTACCCTATATTATATTTATTTTATTTTTTAGACTTCAACAGGAATGTTTGGCCTAGGAAATACGCAGACCCGTTGCGTAAAATCTTATTCAACAGCACCAATCGCTGATGCACCCCGTTTGAACCCTATGCGAATTGCTCGTCTCGTTTGGATTAACAATCGAACGGTCTCTTTGATGCTTAGTGACGGCTCTGAAACAAGATTCAATGTATAAACAAAAATCAACGGATAGACAAGTCTTAGGTAAATGCGATTCTCTTTGCTTACAATAAAATGAATCAATTCATTTATCAATTTTTTTTCATTAAATTATTATTATGTTATGTAAAAATATTAAGTTTTAAAATTATTAACAGATATTATAAAAAAAAATAAAAAAAAAAAAAAGAATATTAAGTTGTAGTCGATGTCACTTAAGACCCATGCACTGTGTCTCTACCCCAAATAGATGCTTTTATTCTACTACTTTTAAGTGGTTAAGCGGCTGGTGTCTCTAATAGATACATGTACATTCTTACGTGACAACGACTATAGATGTATCTATGTATCAATGCAATTTATTGAGTCATATTTCTTAATTTTAAATATGTTTTTAAAGAAATTTTCAAGTCAATTACCCACCCTCATTGAATTTACTATTAAGAACATTTCAAAAATAAAAAATAAATAAAAAATAAATTCACTTGAAGTGAATTTAATTTTTTAAATATTTAATGAATAAATATTAATTAAAATGAAATGTAAAAAAATTGCTTGAAAATTATTTATTTATAAAAGAAATTCTTTACATTTCAAAAAATAAAAATATAGATTATTTAAAAATAATTTAATTGTTTTTTAATATTTATTTGTTTTATTCCTTCTTTTTATTTTACTTTCCAAAATAAATGGGAATGATGTAATATTTATAATGTGAGGAAAGTTGTAATTTTTTTATCTAATTTTGAATGGAGATAAAATAAAAGATTAAATCGATTTTATGGAATTTTTTTAAAAAATCTATATTTTAAAATTATTTGAATATTTACAAGCTAATATATTATAATGATAAAAATTTACCAGGGCAATTTGAAGCCCTAGTTAAATTAAAATTCAAAGCAAATATGTTTTAATGCAAATTCAATTTAAAAAGCCAATAGATTTTAATAGAAATAATTTTTTTATATTTATCATGTATATAAATAACTATGTATATTTTTTAAATAGATTCTTAATATGTTTATTCTAGTTTTTAATCTTTTTAAAATGCTTTTAGATTTTTCCTTGCAAATTAACCTGTATTTATTATTGCGTTTAAGCTTTAATAGAAATGTTTGAAATTAAAAGTTACATATTATTCTTGGTCATAATTAAGGTAGTTCTTTCACAAATGCAAAAATTCAAGAAGTCTTTGAAATTTGGAATATAAGTCATTAAAAGCAGAATACACATCTGTTAAAATTTGAAGACGATTTACCACACCAAACATGAAATAATTGCAAATAAAAATGACATTTTTTACATAGGGTAGATAGGGAAAGGGTGGGGATATGATCATTATTTAATTTTTTTTTCATTGAAGGACTTTCACCATCTTGATGAAAAACTAATATTTGTTAGAATAATATATTCGGAGTAACTTAAAAAAAAAATTGAAATTATTTAACTCTTAGTTTTGATAACAAACAAAAAAAAACCTATTTGGGCGATTATTTTTAGTGGAGGGGATATAAGATCAATGGCTTGGAAACGATCCGGCAAGTATGTGTGTATCCATATAGAGATTTCGTAGTGTGAGTGGACAATCACATTAAAAAAACATAACCTAAAATTTTAGTTCCGTTCATATTTATAGAGTGGTTACGAGGCTAAAACTTTTTGTGTGGATTGTCGCGAAAGAACCTCCTTAAATATGACCTTCACCAAAATATAAATTATGGATTGTGTATTATTGTATTATTTATATTGTTATGTTAAATTTGATTCTTGTATAAACTATTATAATTTGTGATATAATATTCATGATTGTATTAAAAGAATTTTAGTAAAACACTAACATGAAACGTTTTACTGATTTTTTGATAAAATAATACTAATTATTAACTTATTATTTAACTAATCTATTAAGCTTTAACGCAATAACACATATATATTATACTTGGTAATAGAGAATTTCTTTTTTAACAAGGTTTTTGAAATTTCTTTATTAATTATAAATCGTTATTTTAAGACATTCACCCTCATTTGTATATCAAAGAAAATTCTGCCCTAACATACAATATTCGTATCAAAAGAAGAAAATGTATATAATTACTAAATAAATTCTTGAGACTTGTAGCGATCGAGTGTGCCATGTGTGTGTTCCACACCGTCGTCGCCTTTATTAACTACAGCTTTTCTCTTTTCTCATAATATACATATTAATTTATAGTTTTTATCTGTGTAAAAAGAAACCTACTAGTAATGAAAATGTCTGTATTATTTTATTTTACAATATAATAAGGATTTAAAAACATTTAAAAAAGTCAAAATTGACTTTTGCATTCAAAAAAAAGAATGAATGATCTTGGGGAAAAAACAAACAAAAAAACAGGTGTTGGATTCGATTTTGTGTATTTTGATATTAAAGGTTGATATAGATTGTAAGATCTTAAAGTTTGAAATAGATTGTAAGATCTTAAGGTAGTTGTTCCGCCAAATGCGTTTTCTTAGGATTTTTTTGAAATTTAGACAGATTATTATTTAAATACTTCTGCATCGATTGGGGGAAAAACGAAATTTATGAACAATATAGTTCCGGAAATATTAAATTTCAAAAATAGAGTTTTTCAGACTCTTATACATTGCACTATACGGGATATCGGAAAATTTACATACATATTTAATTATAAAAGAAGAAACCCTTCTTACCATTTTTATAAAAAACTAAACCAACATTAAACAATAACCAATACATATTTTAAGACAATTTTGATTCATAGTTACAACACAGTTTCTGAGATAATAATGAATAAAGGTATGAAAAAAAAATTACACTAAAAACAATTTGGCAACAGCGCATTTATTTAATCAGCGAAAGATGTATAAAGCGCGCATGCGCTAAATTTTTTCAAAATTATAATTTTCATAAGGTGTAACGTAGACGTTGATTACATTTGTTAAAAAATAACAAAACGATTTTTATAGAAATTTTTTAACTTTTAAAATGTATTTTATCTATCATTTTAGTATTACAATGGTGCCAGATTTGTCAAACGAGCACGGGGTTGGCTAGAATCGGTACATAAACAGCAAAAAGTTTTGGGCTTATGAATTATGAATCCTTATTGTCTGTTCTATATACTCTAGCATTAACTTTTTGCTAGCATTGTCGCGAAACAACTACCCTAAAGGTTGATATAGATTGTAAGATTTCTGGGTGTCAAGAACTAAATGATAATATGATAGAACATAAACAACTAAAACAAATGAATGAATCATAGTTTTTTGATGTTGTAACAAAATTATAGGTATACTTTGATGAAAATATATATTTACTATTTAATAAAAAGAACTATATTATAAGAATTAAGAGGTTTATATGCATTTTTTTGCTTTTTATTTATTTAGTTTATCTGACATTCTAATGATTGGTGTTATATAATTTATATTATAATTAATTTTAGGATTTTTTTTTCTGAATTTTTTGACCTGTTATTTCATCACAAAATTTTTTTAAAATACCTATAGCTATACCTACTAATGTTGTCGTTCGACGATCATGAAAATTACTTTCTGATAATTATACTCGACTTTAGTATAACGTTAAAAATTATTCCATTTTCTTGATGAAATGATTTGTCGAAAATTATTAATGGAGCAATGATGCTGAAACCTCACTGTATAAATTATACCTATTGCTAAAAATAATCATGAACGCATACCAAAAAATATTTATTTTTATATTTTATAATTGTAGAAGATTTCTGACTTGATTTATAATGATGAAGATAAAATATATTTAATTAAATAACATTTCTATAGAAAAATCTAAGGATCTATCTAAAAAGAAGTTTCGACTAAAACCTCCTAAATGCACATTTTTAATGAAATAAACTCAACAGAACAAGCGCTTTCGCCAACTCTTTTATTCCTATGACCTCCAGAGACTGGAACTCGCTCCCACCCACCGTCTTCCCCGCGACTTATAACCTTCAGCTGTTTAAGACCCGTATCCACAGATACCTTCGACCCCTACCCAGCCCATAAAAACCCTTCTTCGTCTTTTCACGATGGAGGGGCCAACCCAGCCCTTTAGGGGGTGCACCTTTTTGGTGTAACTCTTTCTCTCATCATTAGCATTAAAAAAAAAAAAAAAAAAAGAATCCACTACGTTTCCACACATATTCCTATTCCTATTCCTGGAGTCGTTTTCAAGTGCTTTGATGACAACGTTTAAATTTAAAAACCTCACTCTATTAATAAACTTACTCCAGCATTTAAAAAAGACTACAGAACTTGCTGTCAAAACGTCGAGCATTTTGATCTACCTCATTAAAAATGTGCAATCTATATAGGAGGTTTCAGCCGCAACTTCTTCAACCTCTAAAGCATCAAATCTGCAATTTAAAATGATTTGAAAAAATTAAAATATATTTCAATTTGAAAAACTTTTTGATTAATATTGAATGTGGGCTTCAGAAAATTTGTAAAATGCAATGTAAAATAAAATTCATCATCTAGTTTAGTAAAAATAAATTAAAAAACATTTTGCATAAGAAAAATAAATTTTTTTTGAAAAGTTAGCTTCTTTATGTCGACATTTTTTAAATCTGTTATATTTTAAGTTTTAAATAAAAGTTTAAAAATGTTCTAATAACTTATTATTAGAGACCGGATTCCTATGCAATTGCATATTTTGTTTGCTGCCACATACGACCCAGTAAACCCATTATCTATCCGATTCATGCATCTAGGATACTGTGGGTTAAATTTTATACTGCATATTTTTGCATAAAATTGCATATTTGAAGGATATTGCATAAAATTTCATATTTTGCGCCAAATACAGATTTTTCAAAAGTACTTTTATGAGAAAGAATGAAAAAAAAGAAGAAATAAAAGTTCCTTTAAATTCGCCCACATTTCATCTGTGGATGTGAACCG
This sequence comes from Forficula auricularia, assembly GCA_024734495.1. Lineage (NCBI taxonomy): Eukaryota > Metazoa > Arthropoda > Insecta > Dermaptera > Forficulidae > Forficula > Forficula auricularia. Next base: position 2,420,405 of record JALMQS010000681.1, read on the forward strand.
CTCCTTTTCATCGTATAAATCAATTTTAAGTGACCGTAAACATAATATCCTGAAGATAATTAAAAAAAATACTTGTAAACATATAAATTATTCACATTATAATCAAATTTTAATTATTTTTGAGATCCTTTGTTAATTATTTATTTATTTTAATGGCCTTCGGGAACTCTATCCCATTTTGACCATTGTGTGTTCGTGTGTGTGTGTGTGTGGTAGTGTGAGTAAATTAGTGTAGGGATCATATTATAGCCGGTGCATTATTTCTTTATTAGTTTATTATTTGTACGTGAATAGGTAGAGATGGTTAATATAAAAAAATATAAGCAATGCAATAAAATCATGTCTGTGAAATAAAACTACCCACCCCACCCCCACACGTATTTCCTTTAGTTCACATTTTTGAAAGATTATTAAATTTATAATGTTAATTTTATTCAAGTGCACCTATTATTTGTTTGACTTTAAAGATTTTTTAATATATTAAATGTAATGAGAATTTTGTGCCTTTCATAGCACTCCTCCTATATAGTCTTTTTGTCTTCAATTTTAATTTTTTAGTGCATAAAAAATATATTTGGTTATCTTTTACTGCATATTACTTGCATATTTAAGCATTTTTAACTGCATTTATGTCGTATTTTGGCAGTTTTTACTGCATAAAAATCCTGTCTCTACTTATTATGTATGAAGAATCATTTAAATTTAATTTTGAATATATTTGGTCATCATTATCATTGTCTGGCATAAGATTGAAATGTTATTATGTTTTGTTTTTTTCTGATGAGGACTAGGAAAATAATAAAGCTCCACTCTCTCTTCTACACACTATATTCGATGAAGAATTTTAATTTTATTAAGAGAGATGGAATACTTAATATTCCCAAAGTGCTGTGAATTCATGATGACTTTGATTTCAAACGTTGACGTGGTTATTAAGGATACATGGAGCCCAAATTGTTGCTTAATGAGGTCTTTTTGATAAAAATTTTTTTATTTATTTATTTAAGAATTTAAGGATATTCTGGAGGGCGTTCAGTGACCTAACTACCTCTCACCCCATAGAGTAAATACTTGAGGGAAAAATTTTAAAATTTTCACTCTACTGATATGAGTCATATGTTTACACGGATTTCTTAAAGAAAAAAAATATTTTGAGAGAATCTAAACTTTGTCATTATTATTTAAGTCGTAAAATCTTCATCATTTGATGCCAGCCTAAGCTTTAATTAAATTAATATTTATTATTTAGTAATATATTATTTTTTTTATTTTATGTATTTCTTTAAACACTTTATATTTAAAGATATACTACTCTCTTTCTACTAAGTCCAGTCCAAAACAATAATTAAATAAAAATTATAATAAACAAAAAAAATGATAATAATAAAACAAAAACAAACTAGTTAAATATATACACCTATATTATTAATGTTTCATAATAAATATATATAATGATCAAATTTTCTGAAACAAAAAAATAAAAATATAGATATTATTATTATTGTTATAAAAAAATAAATCATATATGTTTTTCACTAATTTTAAAAATATGTAATGTGAAAATTTAATACAAACTATATATAAACGTATTATATCATAATGTTTATAAATTAAGAAAAAATTATTAAATACATTTTGAAATTGTTCAAATTTGAATTTTATTTTATATATTTATCCTGGACAAGTTTAAAATCCCCGATAATCTCATAAACCTAATACAGGATATTTACTCGAACAACACCGCCAGATTAAAAACAGTAGGAAGACTGTCCGAAAGCCTCCCAGTGAATCAAGGTATTAGGCAGGGAGACTCCCTTAGTCCGCTGCTTTTTAATATAGTTATGGATGAAATCATTCGCGAAATCAAAAATCTAAAAGGATATTCCTTAGGGGACGAGAATATAACATGCGTTTGCTACGCAGACGATGCAGCACTCGTTGCAGAAGATGAAGATTCCCTCCAGCGCCTCCTGTATAAATTCAGCTGTGTTGCACATAAATTCGGTCTCACCCTGTCAACCAAGAAGACCAAAACACTCACAATTTCTAAATCACCACTCCGATGTAAACACAACTATACGATACGATTGTCGAACAGGTAATGTCCTTCATGTATCTTGGCATCCAAATGACCTCTCAAGACCTATAAACAGGGGTAAAACATCAGGCAATAAAGACCTCAAAAATATCAGGTTGCCTTAACAATGCAATCTAGTCAAATCTCAATTCAGTTTCATTTTTGTATTCTGTTCTTCGGGAAAATAATTCTCAAAAGATGCGCTCATCGAAGTGAGATATTGTACCAATTCTCCAAATACATCATCTTGAAACATTTCTGAGTCGTTATCTGAAAGATATTAATTTGCCGATGGTAATAGATTCAAATTTACTAGAAAATCATAAGATGGTGTCATCTATTAAATCCGATGGAATGGAATATTTTTAATTATATGTCAGAGGGGTTGTTTTTCACCCCTTGGGAATCGAACCCGAGCTGAAACCGAGTGCCAGCAATCCGGGCCATCTGGCTCACCTGCGGGATACGAACCTTTTCGTATCAAAACGAATCAGGTCCCAATTGCACCAAAATAGGGCAGTGACCTGATAAAAAGTTTTAACTTTCGCGTTCATCTATCGTTAACATTAAACATTCCAAATAAAATTTATTATTGAATATTCGAACAAAATTCATCTGTTTCGATTCCCCAAAGAATCAGACAGATGGACTTTATAGCAAATTTATAAGAACCATACTATTAGGAAAATAGTTGAAAACGCGCCTGAACTAAGGAGTTGAATATATATATAAAATTTAATTATATGACCTATTCGGGGATCCATCGCTTAAATGGAAAAGGCATTTGCGGGCTTAACGCAGAGGATGCCGGATCATACCCGGCTGGGTCCTATCTTTTTTCAACTCTTGTTTCAGTGTCAAAACGAATCAGGTCCCAATTGCACCAAAATAGGGCAGTGACCTGATAAAAAGTTTTAACTTTCGCGTTCATCTAACGTTAATATATATATATTATATATATAAGTTGGGTCTAGATGCTGCAGTAGACGATAATGATTGAATGATGATGATGATGATTTCCTCCTTTGCTCTATTAGACATGCTTATACCAGCTTTCAAATTTTTATAGTGAGTTATATGTCGATCAGTTTACCTTTGTTCAGCTTTAATCGCCACCATGTCTGTCTCATAATTCACCTTGTCCTACTCTACCATGCAAATAAGTTAATACTAAAAGAATCACTTTATTTATAGATTAATTAAATTAATTGAACCGCATAAATTTGAATAATTTCCATGATTCAGCCTGCGAATTTAATTAATTACAAAAAAAATATGGAACTAAGTTCGTTAAAAATAAAATGTTTATTTATAGAATTAAATTTTTATATATAAAACAACAGATTATAATTTAATTATTCTTTAAAATTAACATATAATAGATGATTTAATCAAAGTTTATCAAGATTGATTTCGATTAATTTACAAAGCAAAATAATAGATATTCAGTTATGTTGATTTTAAAATTTCTTATTATAATATATTGATAGCTTATAATTTAGTGTTAATTTGCTACCTTTTATATTTATTTTCAACGTGATCATAAAAGAGTTTTGAGGATTCAACCACTTCCCCTCTGAGCCCACTATTAACAGCGAATAATTAACACATTAACGAGAATTGTTTTTGATCGCGCTTTTTAAACAAGATATACCTATATCGCGAGACTACTGCTGGTTGAGGCTATTGGAGTCTGCTGGGTCTTAAGTCTGGACCAAGAGAGAATGAAAAAGATGTGATTCATTTAGCTATACCCAGCATCACCAAATGGATTTGAAATTTGAGATGTTATATATTCAATCACCCAGTCCACCGCGCTCGATCTGTTAGCACGTGTGTTGGGTATTTGCTATTAATTAATCCATTTGGTGATTCATATCAGTGTTTGATATAAAAAGCGTCATGCGGGCTAATCGCGAAATGATGCTGGATTATAGCTAAATAGATCACATCTTTTTCATTCTCTCTTGGTCAGACTTAAGATTCAGCAGACTCCAATAGCCTCAACCAGCAGTAGTCTCGCGATATATATCTTGTTTAAAAAGCGCAATCAAAAACAATTCTCGTTAATATGTTAATTATTCTTTGATATATTAATGAGAAAATTATAAAATTTATTTAACTTCATTATTTCAAGTTAGAAATATATAAATTCGGATATTATTTTCACTTAATATTTGACAAAAATCACTTACATTCGATTCGCGATTGAATCAAATACAGGAAACTTATAACTATTAACAGCGTTTCTCTAAGCTAAAAGCATTTTCTAAAACCTTTATATCCTATTGGAACCTTAGATAGAAATTATTTTATTTCTTCTTCTTCGCGGCCTTTCTTCATCCACTGAGAGATATTATATTATTTTCAACAATTTCACTTGTTATTAAAATTATGAAATCTCTAATATTACGCTTTTGCTAAAATACCCTAAGTAAAAATGTCGCTATCAGGCTTATAAAAAAATTTTCAATCAAAGCCATTTGCGTAAGAATGAAATATTTGCGCTCCGTCATCAATAATAGAAAGGGCTTTTATCAGGGAAGAATCTGTCTACATCGGATTCATAGACCTAGAAAAAGCATTCGATAACGTCAATTGGGAAATTATGTTTAAAATATTAAAACAGGCGGGAATAAAATTCAGGGAGAGAAGACTAATCTACAATCTATATCAAAACCAGACGGCAATTATAAATATTGGAGATGAGCAAAGAGAAGCCAAAATAAAAAAAGGTGTAAGACAAGGATGTGTGCTGTCACCCATGATTTTCAACTTATACATAGAAGAAGCGATTAAAGAATTCAAAGACAAAATTGATACAGGTATCGAAATCCAAGGTCAAAAGATCGCTATGTTAAGATTTGCCGATGACATTGCCCTTCTAGGAAGCAATAAAAAGAATTAGAGGACGCCCTGAATGGAATTAACCAAATCCTAATAGAAGAAATCAAAATGAAAATAAACAAGAATAAAACCAAGGTCCTAGTATGTACGAAAAAGAACAAACGAAACAGGAATGCATCAAAATTAACCAAGAAAACCTAGAAGGAGTTAAGGAATTCCGCTACCTAGGAAGTAAAATAACATGGGATGGGAGGAGCGAAAAACGAAATTAAATCAAGAATTGCCCAAGCAAAAATGGGGTTTAATTCAAAACAAAAACTACTATGCTCCTCCTCAAGCAGCTTAGAAAACAGGAAGTTGCTATTGAAGACATATGTATGAGAGCATAGCCATGTACGGGTGTGAAACCTGGACAATTAGAAAAGCGGAGAGAAAGAGATTAGAGGCTTTCGAAATGTGGTGCTACAGAAGAATGATGAATATCAAATGGATGGATAGAATTACAAATGAAGAAGTTCTTGGAAGAATCGGAGAAAGAAGAACCTTGTGGAAGAGTCTGAAGAAGAGAAGAGGTCAGATGATGGGGCACACACTGAGACATGGGGGACTGCTTAGGGGGAGGTGGGAAAGAAAAGGGGAAGGGGAAGACCCAGATTAGAATATTTCAACCAAATAATTGGGGATATGGGATGCCAGACATTTAGAGAGGTCAAACAGCTGGCGGGGGACAGAGTCAAGTGGAGACGGATTGTTGCATCAAACCAGTCTTAGGACTGTATACTCAATGATGATGATGTCATCAATCAGTCTAACCTCAAAACTTATCACAATATCACTTACAATCCAGTAATCCGAACATTCCAATAATCTCGCACCCCATAGTTTTTAATAGTGCCGGTTTAGTGAGACTATTGTATAGTTATATATGTTGCAGTAAAACCCCGTTTTTTAGTAACTTACTAGTAAAAGGGCGTTTCGCTGAATACCTTTATGGCAACTAGAGTTTACAGATGTTGGTTGAGTTTGGTTCAAAGGTCTAAAATCTTCATTTTTGACCTTCCGTCTCATTTCGTGTGTTTATTTTCAATATTTTTTAAACGAAAATGTCAAAAATTACATCCTCTACAACTTTCTTCTAATTTTTGACATTTTCGTTTAAAAATTTTTGAAAATAAACCCGAAATGAGGCGGAAGGTCAAAATTGAAGATTCTAGACCTTTGAACCAACCTCAACCAACATCAGTAAACTCTAGTTGCCATAAAGGTATTCAGCGAAATGCGTTTTTACTGCAATATATATATATATATAATAAAAAAAGATCATTGTAAGGTAATTAAAACAATTCCCCCTTTTTATTTTAGGTCGTGACATGAACATATTTCTCAAATTTGGGTTGCGGCTTAAAAATGTTTGCGATCATCACAAGTAATGACCAGGAAAAATTAAAATATCTATTTGATTTCAAATTAAAAAAAAAAATATTAGATGATGAATAAATAAATTATATTTTAAATTAATAAATACATTGGATTGTTCGGATTAGCATAGCTATTTTTATCGGACCTCGAAATAAATATATTTTTAAATAAATATTCTATTTATTTTTTTTTAAGAAGAAATAAATTGAGCACTGCTAGGCCAGCTGGCCATTCTCATATTTTTCTTATTATATTAAACGAGCAATTCTTGTATATATACGGTATATATATGAGACAGCACCGTAACTAGGCAGGTGGAACAGGTGCACCTGCACAGGGCCCAGAGATTTAGGGGCCCTAAAACGAAATTGTTAATTGAATTTTCTTAACAAATTTGTTTTACAGAGGTATGGTCAAGTATTGTAATTGTATATGAAAAAAGTGGTTTTTTCCTTCTTTTTTTCGAAATATCTAAAACGGCTGAAACTATTTTGATTAAAAAAATTGAGCGAAACCATGGCATTTCGGTCTACAAAAAAGCCCTAATAAGTGAACATCGAAAAAATTATATTTTTTTGAGATAATAATGGTTTTGTTAAAATGTCTGTCAGTCTGTTAGTCTGGCTGTGCGTTACCAAATTTTTGTGGACGAGCTAGCTCAAAAAATAGTGTGAATATCAAAACCAAATTTCACATATAGATTTGGTGCATTGGGATTAAGAGCTGATTAGATTTTGGTGCATATCGACCCAAAATTAAGGGGGGTGGAGGGGAGGTTAAAAATAAAAAATCTAGGCCATTTGAACAAACTCAACCAAATTTTGTATACATAATCCGTGGGCTCCCAGAAGTCTATAAATGCAAAAACTAACCTTCCAAAATGGGGAGGGGGTCAAAAAATGAGAATATAGGCCCTTGTACCAAACTCAACCAAATTTTGTATTCATAATCAGTGGGTCCCCAGTAGTCTAAAAATGTAAAAACTTACCCCCCCTACATGATTATAAATCATTTTATTAAATATAAGGGAAGGGCCAGGGGGTCGGGTAGGCTAGAGGTTAGCATGTCAGCCTGCTAACCAAGAGGACCTGGGTTCGAATCCGACTCGAACCATCCGGCTAAAACCTGACCCCTGGGAGAATAGAGACAAATTTAATAAAAAATAATTAGTATCGTAAATTGGCTTATGGCTAGAAAGGCCGAAAAGCCAAAAAAAAGAGAGGGCCAGGGTGTATGGTAAAGTCAAGTGGATGGCCACATGAGAACGCACCAATTTATTTTCATCATAAATAAATAAATAAATAAAAGAAAAATTATCTTTAAATTGAATAACCGTCAATATCAATTACAAGGATAAGAACCACTGATTTAAAATGAATCATTCTCCGAAACTGTAAAACAGCGTAGTTAGTTTTGAAAAAGTTTCCCCCTTTTCCTCCATTTTAAGGTAGTTGTTTCGCAACAATACTAGCAAAAAGTTAATGCTCGAGAATAAGTATAGAACAGACAATAAAGATTCATAATTCATAAGCCCAAAACGTTTTGCTGTTTATGTACCGATTCTAGCCAATCCCGAGCTCGTTTGACAAATCTGGCACAATTGTAAGAGACTGAATATTTTTATATTAAAATAACAGATAAAATTCATTTTAAAGGTCGATTTATTTCTATAAAAATCGTTTTGTTATTTTTTAACAAATGTAATCTACGCCTACGTTACACCTTATGAAAATTATAATTTTGAAAAAATCTAGCGCATGCGCGCTTTATACATCTTTCGCTGGTTAAATAAATGCGCTGTTGCCAAATTGTTTTTAGTGTAAATTTTTTTAAATACATTTTTCATTATTTATTCATTATTATCACAGAAACTGTGTTGTAACTATGAATCAAAATTGTCTTAAAATATGTATTGGTTATTGTTTAATGTTGGTTTAGTTTTTCATAAAAATGGTAAGAAGGGTTTCTTAATTATAATTAAATATGTATGTAAATTTTCCAATATCCCGTATAGTGCAATGCGAGGGGTGAACCGCGACCTAATATGTTGTACACCTACTCTTCTACTTGTACTTCCAAATATTTCCAAGTGATTCCAAATATTTCCAAGTATTTCCAAATATTTCCAAGTGCTTCCAATATTTCAGTGCTTCCAAATATTTCCAAGTACTACTTCCAAATATTTCCAAATGATTCCAAATATTTCCAAGTACTTCCAAATATTTCCAAGTGCTTCCAATTATTTCCAAGTACTTCCAAATATTTCCAAGTACTTCCAAACGTTTCCAAGTACTTCTAAAATACTTCCAATCGCGGATCACCTCGGGTGTAATGTATAAGAGCCTGAAAAAATCTATTTTTGAAATTTAATATCTCCAGTACTATATTGTTCATAAATTTCGTTTTGACACCGATCGATGCAGAAGTATTTAAATAATAATCTGTCTATCTAAGAAAACCCATTTGGCGGAACAACTACCTTAAATTTAATAACCCTCAATATCCATTACAAGTTTAAGAACCACTGATTTAAAAGAATAATTCTCCAAAACTGCAAACAGCGTAGTTAGTTTTGAAAAAGTTTCCCCTTTTTCCTCCAATTTAATATTTAAATTTCTAAGATGATGATGATGTTATTTGTTGAGGCGCACTCTTTCGGCCAGGTGTCGAATCTCTCGATTCAATTGTTCAATCGATTGGTATGGCGGCGGCGGGGCATATTGCCGCGCGGCGGCGCCCGCCTTGCTTGGAGAAGCCGCGACTCCTATGTGACTCGCGCTATCCCCGCAAGGCGCTCGGCCGATCCCGATCTCCCGATGAGTCAGTCAAGCCACTTGACGTCAGCCAGCATGATCTGAATGGATAGCGAGACATTCATAGCTGGCAAACGATTAACCCAGGCTAATGTTTAACCAACGCCTGACTGCCTACCTGTTGGAATAGTGCACCCCCAACCCAACTACACAGTGGATCACACCCCTCAATACAATAATTCTTATTCGAATTCAATCCTCTTCGATCATCCCATTGCTGTCATGTCTACTGCAATTTTAGCCTTTATCGCTGTTATTTTGTGCATTCTTTTTCGCATTCTTAATGTTAACAGTCAACCACAGAAGCCGGGCATTTATTGTAAAGATGGCAAATTTCTCGATACTGTTTTGAAAATTGCACCTTTATTACATGAACCGTAAGTAAAAAACAAATTATTATTATTATTATTACCATTCTTTTAAACCATTCAAATGACATTTGAGACATTATGCATATTTTCTAAAATATACTAACATTCTTTCTTATCTTTTTTATCAGAATATTATTTTTATCAAATATTTATTGAACATTTTATTTATAACCTGTAAAATTTCGATATTTACCTCAATATTTCGGAGGAAAGGGGTTAACACCCTTTCTTATCTATTAAATATGTACCTGCTAAAGCTCGTATATTTGTGAATAATTTTATTAAAGATAGAAATTTTATTTAAATCACACAATTAATCATAACTATTTATTGAACACAAACAACAAATAATACTCTATAACTTATTTTGCGATCGAAACGTCGTAGTTATATTGTATTATTTGTTGTTTGCGTTCAATAAATATTTATGATTCACTATGTGTAATTTAAACAAGATTTCTACCTTTAATCCTTTCTTGTCGATAAAACTCAAGAATTTTTTTTCATTCACAACATTGAAATAAATTTATTAATTACTTATATTGTTTTGCTCTCCATTGATTGACCATCTTCAATCTTTAGTTTTTGAAAATTGTCAATAAAGACAATCCTTCATCCTTCATTCAATCATAAGTTTCCTATATTTGATTCGATCGCGAATCGAAAGCAGGTTATTTTTGTCAAATATTAAGTGAAAATAATATCCGAATTTATATATTTCTAACTTGAAATAATGAAGTTAAATAAATTTATAATTTTCTCATTAATATATCAAAAAATAATTAACATGTTAACGAGAATTGTTTTTGATCGCGCTTTTTAAACAAGATATATATCGCGAGACTACTGCTGGTTGAAGCTATTGGAGTCTGCTGAATCTTAAGTCTGGATCAAGAGAGAATGAAAAAGATATGATCCACTTGGCTATAATCCAACGTCATTTCGCGTTTAGCCCGCATGACGTTTTTTATATCAAACACTGATATGGATCACCAAATAGATTTTGGAATCTGAGATAATTCTTTCATATATTTTAATGAGAAAATTATACATTTATTTAACTTCATTATTTCAAGTTAGAAATATATAAATTCGGATATTATTTTCACTTAATATTTGACAAAATCACCCGCATTCGATTCGTGATCGAATCAAATACAGGAAACTTATGATTAATTAATGACAAACACCTAACACACGTGTTAACAGATCGGGCGCTCTGGACTGGGAGATTGAATATAAACATCTCAGATTACAAATTCATTTGGTGATCCATATCAGTGTTTGATATAAAAAGTGTCACGGGGGTCAATCGCGAAATGATTCTGGATTATAGCCAAATGGATCACATATTTTTCATTCTCTCTTGGTCCAGACTTAAGACTCAGCAGACTCCAATAGCCTCAACCAGAAGTAGTCTCGCGATATATATAGTATCTTGTTTAAAAAGTGCGATCAAAAACAATTCTCGTTAATGTGTTTGATATATTAATGAAAAAATTAACTTCAGTAAATAAAATCTTTAGTTTTTGAAAATTGTCAATAAAAACAATTCATCCTTCATTCAGTTGTTTAATGAATTTTATACATATGTATACCATCAGGGACGTCTGACCAGCCCTTCCTTCTCAAAACTCATCTAGCTGACTCTAAATATAAAATAAATATAAATCTATGAAAATCTCATACAAAAAATCTTAAAAAATTTTATTTTATTGAATATGTGTTATTTTATTTGAATAATTTTATATTAATAAACATCTATATTATTTCTTCATAAAGAGAAATTGAGGTTGTTCTTTGTTTGATATATAAATAATAAGATAATATAAATATGTCTATATAATATAATTTATTTGTTAGAGACCAAAGTTTCGAAGGTTTGACCTTTATCATCAGTCTTTTAAATTAAAGATATTTGATCTGTTATTTCTCATTGGTCATAGGGTCATTATATATAAGTTTATATGTATCAAGCAGAGGAAAACCTCATTGATTTCTCTTTATGAATCAACAACTCTGCTACTCTCGTCAAAACAAAATCTTTTCAATTAAACCTATATTATTTCGCTCAAGTGTTTTATTGCCCTCAAAGTTTTTTTTTATATCACAATATTAAAATAAATTTAATTTATAATAATCAGATATTTTTTTTCCTCATAAAAAAGAAAAAAATAGCTCCTCACAGAAATTTCAGGGTTGCTTGACACATACGTACCTCTGTATGTATGTAGGTATTTATAAAGGGTGTTCCACAGAACACGTTCATTAAAAGTTTTCATGGAAGGAGTTGAGAGAAAATTTTGAACTTTGACATATTTATTTTTTGGAATATGCTCTTTTTAAATAAATTATTAACAACTTTTGGACACTTTCTGCTTTGCCGCAATCACCATCAATTTTCTTATTTTCAATAGAACTCCCCAAATATTTTTGTATCATTAGATTAAGTGTCAAAAACTAAGATGATTTTGTATAATGCACTTGATGTCTAAAGTTTATAATTTCTGAGTTATTTTAGATAGATTGTAAAATCTACCAATTTAGCGTTCATCTTCAAAAATTAACAATAATTAAACTATTGTTTGTAGAATTAATTTGACAATTTCCAAAACCCGTCATAACTAGTCAGTGGCTAGATTTATAAGGAATCTAATCTAATACTCTTTAGCTTATGAATTAGTATTAGATATATGATGACTGAAGCATCGCGATGAATGGATCTGCAAATTAAGCATTCGGAAGGCAGGGAAAAGAAGGCTGAAAGCAAAAGTTAATACCAGACTTGGATTCTCTTATAACACGACATTTCAAAGGCTTTCAGTCCCTAAAGAAATCACGAAATATTTTAATTTTACTAAATCCGAGCTGTCATTGATAACATTTTTATTACAATTCAGAAGGATTGTATTCTCCTCATTGTAAATTTAATCCTTGTGACAAGTAATACAAATTATACATGTTAGCCCAGATTTAATAGAGAACAATCTCTCGTGATTTGTTTAAGCTGGAAGCCTTTGAAATGTCGTGCTATATTCAAATAGGTGAATTGAATTACAAACGGAGAAGTGATATTTTTTATAAGGTGACGTGAATAGGGATGGAAACGATAAATTGATTATTTTTTTATATCGATATATTTTAAAAAATGATATCGATTTATTGGTATCGATATACTCCTTGCAATATGTATCAAATATCGATATATGATTTGCGATATATATCGAAAAATACATCGGAATTTTTTTTTCACTTGCAAATACCAAAAATCTGCTTCTATTTTTTAATTGCACAATTTTATACGAAATTTTTATTTCACAACATCACAACTATTAAAAAATACTTTGACTAGGTACTCTAAACTCAAAAAAATAAAAATTTATGTCATTTATGCGAAAAAAAAATACCATAATACTAGAAAAATAGCGACAAAAAATCTCAGCCGTCTGACTGGTAAAAGATTGTTCAAGCTTTTGTTTTTGGAATCATTTTGTGGAAAGTAGTTTTTTCATGTTTTTTTGTGTTTTTTTTTAAGTTAATTTTTAAATTTAAAAAAATGTACTCCACATGACTATGACTATTGACTACTGTTTTTGTTATATAATCTTAGATGAAACTAGCTTTGAATAAAAAAAAAAAAATGTATTTTTAAGATTAAATTATTTTTACTATCATAGGATGTTCTTATTTCTCAATAAGTTACAATTTACTGGTTAGTTTTTAGTATATTAATATCTAAAAAATAATTAATAAAAATATATCGATATATTTGCTGCGATATATTTATGTATCGATATAGCACTATAAGCTATATCGATATTTTAAAATAATTTGCCATCACTAGACATGAGAAAGAGAAGAGCTAGGTTGGAATAATATCTCCAGATATTGAACGATATGGGATGTGAGACTTTTAAGGAAGTGAAAGAATTAGTATGGGATAGAGTTGAAGTGGGTGGTTGAGTCATACCAGTCTTAGGACTGTGTACACTATGATGATAAATACATATAAATAATTTTTAAATTCACATTGTCTTGATTTGCAAAATCACAAACATGTTGCACAAAAACATTTTAAATATGTACACAGATTGGAAATAGGAATAAGAAAACATTTATTTTTGGCAATGACCTTTTATTTGTGTACTTAGTAAATCAAAGAAAAAGAAAAAACTCACATATATTGGATTTATAATTTGAATAATGAGAAAAATTCAATACCTTCAGTTTAAGGTACAAAAAATAAATTATTTATATAACTTTTTAAAAAATTAGCAAATGATTAATAATTTAAACTTCATTTAGTTTTCAGCAACACACTTTTTAATATCATCTACAAATTTTAAACAATTCATTTTTAGATTAAAAGTGCACCAAATTAGAATATAAGGCAATACAAAATTAAGGTAGTTGTTTCACCATATGGTTTTTTTTTTGAAATTTAGACAGATTATTATTTAAATACTTCTGCATCGATTGATGATAAAACGAAATTGATCAACAATATATATTATATTCCAAAGATAGAGTTTTTCAGACTCTTATTCATTGCACTATACAGGATATCGGAAAGTTTACATACATATTTAATTATAATTAAGAAACTCTTCTTACCATTGTTATAAAAAACTAAACCAACATTAAACAATAACTAATACATTTTTTAAGAAAATTTTAATTCATAGTTACAACACAGTTTCTGAGATAATAATGAATAAATAATGAAAAATGTATAATGAAAAATTTATACTAAAAACAAGCTGGCAACAACGTATATATTTAACCTAAAAAGTGGATTAACTTTACTACTTTTTTTGACGTTTTTTTCTCTTCAGCCATTGTCGCAACAGCTTTTAATCGTTAATTAATTAATTAAAACTAATAGGAGACCCGGCCCTAACTAACTTAATCGACTCCCTGGCTCATCGAAGAAACGTTTCTGTCCTTTCCCTATAATACAGATTAGTATCATGGTGTCTGATCAGTCGAGCTGAAATCAATTATCCCCCCTAAATCCCTCTTTAAGAGAAACACTCGGTTTTCGAAAACTCAGCACCCCTTCGCTGTCAAGTTGCATAAAAATCGACCCCTACCCACCCCATAAAAACCCTTCTTCTTCCTCTTTTCACGATGGAGGGGCCAACCCAGGCCTTTAGGGGATGCAACTTTTTGATGTAACTCCTTCTCTCATCATTTTCATTAAAAAAAAAAAATTAAGAACTTTTTGTTTAATAAATCGACCTTAATAATGTATTTTATCTGTCATTTCTATGATAAAAATATTCAAGCTCCGACAATGTTGTCAGATTTGCCAAACGAGCACGTGATTGGCTAGTAGTGGTACATAAACAGCAAAAAGTTTTATATGAATTATGAATCTTTGTCTGTTCTATATATACTAGGATTAACTTTTTGCTAGTATTGTCGCGAAACAACTACCTTAATAAGATAAATATTTCATACATCAATGTATGATTTAATATGTGCTTTGATTTTGAGAATCGTTGTTATAACGAAAGCAAACATTATTATTATTAGCTTAGAAAAAGAAGTGGAATCTAGCCCAAAGCCCTTCCTAATCTCACCAATAGTAATTGATTCGAGAAAATAGTACTTTCAATTAAAAAGCATGCTTTATACATTTTACATGTCGATGTAGATTGGTAGATTCTACACTTTTAATTGAAACTTGGCTGTCAGTTTTGATGTTATTAGAGAAAATTAATTAAACTCGTGACTTTCATTAGAATGCGTAACAACCAAGTTTCAGCAAAATAATTTCAATTAAAAATGTAGAATCTATAAATCTGGATCGACATTTAAAATGGAAAGCATTCAATTTACTTTAAGCATTTAATTGAAAGTACTATTTTCTCGACTCATTTACTATTGATGAAGTTAACTTGGCAGCACATTAGATCTCTCTTCTGGAAATTTACATATTGCTCGAACTTGACACTAAACACGCTTTTGATTGAGTTTCTTTTAGGAAATTCCGAAATCACTAGGGGCTAGTGGTAAATGATACATTAATTTGATAAAAAAAGAATTTACAAAGGCCGTATCACTCAGGGGCAGTTGTATGTCGTTTGGTAAATTCTTTTTAAACGTTGACAAAGAGTAAAACCTTAAAATTCACCTTGTGCCCGGTGGGCTGGCCAATCAGATGACAGGCCCTTTCAGGTGAATTTTAAGGTTTTACCCTTTGTCAACATTTAAAAGAGTTTACCAACCGACATACAACTGGCCCTCAGTGTTATTAGTGATTATGCCACTCGGGATCATTTTCCAAAATGACATTCAATCAAACATATCTAATAAGATCTTTGAAAAGACCTTTGTAAATTATTTTTTTATCAAATTAATTTTAATGTGTGTTGTTTACTCGTTTGCCTAGCTTCTAAATTATTTTAGAATTTCGTAAAAATGCATATTTTTTTCAGAATGTGTAAAACCCATTTGTTTCTATGTGAAGGTATTTACGAAATATTAGGTCGCCAGTCATTTTTTTCTTTTAGGAGTACATTGGTAACTTACTTACCCTCCAATTTGGTCATGCCTGTTTGATGAGTAGGCTACTTGACAAGAAAATAAAATGATTAGATTGCAGACTTACACACGACCAGATATGCTGAGTCTGATCTGACAAAAAAATGGCTTGGTGTAGCACCCTTAAAAGAGAAGGGCTTGCCTTGCAAGTATCTCCTTTAGGCTTCACTAATCAATTCCAGTAGGACGAAACCAACACCACGGGATGGTATAATTCAACACCCACCCATGAATTAACCGCGCCGCATTTTAGAATCCCTATCAAACGTAAAACGAAACTAAATTAGCCTCGCTACGACAAACAGCATTGTAGCTGGTAGACTAATTAAGAAACAGATCTGAAATTTACAATGTTTTCTTTTACTTGAAATCAAAGATTTTATTAAAAATTTAATAGGATGATTATTTCTGAAGGGGATATAATTTTTCAAGGGGTCGAAAATAAAAAAAAATATTTTATTCCAGGATTATGGATACATCGTAAAGAACTAATTAAATAGAATAATTCGGTATTTTTTAAAAATTTTATTTACTTTAAAATGACTGCATGTGTGAGCGACAAAAATGAAAAATGTTGTCTGTTTGTACCCGTACATTTCTAAAATCACTCTAATTATAATTATCAATTTTTTTCTAATTTAGGCCATGCTTTTTAGATATAAGTCAAATAATAACAATCTTGATATATCACCTATTTTATAAGATATATTATCTACATAGAAAATATCTCTTAATTACATATCTGCTTAAGGAGGTTCTTTCGCGACAATCCACACAAAAAGTTTTAGCCTCGTAACCACTCTACATATGAACGGTGCTAAAATTTTAGGTTATGTTTTTTTAACGTGACTGTAGTTCTCACACTACTATATCCTCTTTATGAATGTATCGTTTCCAAGCGATTGTTCATATATCCCCTCCACTAAAAATGTTTTTTTTTATTTTTTTATTTTTTATTAAAACTACAAGGTAAATAATTTCAATTTTTTTTTTAAGTTACTCCGAATATATTATTCTAATAAATATTAGTTTTTCATTAAGATGGTGAAAGTCCTTCAATGAAAAAAAAATAAAATAATGATCATTTTCCCACCCTTTCCCAATCTACCATATGTAAAAAAATTTCAAACTAAAAATTTGATCATCTTTTTTTTTGAAAGTGTGAGCTGCCCGGAAAGCATGTTAGTTCTCAGGTTCGACTCCTGAGGGTATGAATTCCCTCTGATATCGCAATTTAATAATATTTCTACTAAAATCTTAGAATTTGTCCTAAAAATTAAATTCTTTTTCTTTTGTAAAAAATTTCATTTTTAATTGCAATTATTTCATGTTTGGTGTGGTAAATCGTCTTCAAATTTTAACAGTGTGTTTATTATGCTTTTAATGACTTATATTCCAAGTTTCGAAGACTTCTTGAATTTTTGCATTTGTGAAAGAACTACCTTAACAAGAGATCATTCATCATTTGGACTAGTGATTTTCAACTTCTTTGTACCTATAAGAACAGCTGCTTTCAATATGTCAACGACGTAACTTAATTGTTTAATATTATTATCCCAAATACCACATTTCAGTGACATTACCTCTTTAATTAGCTTATATTAATATATAAATATTTATATATACAAAGAGAATTTTAAATTAAAACACTATATTGAAGGAGACAATAAAAGAGTGAGTCTTCTGCTGGAATTATTATTTCTATTATAATTCCAGCAGAAGACACACTTTTATTGTCTCCTTCAATATATAAAAATTCTGCTACCCTCGGCACAAAAACTTTCAATTTAAAACACTATACTTTAAAAAATATGATCAATTGCTAGCGAGAGACTTCCAGTCTCAAGTAGACATGGGGACTAAAGAATTGGCGAATGAGTTGGTTCCCAGCATTTCTTCACTTTGTTCGCGAAGGGTCCTTGGTAGTGAGTGAACGTGCAATCACCTGGGAACTTTATTTTACCGAAGTACTACAAATTGTTTTATTTTATTCATTTTTTTTTATGTCTGATTTGACGAATTGTACTCTTCTTATGCTGAATCCTAAACAAAAAGATAGCTGAAATATATTATAATTTACTGCTTTTAATTACATATATTAAATAATTTATAGATAGATAGTCGATTGATTACTCTACTATTTTCTAGTGTCAAATTGTTTTATCCACTGTATTATTGATTTATTACAATTTATAATCTTTTGATATGTCTACTTACGATATATCAAACAGAATACGATTAAATAAATAAGTTGCAAGAAATTTAATGCGTGTTCTAGGTGAAACCATTTTCAATGAATTTTCATAGTATTTGAACCCATATAGCTGAGATAAAAGAAATATATAACTTGCTAAAACTCGATATATTTCATTTAAACCATGTGAGAAATTTCCCAAGAATAACAAACGTTCAAATGCGAGTAAGATTCTCATACTGAGAGTTCCGTAGATTTTTTATCCGTCATCCAATTGATTAATTATTTTATAACCACAAAAATAATTAATTATCTTATTATGTACACTACTATACATTTTTCAGATATTCAAATCAAAAGGTTCAAAGTTAGTGGGGCGGGGGGGGGGGGGGGATATGGTATATTGTGAGCCGGCTTTGCAGGCTCATGACATGCGAATGGGGCGTCTTATCGGCGTTTAATCATTAAACATTTGATGATTTTTTTATTTTATTTTGTTTAATATCTTGTATTAAGATATGGTACTATAATGTTTTAAAATTATAAATTGTGGTGTTTTTTGAGGCTCTTGAAAACCTTGAAAACAGATGTAATGTCTTCGTTAGGAAAAAGGAAATAAAATTTCTTTATATTCTAACAAATTTATTTTCATGAAAAACTTATGAGACGTTTCGGCGGATATTCTCACACCATCATCAGTCTACAAGGAAAACATAATCTTAATTACAGTAAATTACTAATTACATGTCATTCTCAAGATAAAGAAAAAGAGTGGGTGAGTTCTTTTCTTTATCTTGAGAATGACATGTAATTGGTAATTTGCTGTAATTAAGATTATGTTTTCCTTGTAGACTGATGATGGTGTGAGAATATCCGCCGAAACGTCTCATAAGTTTTTCATGAAAATAAATTTGTTAGAATATAAAGAAATTTTATTTCCTTTTTCCTAACGAAGACATTAAATCTGTTTTCAAGGTTTTCAAGAGCCTCAAAAAACACCACAATTTATAATCTTGTATTAAGTTTGTTTAAGTCTTGTCAATTATGTTATTGCAAAATCTAGTCTAATGGTCTGTATATATCTAACAACGAGAAAGCTGATCCTGAAAATTGCCTGAAGAAGTCGAAAAATATACAACGAAACATATTGCAACTTTTGGAAATTTAGCTTTTAATTATTTTCTCAAGTCCAAGTTCCCAATATCCACCCTATTTATTACTAAATAACTTGTTTAGGAAGATTTTTAAAGACGTATTCTTCCTTTGTCCAAAGCTCTCGTTTCCAAATTGTCTGTGAAGTCAGCCATGATGTGGTGCGGTTTTATTCTGAGGTGACCTATTTTCAAGCTCCCTAATCCCAGTCCTGTTGCGTGGATCCCAGTGGAATTGATTGAAAATGCTTAGAGAAAGATACTGGAAGACCCGACACTCTAACATCGATAGAAACACAACACTCAACTCCTTATCAGTATATCGCATTGTCAGTATCAACAGAAGCTGCCAAATAATTGGGATGTGTACATTATTTTTTATTAGTACTTTTTGTATGGGTAGGTTCCTCAATTTCATTCTATTTTATTTATTCATTTATTTTTTTTGTCCAAAGATTCAACTATCTATCTTATGGATCATCATACTCTACTATTTGTCAATTTTTAAGTTTCTAACTCACGAACAAAGAAATGGAATAACCGAGTTATTAAATGTAATTTTCATTCTCAAATATAATAATAATAATAATAATATATATTTCCATTAGGTTATCATTCTACATTTATTTTATGCCTCCTCTACACTATGAGCTAACTTGGGCCACTTCAAGCCAACGCCAATGTGTATAGGGGGGATTGTATTGGTCGACATTGGTTGACGCTCGCGATGAGATTGGCGATGGTTGGCCTTCGGAGCGGTTTTTTCGATATATCAAAGAGGGCCAATGTTACGCAACGAAAGTGCACAATGGCTAGGTGTCGTTTCCACAAGGCCATAGACATTGGCCCAACTTTTGGACCACTGTGTGGAGGCACCGTCAAATTAACTCGTTTTACTGGTGCCCAACATGTTTGGCTCACGTTGGCCCATAGTGTAGAGCAGTGATTCTTAACCTTTTTAAGCTGCGACCCAAATTTGAGAAATATGTTCATATCGCGACCCAAAAAAGCCAATTTTTTTTCATTTTCTTTTTTTAGATCATACTTAAGCAATTTTCTTCAATTTTACAATGATTACTTTTTTTTAACTCACATACTTATATTTTTTTTAAGAATTGAAATAAACAAAGAGGCCATTCATAAAATACGCCATACAAAATTTGGCATATTTTACCCCCCCCCCCCCCCTCGTCACTCTGCGTCACATCATTTTCTGGAACCCCCTAACAAATATAACGTCACAAAAGCTAGACCTCAATATAATAAAATTTGGGGGGGTCAGATAGGCTAGGCGGTAGCGTGACAGCGAGCTAACCAGGGGACCCGGGTTCGAATCCGACTCGAGGCATCCAGCTAAAATCTGACCCCCGGGGGTAGAGACAAATTTAAAAAAAATATAACTAGTATCGTAATTAGGCTTATGGCTAGAAAGGCCGAAAAGCCAAAAAAAAAAAAAAAAAAAATAATAAAATTTAAAAAAAAACAACAAGTTAAGAAAAAAATTAAAATTAAATTTACGAACTGCTAACGTCACGTTTCCTTAGATCCAAAAATGTACTTTTCGATCCAAGGAAAATGTAATGAAAATCACGTGTTTTTAATTATTTCACTTTTAATAGTATTGAACAAATTAAACTTATTGAAAATAAATGTAGTAAAATATTTGGTTAAAGACTGCGCGACCCAAAGAATATGCTTAGCGACCCAATTTTGGGTCGCGACCCATAGGTTAAGAACCACTGGTGTAGAGGGCCCATTAAATGCTGAAAAATGAAACTTTTTAGAAAAAATATTTAAATTTCTAATAAATTACAAAGTATCATTAAATTAATGAAAAGAGAGTGATTCCATTTCTTTGCTCGTGAGTGTAGTTTAAAAACTATAAGACTCTCGCAGAAGCAACAGACAAGTCTCCTGGTTTCTTTTTAACCTTTCTTGGTGCGGAACACTAAAATTGATATAAAATTATATACATGGAAATATAATTTAAATATGTTAGAAGGAAAATAGTTCCGTAGACAATTAGAGAAACAACTGAAGGAAAAACATCACTCGAATTAATATATTGGATAAAATAATATTCTTATTTATTTATTATTTTTTAATTAATCAAATTGGTTGATATTTTTGTTTCTAGCTATATACCCACACGACTGTGGGGCTTCAGTGGTCATGTGCAGACAATAATTCACAGTATTATCGGCCGCGTCCGCTGCCCCTGGCCCATCGGCGAGCGCTGCTTCCTCCACCTCAAGGACGGAACTACGCTCACGTATGACCTGTATCAGCCTCTTGACACCACCTACGAAGGTAAACCTCATAGTCATCAACTATATAATACTTATAAATAGAAATCTAAACCATATTTAGCATTCTGACAAACAAACAAATCAATCTTTTTTCAAGAGAATTCCTATCGACTGACTGGATTAACCCTTTGCACTCGTATTTATTTTTGAGAAGGCTACCAACTAACTCGGAATTTTCATGTTGCCGGAGCGGCGATATACGAGTTCAAAGGGTTAAAATAATATGGCCATCCACTTGACTTTACTATTCAACCTGGCCCCTAAAATTATTTATAATCATGTTGGGGGGTTAGTTTTTGCATTTTTATACTTCTGGTGTCCCACTGATTATGTATACAAAATTTGGTTGAGTTTGGTAAATGGCCAAGATTTTTATTTTCGACCCTACACCCCCCCCCCCTCTATTTTGGGCGGTTAGTTTTTGCATTTTTAGACTTCTGGGGGTCCACTGACTATGTATACAAAACTTGGTTGAGTTTGCTCAAACAGCCTAGATTTTTAATCCCCCCCCCCCCCTCCACCTCCCTTAACTTTGGGTCGATATGCACCAAAATCTAATCAGCTCTTAATCTCAAAGTACCAAAACTACGTGTGAAATTTGGTTTCGATATTCGCACTAGTTTTTGAACTAGCTTGTCCACAAAAATTTGGTAACGCACAGACAACCAGACAGGCTAACAGACATTTTGACAAAACAATTATAATCTAGAAAAATATAGTTTTTTCAATGTTCACTTATTAGAGCTTTTTTGTTGAGCGAACTGCCATGGTTTCGCTCAATTGTTTTAACCAAAATAGTTTCACCCGTTTTTGAGATATTTCGAAAAAAGAAGGAAAAAAACACTTTTTTCATGCATGATTACAATACTTGACCATACCCTGTATGGTAAAGTAAAAAATAATCATAATCAATTTTTAAATTATCAAATAATTTGCTTATTGATGATTTAGTGGTCAGATTAATTGACTTTAAGATTCTTTCGGTTTAGTGTTGATAAATCAATGAGACTTTGTTAACTCGAATTATAATCCCTTTAAATCGAATTAGAAGCCGAAACTTCGTTAATAAACTAGAAAATTTTAACATGTTTTCTAATCTCATTGGGTGGACTAATTCTAAAGAACTTAGCAGTTCATCACATAATTAAATTTTTATTTTTATTAAAATGTTTATATTGAAGATAAGTAAGATTGCTAAGATTTTCGTTCGTGTAGTAGTTGATTGGTTGGTGATTAAAGAAAAAATTATAATTCTGTGTCTTCGTGTACATGGGGTTGCCTTTCTTAACACATATATGTAATGTAAATCTGCATTGCGTTATTAAGCTGAAACTTTTAAAACTGATACCCAAGTAAACTTAAAGTAACCCCAAAATATTGATTGTATAATAAATGCTATGCAAACTGGTAGAACATACACTGCTCTGTCTCTAAATCCATTGATTATTGTGCTATACTTCTCTCAAATCTCATTTAATACCAGTATACATTTTGGGCTTATGATCTAAGATAGTCAAAAATACATTAACTTTTTTCTTAAGGGCATTTACAATAATAAATTGAAAGAAAAAGTGAAAACTTTTTCAAGACTTGCTGCACTTTCAGCATTTATTAATTAATTGACAATTTTTTGAGAGCAACCTGACCTAGAAAGTTGAAACTTGACACCTAGATGCAGATTAATGCAAATATTTGAGCCAAATTTCAGCTCAACTCTAATGATATTTTCTAATTTTCTGCATTTTTTAACCAAAAGCTCTAGGGATAGAATGGTTAAAATCTAATTAGTTCTTTATTTTGGAAACAAAAACATTTTGACATCAGATCAAACTTTCTACTATTTTTCGTTCTTACTTTATCGTGGGTAACATAATCTAAATAGAAACAGAAACGGAGAAATATTATTCCTGAGAATTATTTTTCTTCTCTTTCCAAACACGATAAGGGAAAAAAAATGAAAATTTTCCATTTAATTATTGAAATAATACTTTAGACTCTCTTAAAAATTATTAATCAGTGTCTTCATATTCAAAAGGAGTAGATTTTCAACTCCTTATATTATACAAGGCTCAAATTCGCCCCTGTCTTGAATATTGCTCTCATCTGTGGAGAGGGCCAAGCATTCTCTTAATACCTTAGATGTAATTCAAAGGCGGGCTATCAGACTTATAGGCGATCCCGCATTAACTGACACTCTCGACTCCCTACCCCATCGTAGTTCTGTCTCCGCCCTTTCCCTTTTTTATAGATATTACCATGGCTTTTGTTCTGACGAAATAAAATCGATAATCCCACCAAAGGCTTCATTTGCGCAAAATACACGATTTTCTAAGATTCAACACACCTACGCGCTTAAACTGGATATTAATCGATCAAACGCATTCGCCAATTCATTTATCCCTATGACATCTAGAGACTGGAACTCTCTTCCCCCGACCGTCTTTCCAGCAAATTATAACCTTCAATCTTACAAGACCAGCATCCACAGATTCCTTCGACTCCTACCCAATCCCGAAATCTCTTCTTATCTTCATGATACAAGGGTCCACCGCGGACTACAGAGGTTGTATCTTCTTGGTGCAACTTCTTCTTGTCAATATCATTATAAAAAAAAAGATTTTCAAAAGGTCTGCGTTGAGTTATTTTGCCCATTCTTTTAGCTGGCGCTTTGTAAGTTGATATCCAAATAAAAAAGTGGCGCTCTAAGTCCATAGTGACATAATTGAAAAGTTTTTGTTTTGCCGAGAGTAGCAGAGTTGTTGATTCACAAAGAGAAACAAAGAGGTTGTCCTCTGCTTGATGCAAATAAACATACACACATATATATCGAGATGATATATCTGTATATATATTATTTATTTGTTTGAGACTATAGTTTCGAAGACTTGGTCTTCATCATCAGTCTTTCTTCAATTATAAATGTTTTTCATGGAGTCAATATCAAATGGATATTTACTCCATGAAAAACATTTATAATTGAAGAAAGACTGATGATGAAGACCAAGTCTTCGAAACTATAGTCTCAAACAAATAAATAATATATATACAGATATATCATCTCGATATATATGTGTGTATGTTTATTTGCATCAAGCAGAGGACAACCTCTTTGTTTCTCTTTGTCCATAGTGACAGTCTTTTTATGACTGGATTCATGGATTGTTGTTTCGCCATCCCCTTTCTTTCATAACTCATTTGTTCACATTTTGGTCTTGAAGTCTTTCAATTAAAAACTTTGATGTAAAATATGTATTATCCCCTTTCATGCAAAACTTGTGCGACTTCACTTGTTTTATTTTTATAAAAGTTATACATATCGTTGCCTTAGAGAGTAAGCCTGCTAACTCCCAACAAGGAAATTTTACAGGGGAGAGAAAAAACAAACAAAATTTAAAATTGTTGTTATGGAAAAAACTATTTTTCACATTTTTTTTCTACAACTTACGATGGTAATTTTAAGTATCAGTTTTACTTGGACGATGCAGCATTTCTTTTTCTTTCGAACGGTATTAATATGTCATATATGGTATGATAATAAATGGAGTTAGCAGCTTTACACTCTTAAGCCGACGATATTGCATTCCTGCTATAAAATTTTCATTTAATAAATTTTTTTGAAAAAAAAAACAGCTTAAAAATTAGAAAATAATTCAAGGTAAACATTTTTACATTTAGAAATAACGTATGCAATTATCCTAATAAGATGTTTCATTAACAATCGATTCTTTCTAAAGTCTCCTCTGCATTTGAACCATATTTGCGATTTAAAGCCCGAAATAAAAAATCGATAAGCCTTCCTTCTCTTACTTCTAGAACTTTTATTTCTACTTACCCTTTACTCTAACCCAACTAACACAATGAAATAGAGATTAAATATCTAATTAAGTTAAAAGCCTAAAAAATTCTGCGGCCAATCTAAGCAGCTATTTAATTGCTTTTAATTTGCTTTCGGGTCTTTTCAAATGAATCACTTACTCAGTATGCTTAGCAGGCAGGCCGAAGTATTGACCCACTCGAAATTATTCCAACAAAAAATTAAATTAATTGTTTCTGCTCAACTATAAATTGTGACCTTCTAATTACTCTGGTGCCATTCATAAAATACGTCACCCAAAATTTTGCCTTTTTGGACCCCCCTTCGTCACATTTTCTGGGACCCCCTAACAAATATATCGTCACAAAATCTAGATCGCCGCACCTATAAACGATTTGTTGCTGACAAGTTAAGAAAAAAATTTAAAAAAATTGCCATAACATTAATTTTTTGAATTGAAATTATGACACGGTTCTTGTTCCCGTACCGACATATACGATTTTTTAACCGACTTCAAAAAAGGAGGAGGTTCTCTATTCGACTGAATTTTTTTTTTTTTGTGCCTATGTTACCTCATATCTCCGCCAATTGTCAACCGATTTTGAAAAATTTTTTTGCATTGGGTCCAGTCTAGCTTCCGATTGGTCCCATTTTTTTTCGTTTTTTTTTATAGGTATTAGACCTTTTTTATTAGGTTTGTTTAGACCTAACCTCTTTGTTTATGATACCGATTTCGATGGTTCTTTTTTTATCCGAAAGGGGGTGTCTTAGGGATGGTGTCATATTAATTTGGTCAAGTTCTGATGATATGATCACTATTAATAACATCACTAAAAAGAGAAAAATAAAAAAAATTTTAAGAAAAAATAAAAACCGACTTCAAAAAATTAAATGCAACAAATAAAATACACTAAAAGGTATACAATAATTATTATCTTATTTAGTTACAACTAAACGACGAAATATTAACATGAAATTACTTTTTGAAGACGGTGCCAAACATATACCTTTTATGAATCGCACTCGACGGATCTTACTTAGTACTGGAGTAATTTTTGGAGACGGACTGATAAGTGAATTAAGTGGATATTGATAGGCAGTCCAAAAGAAGAAGATAATTTACACTATCTTTTTATTCATAAAACCGGAATCTGAAAGAGGAGACAGAGGGGAATGCCGCATTGGATTTTCTTCAATGACTTTTCAAAACCCTGAAGAAGGAGAATAGCCTCCGAAACGTCGGTTTTATGAATAAAAAGATAGTGTAAATTATCTTCTTCTTTTGGACTGCCTGGACTGCCTGGACTGTGGATATTGATCAACTTAACTTACTTAGCAGCAGTTGTTGAAGCATGTCTGTTGATCTCAGTTGTATGAATATTGTAAGAGTTCGTGGCTGTGATGAAACTATACTAGATGAAGGAGGGGTATCAGCCAAAGATGGAATCACTGGGTTCAATAAAACACCTTTAATGAGACGTTTCGGCCTAAATTTTGTTGGCCATCTTCAGTCAATTAGGAGTTATACACAAATGCGGTACACATATGTGATCGAACCAAGCCTTGTCCAAAAATAAAAATTTCTTTTAGCTTCATGCGAATTTTTAACGTGCCTGGACCAAAAGTTTCAGAATGAAAGTCAGACTTTCATTCTGAAACTTTTGGGTCAGGCACGTAACACGCTCGCATGAAAACTAAAAGAAATTTTTATTTTTGACGAGGCTAGTTCGATCACATATGTTATGTCTGCATTTTTGTGTATAACTCCTAATTGACTGAAGATGGCCAAATAAAATTTAGGCCGAAGCGTCTCATTAAAGGTGTTTTATTAGTTGAGTGTTCTAGCTTTGATTACCTCCTCCTTCATCTAGTATATTAACTTACTTAGTACGTTTGGCGGATACGCTCGCTTATAGGTATAGTTTGTTTGGTACCGACTTCAAAAAGTAATTTCATGTTAATATTTCGTCGTTTAGTTGTAACTAAATAAGATAATAATTATTGTATACCTTTTAGTGTATTTCATTTGTTGCATTTAATTTTTTGAAGTCGGTTTTTATTTTTTTCTTAAAAATTATTTTTATATCATTTCCTTTTTATTACCTGAACTTGACTTGATAAAACTATAATAGTATTAAAGGAAGATCTGATAGCTCTTACATAATTGTTGGTCTCTACCAAAAAATCCACCATAATCCTCAGACAGAAAATCTATTGAATTTCTAATCAATTACATATATATGCGTTGTATTTTATAACTCTTGAAAGAAAAATTACTTCCATATTTTCACATAACGAAAATAGACTAAATGCATACAAGCTTTATCACTAAAAGAATACCCTAATTGAATATTTCCTTCCTTCTGCATATATAATAAAATACATAAAGAGGATTAATTTTTTGTTAATTAAATTCTAAGTTATTAGTCAGATTGGTCGAGGGTATAGAAGCGTTGCCGAATTTCTTCTTGAAATTCTATCAGCTAAAATTTAGCCCCCACACCCAACACACACATATTTATACACAATAAACAAGGGCCTATCTAGAAATGTTTGTTTGGGGGCCAAAATCCGGTAAAAACGTTGAACATTCCTTACCATAAAATTTTGAAAGCTGCTTGCCCCCGGAGGCAGGGGAATATAAAATAAATATAGTCATCATGTTCGAAATTTCGTAAAACAACTTAATTTTTGGTCAGAAATTATGTTCCTTGAAAATCCGGGGGGGGCAATGTTACCCCTGCTACTCCTGCATACGGCCATGACAATACACAATCACCTTGATACTAATTAAAGTCAGAAAACTGAAGAAAGAAAATATCTCGTATTTGTGGGTCTATTTTAATCACAAAGAGAAGGGCGGGGATAACTGTGTAGTGTGTATGTATGACGGCCAGAGTATGAAATCAATTTTTGTTTTTACTTATTTGTCCTTAGAACATAAAGAAAAGTAATTTCCAAGTATGTTTTTTTTTCTTAACTGAAAATCAATAAGGTTGTTCTCTCCTCATTGAATTCTTCTTAATAATCGACAATAACAAAAGTCCTATCTCTCGGCAATTTTTTTTTTCAATTTTATTTTGTGATTATCTGTTTGTGTGACAGCGGCGTAACTATATTATGGTTGAGGCCCGCAGCAAATTCATCGGATGGGCCCCTCCCTCAATGTAAATTTTGTAATAATAAATGTTAGGATCCTCCTATGCTCGCGGCCCTCTCGGGCCGGGGGTCTCCATCCGTGGCATTTTGCCCGTCCTGCCACCCTATTGTTACGCGACTGTTGTGCGGCAGATCCAGGGGGGCGGAGAGGGGCGACCGCCCCCCCCCCATAGAGGCTCGTGCCTGGCAAAAAATTTGTAAAAAAAAAAACATTTTTTTTTAAATTTTAAATAAAGTTCTAGTGTGTGTGTATGCGTCTCTGACCCCCCCCCCCCCCCCCCGCTTGGACAATTCGATCGCGACACACTTCCGAGATAAAAAGTAGATCTTATATACATCGGGCACCTTATATACATTCACCCCCCCATAAAAAATTCCTGGATCCGCCCTTGCTGTTGTGTGAGTAGATTCCCATACTCACGATAACTTAAGATCAAAAGGTGATAGGAAGTTCCTTCTGGTGTAGTATTTACGATCTACCTCCATGTTTAAGGTAGTTCTTTTGCCACAATCCACACAAAAAGTTTTAGCCTCATAACCACTCTATAAATATGAACGGTGCTAAAATTTTAGGTTATGTTTTTTAACGTGACTGTACTTCTCACACTAGTATATCCCTTTTATGAATGGATCTTTTCCAAGCCATTGATCTTATATCCCCTCCACTAAAAATAATCGCCCAAATATGTTTTTTCTTTTTTCTTTTTATCAAAACTACGAGTAAATAATTTCAATTTTTTTTTAAGTTACTCCGAATATATTATTC
The DNA here is from genome assembly GCA_024734495.1 of Forficula auricularia. Classification (NCBI taxonomy): domain Eukaryota; kingdom Metazoa; phylum Arthropoda; class Insecta; order Dermaptera; family Forficulidae; genus Forficula; species Forficula auricularia. The sequence continues at coordinate 2,449,874 of JALMQS010000681.1, forward strand.
TAACAAATATTAGTTTTTCATCAAGATGGTGAAAGTCCTTCAATGAAAAAAAAAATGTAGGATCATTTTCCCACCCTTTCCCAATCTACCATATGTAAATGTGTTTATTATGCTTTTAATGACTTATATTCCAAGTTTCGAAGACTTCTTGAATTTTTGGATTTGTGAAAGAACTACCTTAAATCAAACGCTGACAAAAAAATTGCATATTAACAAAATTTGTCGGGAGATTTAACAAATATCAACCTAGCCTATAATTATTGCACCTATTGTATCCTTATCATTAAAAAATATTTCTGGGATAACTTGATTGACAATCTCCGGTAAAATGGTCGAGTGACAAGCAGGACCTTGGAGAGAAAATTGGGACCGGAGGAGTTAAACAAATATATATAACCAAAGCCAAAATAATAATTTTATTCGTAAAAATATATTATATTAGGTTGGAGTTGGTGGTGTTTCACAAGGAGAAAAAAATTTTAAATACAGAAATTTTTTTAAATTTACTTTATATATTTATTTTGAGCTCTTAACTCATCATCATGAGAACATTGACTGTGTTGATAAATTTGATTCGTAAAAATATATCTTATTTATAGGTATTATAATTGACAGTTATCAATCTATATTTCGAAATTACAAAATTTTTTGCAGCAAAAGATTCTTCCCCTAAATATTATTTTCTATTACACTTGAACATTTATTCATGGCAATTTAGGGCAAATGAAAAGTAACAATTTTAATAAACGAAACAATATTCCTAGTTACGTGCCTGTTGACTGCAGAACTAAAATACTGTTAATGTCTAAAAATAAAATTCCACTTCATCTCATCCTTGATAATCTCCTAAATTGCAATAATATAACGGTTTGGCTGACGAATTCTATTTTAATAAAGATGGTATATTTTTTCTAACACATAAATCTGGTATGACTGTGAACACTACGTGAATTTACCAAAATACTGCCCCTTTAATTAAGACAATTCAATTCGTTAAAAAATAAAAACACCTTATAATAAGTGAACATAAAATATATTATATTCTAAAAATTATTAATTAAGAGTAAACATCAAGGATACAGTTTTACAATCATCTTAATCTTAGGTAGTTCTTTCACAAATGCAAAAATTCAAGAAGTCTGAAACTTGGAATATAAGTCATTAAAAGCATAATAAACACACTGTTAAAATTTGAAAACGATTTACCACACCAAACATAAAATAATTGCAATTAAAATTGAAATTTTTTACATATGGTAGATAGGGAAAGGGTGGAAAAATTATCATTATTTTATTTTTTTTCATTGAAGGACTTTCACCATCTTGATGAAAAACTAATATTTGTTAGAATAATATATTCAGAGTAACTTAAAAAAAAATTGAAATTATTTACCTCGTAGTTTTGATAAAAAATTAAAAAAAAACATATTTGAGCGATTATTTTTATTGGAGGGGATATAAGCATCAATGGTTTGGAAACGATCCTATCACAAAGAGGATGTAGTAGTGTGAGAAGTACAGTCACGTTAAAAAACATAACCTAAAATTTTAGCACAGTTCATTTGTATAGAGTGGTTACGAAGCCAAAACTTTTTGTATGGATTGTCGCGAAAGAACTACCTTAATATAAGTGTCTACTAAATATGAAATTTCATTTCAAAATTCCTATTGGATTTTTAGATATAGTGGACAAAAAATTTGAAAATTGATACAGCTTTTTCGTTGAAGGCAGTTTTTTTTTTCTGTCCGTGTGTCTAGATTCTGATACCCACAATAAATAACACATGAAGAGAAGTCTGATGCCAAAACGTTTGCATTTCCAAAACGAAGAATTGATTAAATGTTGTGCTCTCTAGTTTTCGAACTTCCAGTTGAATAATATAAAAAATAAATATATAGGAACTATTGGAAAGTTGTTGCTAATGAGTTGAAATTTGGCATAGAAGTTTGTATCAATGAGTTGTCTCTCTGCGCCCAGTTTCAGCTTTCTAGCTCAAATTGTTCATAGACAAAAAAATTGCCAAATTATCAACATTTACAAATCTTCACAGAAGCTCTTACATTTACAACCTCCAATTTTTTTACTTTACAATACAGGGTATGGTCGAGTATTTTACTTTACCATACAGCATACCGGGTATGTTCAAGTATTGTAGTAGCATGAAAAAAGTGTTTTTTTTTTGCTTCTTTTTTTCGAAATATCTCAAAAACCGCTGAAACTATTTTGGTTAAAAAAAATTGGGCGAAACCATGGCATTTCGGTCTACAAAAAAGCCCTAATAAGTGAACATCAAAAAAAATTTGTTTTTCGAGATGTCAATTAGTCTGGTTGTTACTGTGCGTTACCAAATTTTGAGGATGAGATGCTCAAAAACTAATTTGAATATCAAAACCAAATTTCACACGTAGTTTTGGTGCATTGAGATTAAGAGCTGATTTGATTTTGGTGCATATCGACCCAAAATTAAGGGGGGTGGAGGGGTTAACAATTAAAAATCTAGGCCATTTGAGCAAACCCCACCAAATTTTGTATACATAATCCGTGGGCCCCCAGAAGTCTAAAAATTCAAAAACTAACCCCCTAAATGATTATAAATAATTTTATTAAATACAAGAGAGGGTCCAAGGTGTATGGTAAAGTCAAGTGGATGGCCACATCAGAATAAAATAGTTTTAGCCGTTTTTTGTGATTTTCCGAAAAAAAAAACTAACCAAATTCACAATTTTTAGAACGATTACAATACTTCCCAAATTTTCATATTGTAAAGTATAAAAAAGAAAAAACTTTCACCTCTCCTATTTGGGGCTACTTTCGCTGCTAATAACAGACGTCATATTAATTTGAAGAGTGAGTTATTTTTGCTATACTTAATGGATATATTAATCTCACTACGAATTGATTCATGAAAATTCAATATCAAAACAAACATTGGAAAATTCAAAATTTTAGTAAATCATTATCTATCTTTTTCCCCTTATTTAAATAATTTCAATTTTGACATTTATTTTATTCTCCATATTTTCATTTGCCTTTTAATCCAATGAATTATGTTTGTTTAATCATTTATTGATTGAGGATTTTTTCTCTCGGCCGCGACAATAGGAAAAATATCCTTGACCGAATTGTTTATTTCATAGTAAGTAGGTACTTTTTATAATTTTACTACAGATAAATAAAAAAAGATAATTTCATTTTATATAATGAAATATTCATTTTCCATTTTAGGAAGCCTTGAAATATAATTATCTTTAGATGTGAACGTAATGTCAGGTTCAAGAATTTTTTTAAAGATGATTCATTAGGATTTTTAATCTTGTTAAATATATCTTAGCTAGCGTGATTTTCAAGAAGTGATAACACCTATTTGATATTTAAAGATAATTTTTTTTTTTAATATAGTTTCATTTGAAAAGTACGTATCCTAGAACCTAGAACTCTGCTTGGGAAATTCCACCTTTCGAGAGATTCAACCTTATTAATTACATCTATGTAGTTTAATTTTAATTGTTATAAAAACATAATATAATAAAGATTAACGCATGCAAATTTTTCTTCGAAGTTTTAAACAAAAAAATATCTATTTATATTAATTTTCCAATAAAATCATAGAGAGCCTTGGCGAACGCGACTCGCAAATCGAGCATTCCGTACTTTTTTCTTAAGGTAGTTGTTTCGCGACAATACTAGCAAAAAGTTAATGCTAGAGTATATAGTACAGACAATAAGGATTCATAATTCATAAACCCAAAACTTTTTGCTGTTTATGTACCACTACTAGCCAATCCCGTACTCGTTTGACAAATCTGACAACACTGTCCGAGCTTGTATATATTTTATCTTAGAAATGTCAGATAAAGTACATTATAAAGGGAGATTTATAAAACAAAAAGTTCTTAATAAGCGATTGAAAGCTGTTGCGACAATGGCTGATGCGAAAAAAAGTACTAAAGTTAACCCACTTATTAGGTTAAATAAATGCGTTGTTGTCAGCTTGTTTTTAGTATTAATTTTTCATTATAAATTTTTCATTTTTCATTAATTATTATCTCAGAAACTGTCTTGTAACTATGAATTAAAATTTTCTTAAAAAATATATTAGTTATTGTTTAATTGAGCTGAAATTTGGTACACAAGTTTTTGTTAATAATCTGTGCCTCCGCATCAAATTTCTATCTCAAACCAATCGCCAAATCACTAAAATTTGGTGAAAAGTGAAAACTTGTTCACCATTGTTCCTGAATTATTATTATACAAAAATCAGAACTAGGGAGTGGAAACCGCATTTAAAAAAAAATATTGAACCAACTGTTAGAACATATTAATTGTGTAGGTATGAAATTACATTTTTTTAAATATACATTTAGAGAAATCACTTTCCTTCGAAATAGACAGCCGTTGAAATCGTGTATGGCATAAATATAACAATTAAAATAATTTGATTTCATTCTCATATTACTTAATTCCATAGATAATATGTTCTGACCCTTGTTTTATCCTTATATTATGTTATATTCTACCATATATATAATTACATTTGATTAAAATATTATATCTTTGATAAATTTTATTTATTCACTTTGTTATCAAAATACAATATTCACAGTTCAACATTAACTATTGCATCAACAAATTTGAGCCAACACTCCTACATTTAATTTGACCCCAAATGGCCTTGCTTGCATGTACATCCGTACATATCGTGATCGAAGAAACTTGATGTATAATTCATAAAGCACTTGTTATCTGTCTATTAAATAGTTTCCATATAGGAAATGGCAACGACCTTGGCATGTTGATACATAGGTCTCATAAGCTAAGTAACTCTTAATGTAGGTAAATTCTGGTAAGGTGACCTAATAGAGAGGTCCGAAAACTCGAGTAAATGATCCCAATTGAAGTAAAATTTAAAATTTTAGGAAAAATCTTTCTTCTCGGTGCTCCATACTCGATTCCGAGTATCCACAATAATTTTCCTGTGGGAATTGTACAGGTTTAGTTGCCTTCCTTTAGGAGTAATTTTTTTAGTTCTGTACCAAGCATGGCTCTCAAAACTGATATTAAAATTTTTATTCTTAAGATACCCTAGCAGATAAATTCATAAACTTCTCAAGGTTTCTACATCTTATCTATTTAGCGGACAACTTTGCGTCAGTGAATTCATTAAACAAAGAATTACAAAGAGAAAATTTCTGCAAGAAAATATTTTATCGTTTAATTCAAAGTTTGCTTCTTTATTGGAGCCAAAAAGTAAAACAAATCAAACAAGATAGCTGCCATTCGTGGGTTTTTGCTAAATTTTAAAGTTTTCCGGCGTCTGTAGAAGTAGAAACAATTAGATTGTCCTCTGCCTGATACAAATTTGTATGTTTAGAAGTGGATTTATAAATTTAAACGAATATTTATAATTTATTTGTTAGAGACTATTGACATTTACAGTCTTTTTAATTAGAATGAAAAAAAATATATATCTCTTTTAATTCTCAAAAAAGTCTCCGACCCTTAGTATAGATTGTAAGACACGCTGTTGCCATTTTATAACCATCTTGATTATAGTTATATTCCTTGTATAGAAATATGGAAATCACAGCTCTCAGAAACCCAACAGCAAGTGTATATATATATATATATATATATATACATATATATATATATATATATTTCCAGGCAGAAGGTATCTTATGTATTATACTAGTCGACTATCTCTAATTTGCTTATTTATTTTATAGTTAAAAACTACGCTCTGAGAATGTTTCCTTTCTAAATGAACCACTTTGCTTCTACTTTTCTCTTAATTTAAACTTGCCAACAACTCTCTCGTTTGTAATCAAAATTTTCTTGCTGAATTCGCACAAGAAATAATTAATTAGGGATCTCAAATTAAAAGCTAATATACTGGATCTATGCTGAGGAATTTTTAACAAAATTTCTGATTCATCTAATTAATTTTTACCAAGTTACCATATTATATAAGCTAATTATTGCTAGAATATTTTCTAAAAAAAAAATTAAGATACTTGATATATTTTTGAAATTCAATCAATAAAGAAGAAATGCCTAGTAGGTAGTTAAATGAAAACGTAAGTTAAATTTTATTCATAATAGAAAGTAAGTCTTAAAGATCTTAAAAATCTATAACATTTAATTTAATTCACAATATTTTTTTTTCAATTTTAAAGAAAATTCAACCCCCCCCCCCCGCAAAAAATTTATTATGTTAGAAGTTTTTCTGTGGAGACCGCCTGATATATTAATACCTTAGGATTGGTGGAGGAGTCCAGAAATAAATAAGAGACTACTTCCAATAAAATAGTATTTATTGGAAATGATTTTCTCTTATAATATTATTTTGAAACTGTCGTTTCGGAGGATCTTCCCTCCTTCTTCAGGGTTCAAAAGAGTCAGTGAAGGAAAGCCTGAAGAAGGAGAGATGATCCTCCGAAACGTCGGTTTCAAAATAATATTTTAAGGAGAAAACATTCCAATAATACTATTTTATTGGAAATAGTCTCTTATTTATTTCTGGACTGCCTTCCTCTAATCCTGAGGTGAAAAATTTAATATACCTATTACCTAGGAGAATAAGATTTGTTGTTTATTATTAAAAAAATAATTTTTATAAAAAAAAATAAAACCGACTTCAAAAAAATTAAATGCAACAAATAAAATAATAAGAACTCAAAAGTAAAATAAAATGCACTAAAAGGTATAAAATAATTATCTAATTTAGTTACAACTAAACGACGAAATATTAACATGAAATCACTTTTTGAAGTCGGTGCCAAAAATATACATGAATCGAACTCGACGGATCTTTCTTACTACGTTTGGTGGGTACGCTCGCTTATATAGTTTGTTTAGCACCGACTTCAAAAAGTGATTTCATGGAAAAATTTCGTCGTTTTGTTATAACTAAATTAGATAATCATTTTATACCTTTTAGTGCATTTTATTTGATTTTTGAGTTCTTATTATTTTAGTTGTTGAATTTAATTTTTTGAAGTCGGTTTTATTTTTTTTTATAAAAATTATTTTTATTTTTCTCTTTTTAGTGATATTATTAATAGTGACTTAATATAATATCTTGCATGCATCTCGTAAAAGAAAGCGTCGGGCGAATGAATCAGAAAATGATAATAAAATTGAATTAATAAATATAGAAATTCTCTCGAACGTTTCCGGATTTTAAATGAATGTTTTAAGATTTTTTTTACTTTATTGATTAAAGATTTTATTTATTATAATTTCGATTATTTGCTCATAAGAATTGGAGATTTACGTTATTTCGTCATTGATCATATCATCAGAACTTGACCAAATTAATAAGGTACTACCTCTAAAGTACCCTCTTTCTAATAAAAAAAAGAATCATCGAGTTCTCACTGAACATACATAAAATAAATAAATAAATATTTTGGTATCTTGACTATCTTGGAGCTATACTGATCCTAACGCAGAAAGAATAATTAAAATCGGTGCCTGAACAAACATAACAAACAAATTCCAATACCAATGAAATTTATATTTTTACCAATCGGAAACTAAACTGAACCCAATGCAAAAAAAATCATCAAAATCGGTTCACAATTGGCAAACATATCAGGTAACATAGACACACAAAAAAAATTCAGTCGAATTGAGAACCTCCTCCTTTTTTGAAGTCACTTAAGAATTATATTTGTATTTAATTATTCTGTTCATTTAAAAAAAAAAATACAAATAATTGAATTGCCGTTGGGAGTAATCCAAACAAGGTTTAATTAAAAGACTTAATTATTAATTGCAGATGATTTGACTCTGGCGATTTGCCCTGGCATCGGGAATACGAGTGAATCTGTGTACATCCGTACCTTCGTCCACTACGCTCAATGTCATGGCTACAGATGTGCTGTTCTGAATCATGTTGGGGCACTAAGCTCGGTCAAGGTCACCGGAACACGGGTCTTCTCTTATGGTGAGTAACATTGGACTCTGCTCTCTTTCTGCATACTAATCAAAATGACAATATCGATTAGCCCCTACTTCTCATCATCTTTTATTATTAACATGTTGTCATCAGAGATAAAATACAATTATCGAATTTATTAGTAATATTACCACCTAATTTAATTAACAAGTTCGTCAATGGAGTATTTTTGGGAATGAAGCTCCGTACAACGGAAGTAACTTAATTAACAGCAAGAGGGGCGACGCCGACGCGACGCCGACGTAGCGAAAGCTGGCATGTTCAAGGATAATTTATTATTATTATTAAAAGAAAACTTGGCATCCATAATGATCTATTGCAAAATTATGAAATTGTTTTAACTCTTAATATTATCTTTTATTTGATTTAATAATAACCAATGAACACATTCGGTTGTTGCGATCTGGAAATTCTAAATATATATACTCGTATATAATATGTCATACTTAATTTCATTTATAAACGAACTTATTTATCTAAAAAAAACCGACTTCAAAAAAATTGAATTCAACAAATAAAATAATAACTCAAAAATAAAATAAAATGCTCTAAAAGGTATGAAATAATTATCTAATTTAGTTACAACTAAACGATGAAATTGTTACATGAAATCCCTTTTAAAGTCGGTGCTAAATATATTCAAATTAATTAAATTAATCTTAAGAAATTCAAAGAGAAATTCAAAGATGTTTTTATAAAGCGAAACCCCCCTCCCGCAAATAATTAATCTAAATATATTCATTTTATCTCGCTTACAATATATAGTTTATTTAGCACCGACTTCAAAAAGTAATTTCATGTAACAATTTCATCGTTTACAAGTAATTAAATTAAATTTATAATTTTCTCATTAATATATCAAAGAATAATTAACATATTAACGAGAATTGTTTTGATTGCGCTTTTTAAACAAGATATATAACATCTCAGATTACAAATTCTTTGGTGATCCATATCAGTGTTTGATATAAAAAATGTCATGCGGGCTAAACACGAAATGACGCTGGATTATAGCTAAATGGATCATATCTTTTTCATTCTCTCTTGGTCTAGACTAAAGACAGCAGACTCCAATAGCTTCAACCAGCAGTACTCTCGCGATATATATCTTGCTTAAAAAAGCGCGATCAAATACAATTCTCGTTAATATGTTAATTATTCTTTGATATATTAATGAGAAAATTAAAAATTTATTTAACTTCATTATTTCAAGTTAGAAATATATAAATTCAGATATTATTTTCACTTAATATTTTACAAAAATCACCTGCTTTCGATTCACGATTGAATCAAATACAGGAAACTTATGATTAATAAAATAATAAATCAAATAAAATGCACTAAAAGGTATAAAATAATTATCTAATTTAGTTACAACTTAAACGATGAAATTGTTACATGAAATCCCTTTTTGAAGTCGGTGTTAAACATATACATTTTATCTCGCTTACCATATATAGTTTATTTAACACCGACAAAAGTGATTTCATGTAACAATTTCATCGTTTAGTGGTAACTAAATTGGATAATTATTTTATACCTTTTAGTACATTTGATTTGATTTTTGAGTTCTTATTATTTTATTTGTTGAATTTAATTTTTTTGAAGTCGGTTTTTTTCTAAAAATTATTTTTATTTTTCTCTTTTTAGTCATGTTAAAAATAGTGAGACTTAAGATAATACTTTTCATGCATTTCGTAAGAGAAAGATTCGTGCGAATGAATCAGAAAATGATAATAAAATTCAATTCATAAATAGAGGAATTCTCTCGAAACATTAGCAGGTTTTAAATTAACGTTTTAAGATTGTTTTTTCTATAAAAATATTTTTTTATTATAATTTCGATTATTTGCTCATATGAATTGGAGATTTCCGCTATTTTGTTATTGATCATATCATGAGAACTTGACCAAATTAAAATGGGACCAATCGGAAATTAAACTGAACCCAATGGAAAAAACAATCATCAAAATCAGTTCACAATTGGCGAAGAAATCGAGTAACATAGACACAAAAAAAATCGGGTCGAATTGAGAACCTCCTTTTTTGAAGTCGGTTAAAAATCAATTAATCCGAGAACAGTGACTCTTTTTTAGCGTCTACATTTAAAGCCTTATAATTTAAAAAAATTTCGAAAAACGAGTTCCCAATAAAAACCGTTCTGACAAGTAATAAAACTTATCCATAACAATTCGGAAAAGACACCCTCGTGATTTTACAAAAAAAAAAAAAAAAAATACTTATTTTTTTGCAATTAAATTTTTTCTGGAGAGAGACGGACTGGTAGAACTTTTAATTGAATGTAATGGAAGGCAGCCCAGGGGTAGTGAGGAAAGAAAAAATTAACACATCAAATAAGGTATAATTTATTGGAATCCTTCCTCCTTTCCTTTCAAACCGACGTTTCGGAGGATTCTGAAGGAGAGCTGCCTTCCATTACATTCAATTAAAACAAGTTATTAAAATATAAGTAATCCTTATAAAATTCTACATTTTACTCACATATTAGTTAATTTCATCATGTTTCCATGGAAAGGGCTGACCTCAAAAAATAAAGCGAGAATTTAAAGTTTCGCCCCCCATTATTATTACTAAATATCCATATAATCAAATTAAATTTTTACCGGTAACCCCGGCGAGCAAAGGTGCCTGGAGTATTGAATTTACAAAAAATAAAAATTTTCTACCCTGAAACCTAGTGAAAATTAACATTCAATCATGATTTTTTGTCTGTTTTTTTTTTCTTAGTGACCAAAATGTTTGTATTTTTCAAACGAAGAAGAGAGATTAGATTATGTGCTTACAGAAGAATGTAGAAAATTAGAAAAAAAAATTCAGCTTTCTATCTCAAACCATTCACTGCCAAAAAATTGCCAAATCCCGAAAATTTGCACAACTTAGCTAAGCTAATCTTGAAAAATTTTTATATAATTTACGTAAGAGCTGCAAACGAATGAAAATTTAAAAGAATAAGCTCCCCTCGTATTCTTTAATCTACACTAATCGACGCATAAATAAACTAACATCCTGTATACTATAGATCCTCTTAGTCAAATAACTCATTTTTTGAGATATCTAAACATGTTTTTAATATTTTAATTTGGAGAAATTCTTTTTTCCCGAGAAGTAAATTTTGTTTGAAACCTGGAGCCATCGATCCCTGATGAACATGCCGAAGTTCTTCAACATAATATTTGCATTTGGAGCTGGTTTTCATTATTTTTTAATGACTTCTATATTCTTACACTTGTACCGGAATCTTGAATTTCCTTCTAATTGGTATTTAAAAATTTCCTAAACCATTTTCATTTTCAATAATGATTTTTTTTTCCGTTTTTTCTGTCTGTGTCTCTGTCTACATTAATATATACATTTTTTAATGTCAGTCATACTAATAACTAGAGATCGGATTCCTATGCAATTGCATATTTTGTTCGCCGCCACATACGACCCAGGGAATCAATTATCTATCCGAATCATGCATCTAGGATACTGTGGGCTAAATTTTATAGTGAATATTTTTGGATATTTGAGTAATATTGCATAAAATTGCATATTGAAAGAGATGGATTGATTCGGAGGGGAGGGATAAATGATCCAATCGACTTGATTGGGGAATAATGGAATTAAAATAATTATCGGAAAAGAGGTTTTTTTATCTAATTAGATTTTTCCTCTTATTAAAAACAAGGACTAAATATGAATAAGGACACTCGATGGTGGAGAAGCAATCTCCGAAATCGAAGCTAAAATACAAGGTATACATTAATTAATGTAAAATAATTGGTTTAATAAAATTTATAAAAAAAAAAAAAAAAAAAAAAAAAAAAATTGCATATTTGAAGAATATTGCATAAAATTGAATATTTTAAGGATTTTTTTATTGCCTATTTCGCGCCAAATACAGATTTTTTAAAAGTAAATTTTCGGAGAAAGAATGAAAGAAATGAAGAAATATATATATATAAAGTTCCTTTAAATTTGCGCCCATTACATCTGAGGATGTGGAACGCTCCTTTTCATCGTGTAAATCAATTTTAAGTGACCGTAGACATAATAATCTGAAGATAATTTAGAAAAATACTTGTAAACATAATTTATTCACAATTACAATCAAATTTTAATCATTTTTTAGATCCTTTGTTAATTATATCTTTATTAATATTATTTTATTTTTAATGGCCTTCGGTAACTATAGCTCATGTTGGCCATTGAGTGCTCGTGCGTATGTGTGTGAAAGTGGGTGTAAATTAGTGTAGTGATCAGATTATAGACGGCCAAATATTTGCATTATGTTATTAGTTTATTATTTGTACGTCAATAAGAAAAGCTTGTTAATATCAAAAAAATAAAAGCAATAATATATAAAATCGTGTCTGTTTAATAAAACTACCCCCCCCCCCCCGTATTTTTTCGATCACATTTTTTGAAACATATTTATTATGTTGATTTTATTCAAGAGCACCTATTATTTCTTTGAGTTTAAATATATTTGAATATATTAAATATAATGAGAATTTTGTGAAATTTTTTACTCAATAAAAGTACATATTTGAACACTTGGTGTCCATTGCTTAATTTATCATTTTATTTCTTTCATAGCACTCCTTCAAATATAGTCATTTTATCTTCAATTTTAATTTTTTTGGTGCAAAATTTATTTTGCCAATTTTTACTGCATATATTTGCATATTTCAACGTATCCTGCATATTTCAGCCTTTTTCATTACATATTTTATGGTATATTTTGGCAGTTTTTATTGCATAAATATCCGGTCTCTACTAATAACCTATTCGAATTTTAGTTTCGATGTCTGTGATGAATATAGATTTCGTTCCAATTCTAATGAAAAAGTTTTAAATCATTTTATTAAGTTAAAATACTTTTATCTACTTAAAAAGATTGTAAATCTAAATATGAGATTTTTATTTCTTAAAAATTCCTTATTCATTCTGATAAAAAATTTATAAGATAATTTAAATATTCTACTAGCTTAGATATAATTTAATATCAATTAATATACTTTTTTAAATATATTTTAAATATTTAGAATATTTAGCACTTATTTTTTCCTTCTCCATTTGATATATATTTATAAGATAAAGAACAGCTCTCCTTTATAACTTCTAATATTTAATATTATTTAAAATTTTCTTGTTCTGGCTTTGATCAACAGGTTGATTTTTGAGAGATTTTTTTCAGCTTTGATCACCCATTTGTAGATTAGAAAATAGATAGATGAAGATTTTCTGGCTTATATTCCAGGAGCCATTTTCCAGTGAAAATAGTTATAGCTCAAGTAAAGAGTGAGGACGCTCAAATCAATAACATCGATTTTAAATGATCAATATAAATGAATTAACTCTAACTTAAGTTAGGATAAACATACCACAGGTCTATCAATAAGAAGAAGAAGACTATATTTATTGTACTTGAATAAATTTGTATATTTGATGCTTCGATGGTTGAAACGTTTTAGATGATGCTACTAAGATTAGATATTAGTGATGATATATTTTCATAAGAATGCACGTTCCAACGTTTTCAAAATATACCATAAGCCCCCAATTTGTTTACTTGGAATGACTTGTCAAAAGAACTCGAAACCGACCCTTGAATTTAGATGTCAAAACCTAATACATTCTGATGACAATATCTTATAAAAAATGTCTAGTCTAGTTGGTTTCAGTCGAGACTTTCTTTCGGTAGCTATTCTAAAAGCCTAAAGTATATTCTCAAACAAAATAATAATTCTTCAATGCATTCAATATTTTATGAATACTTTTTGTGTTTTTCAGGTCATACTGGTGACTATGGTGAAATGCTATCGAATATTGTTGAACGCCATCCCAATACGCAAATAGTATGCATCGGTTTCAGTCTGGGAGGAAATCTCGTTACGAAATTTATGGGCGAACCAGATCGACGACGCCCTCCACATATTGTAGGAGCCATTAGCATTTGTCAGGGTTATTGTGCAATTGAGTAAGTCATCTATATATAAATCCATTCATTCTAAATTCAATAAATATTAATACGCTATAATCGCGTTCAGAACAAGTTGTTAATTATTTTTTAAATTAATTTCATACTACAAAACATGAGCCTGCAATTTTTACTTTACAATACAGGGTATGGTCAAGTATTGTAATCGTGCATGAAAAAACCGTTTTTTTCCTTCTTTTTTTCGAAATATCTCAAAAACGGCTGAAACTATTTTGATTAAAAAAATTGATCGAAGCCATGGCATTTCGCTCTACAAAAAAGCTCTAATAAGTGAACATCGAAAAAATTATATTTTTCGAGATAATAATTGTTTTGTCAAAATGTCTGTTAGTTTAAAGTTAATCTGTCTGGTTGTTGTTAGTCCGTGCGTTACCAAATTTTTGTGGACGAGCTAGCTCAAAAACTGGTGTGAATATCAAAAACAAATTTCACACGTAGTTTTGGTCCATTGAGATTAAGAGCTGATTAGATTTTGGTGCATATCGACCTAAAATTAAGGGGGGTGGAGGGGGGTTAAAAATTAAAAATCTAGGCCGTTTGAGCAAACTCAACTAAATTTTGTATACATAATCACCCCCAGAAGTCTAAAAATGCAAAAACAAAAACAAAACGGGGGGGAGGGGGTGTAGGGTCAAAAAATGAAAATCTTGGACATTTACCAAACTCAACCAAATTTTGTATACATAATCCAGTGGAACACCAGAAGTTTAAAAATGCAAAAACTAACTCCTCCCCCCCTACATGATTATAAATAATTTTAGGGGCCAGGTTGTATGATAAAGTCAAGTGGATGGCCACATCTGAACACGTCAGCTTATTTTTATTTATTTTTAGAATTTCGTTAAAATATTAAAACGACCCTTTATAGTCTCGATCTGTGTATACAATGTCTGTCTGTCTTTTAGAGCGTTGAAGCTCGTAAAAACTAAATAAGTACAAACTTGAAATTTGCAAATTTATTAATTTTTTCCGAAATCTAAAATCGTATTAAAACTTCAATCAATCGAATGATTATTTTGGAACGGGTCGAATATTTCACAAGATTGAAAATAAAAAAAAATATTTTTTTTATTCTGAGATGCGAGGTATTCCTGTAAAGATCTCATTAAGTAGAATTGTTTTTTTTTTTTTTTTTTTTTTTTTTTTATTTATTTATTTCACTTTAAAATGACAGTGAAAGAGGGCGCCAAAATACTTTTTTTTCCACGATTTTTTAACTAATAAATTTCCAAACCATTGAATATAAAATTATTATATAATTCTACATAAGATACTTTATTCCGCATTATCAATGACTGATTGTATTTGAAATGTCGAGTATTTTGAAAGATATGAGGTACGGTACCCCCGCTTAGCCAACTTATTTACTTTACTATATGAAGTAACGGAAAGAAGTATTAGTAATATTATAAAAATATATGTGTGTGATATACGTTCTACTTCCTAAACCAATAAAAATATCAAAACGAAATTCTAAAATGAGATAGATTAAGACAAATAATTAATATACAGTAAAATCTTGTTTCTCCGCCGGCGGATTATCTGCTTTGCGGCTAATCCGTGCTCTTCCTGAATGAGTAATCACTTTTCCGTTGATTTCTGTGCTTTTGTTGACTATTTCGCTGGTTATCCGCGGAATCGTATCATCCACGGTTGCAGCGCCACCCATTTCCGCGGATAAACCATAGTTTACTTACTGTATCTTAAAATATCATTTTAATATTTTTACTAAATAGATTTTTTCTAAATCTTGACTCTGCCATTTGGACAATTAAAAAAAAAAAAGTATTTTTATTCAAAAAAATTTTAGTCTGTTTTGAAAAATTAAATTATATAAATGTTTAAAAGTCCTTTGTTGCTTTTTTCAAGTTCCAACAGACATTTATCTTTAAAAGAAAACATTATCGATTAAAACTAATGAGAAAAAGTATATTTTAGACTGCGTTGGCCGGGCATTTCAACATTTGAATTGAAAAATATTAAATTTTTTTTTATAATGATACTGATACAAGAAGAAGTTGCACCGAAAAGGTTCAACCTCTGAAGTCCGCGGTGGACCCTTGTATCTTGAAAATAAGAAAAGATTTAGGGATTGGGTCGGAGTTGAAGGTATCTGTGGATGCGGGTCTTGAAAGATTGAAGGTTATATAATATGTTGCTGAGAAGACGGGCGGAGGAAGAGAGTTCCAGTCTCTAGATGTCATAGGGATAAACGAATTGGCGAATGCGTTCGTTCGGTTAGTATCCAATTTAAGCGCGTAGGGGTGTTGAGTCCTAGAAAATCGTGTAGTTCAATTGTTTTGAGTGAAACAAACTAATTTAAGGTTATAAGATATTACCCATTAGAGAATACACAACCTAACAATTCTTTAATTCTGAAAAATTAATTATAAAAATACTGCTAATTATAAGGAATGTGAAACACAACGAACTTCAAGTTCAAACTCATTATAATTTAACAAAATGTTTTACTATCAACCAACACAGCGTTACCTAAGTTTTATTTAATTCTGGACATATATGAAATCATTTTGATAGGAATCAATCATTTTTTATTATTTTTTTATTCTTTCAATTTAAATTAATTTTCCGCTCATTAATAAAATAAACTTATATTTTTTACAGAGGTACAAAATGGCTACTTAATTGGCAAAACTTTCGTCGATTTTATCTATATGTTATGACTGAATCAATGAAATCTATAATAATGAAACATCGATATGCTTTGTTAACAACTGAAACTAAACAACGATGTGGGCTTCATGAACGTGAAATAATCGCCGCCGCCACTCTACCTGAACTCGATGATGCCTATACAAGGTATATAGGAATACTCATCATTATATTTTTATTAATTTTTTTTTTTTAGATACCTATATAATATGAAAACATTGATTGTATTTCTAATTAATTATTCTTATTATTTATACTAAATATTTTATAACTGACTTAATACTAGGAAGGAAACATTCTTTGTATTGTTCATAAAATACGTACGCAATTAGAGGGGAGGAATATATGGGGTAACAATACATATACGAAGGGCAAGATCGTCATTTATAATATGATGTCACATAAACATGGGAAAATATTTTAATTCAGATTAAAGAAATCCTAGTGTTTTCTTCATTATTTTTTTATTTGATTTTAATTAATTAATTTTTTATTAGGACTCCCCTCCGTCCTAATAATAAGTATAGTTTTGTTTTTAAATTACACACATAGGTACGTATTTTTTTTAATAAATATGATTATTCCAATTGAGACCAAGACTAGTGTATGATAAAGTTTTTTAAAATTAAATATCATGAAGTTTTCTTTTTTCTTGAAAGGAAGGGGGGTTAAACTACCGTAACGTAATATTAGATAGGGGCTTACAACCAATGACATTGCTAAGTGGGATAGAGACAGAGGGGGGATAAAAATCACATAAATATAGACCGACGTATATTATGAACAGCCTCTGAAATATAATAACTAATACGTTAATAATTTCAATAAATAAGAAGATAATTTGACCCAGAGGTTACTATTTTTTTTTTTATTGCAATACATCTTTTATTTTATCCAATGAAAGGGCATTGTTACGACAACATTTGATTTGTGTTTGCAACCCTTCTTGAGCAGAGAAAGGTTGACGATTTGTAGGTTTTTTCTCGAAGAATGTTCCACGCAGAACGGTCTTGGTAACGTAGCCCAAGCGATTTGACCTGTTTTTAGTCTTCATACTGATTTAAGGAGAGGCGAGATGTATTTCAAAGAAGAGAATATTATTTAATATTGGTTTTTTATTGGTTAATTATAAGTATACATTTCTCCTGGCTGAAGGCTGGAGAGCTTAAAACTTGTATCTCTCAACTGATTCTCACTGTCATCTCTCAACTCTCAACTCCAACTTAACTTCAACTGCCCTAAAGTCTGCCGCTTGTCCCTGAAATTTGCCTGACTTTTTGAGTGGAAATTTCCCAAAAACTTTTTATTGGCTAAATTCGTAATCAGCAGGGCGTTTTAAAATATTGAAGCCCTCCTACTTTTAGAACTTAGTCTCTCGGAAAATTCCCACGGAAAGACGAAAACGCCAATGAATTTCGACATCTGGCGTTAAAAGCCATTTGACTGGACTTATTTATTAACCCAAATATGACAACTTACTTTAAATTTATTGAGAAAGTGGAAAATGTAAAGTCCACTTTTCTATTGTCAACAGGCAAGTCGAGCATCAAAAGGGAAGCCGGCTGCTAAAAATATTATCCTTAAAATAATTGTATTTATTATTAAGGAAAAAAATACTCTTGATACAACAGCATAACAAGACTATAGATCTCTCTTTCTCTCTTCTCCCACATCCATAACTCCTCCAAATATTTATTATCTAGGTCTGGCGTTAAAATATTTGTTTTGATACCAAGTATTGAGTCATTAAAAAGCTAATATAAAATTTAGTAAATTTTATTTTGGGATGAACGTGTCCCATTTCTTTGCTCTATATTTGACTGTTTATAAAATAATTATTTTATTTTTTGTATAAATTTAAAAATGAAATTTCCCCTCTTAGTCATCGAATATATTAAAACAGAAGGATGTATCGTATATTCTAGTACTATTGATCTCTAAGGTCGCAATAGATTATTTACCTTTTAACCCTCATCTATTGTATATTCATTAAGATTTACATAAAAAAAATATTAATTAATTTTTTCAATGTTTTTTTATTTACAGAAAAGTTCACCATTTCAAATCCGTCCCGGATTTGTATAAGTGGAGTAGTTGCATAAATTATTTACAATATATTAAAAATCCAATTATTTTCATTAATTCAAAAGACGATCCATTGGTGCCTGATAAATTGCTTGATCCTATTCGAAACTTTGCTAGTGAGTATATATTTAACCTTGAATTTTTTTTTATTAAATAATTTTAAGCTAATAAAATGTTTTAAAATGGAGACGATCTAGAATTCCGAAAAGTTTCCCATGATAATGAATATAATTGAATAATGAATATGCAATTTCGAAAAGGGCACATGTCTGAAAATTGAAAATGTTCAGGAATGAAAAAAAAACTAATTATTTTCTAAAGTAGTGTACAATTTATAAAATTTATTTTTTAGTTACATTTTAGGGGCAGTAAAATTAATACCAGAGTTCTGCTTTTTTCGAACATAGTAGGTGCAGGGAATCTTTTAGATAAGGTGACAATAAACTTTTTTACAATGAAAAGGACACAAATTAATTGAAGAAAAAAATATTAAGAAAAGAAACATTTTATTCATTTCAACAATAATAAATTATAATATTACGATAAATGCATAGTAAAAACATTTGTAAAATTTTATATTGTAATTATGTTGACATGACTATTAATTTTTATTTAAGGACGTTCCCTAATAAATCGATTTTCTTGAAATCCTTTTAAAACTTTTAATACACATATTTATAAGTGTCCTTTATACGTAGAAATTTTTTTCAATAGTCCTTTCGGCATTAAATTTGTAAATATTGACCATTGAAATTTGCATATTTAACACCCGAAACCTATCCCGATTGATGTTAAAGCGACTGTTTAATTAAATAACAATCGTAATTTTCTTGAAATTATTTTGAAAAACTGAGAATCATTAACTCATGATATAACAAATATTTTTGTGTTAAAATAATTGTATCAATCGAAATTCGTTTTGAATGAAAAATGTTAAAAGTTAGGTAAGTACTTTTGATGGTTTTCATTTTTTCTCTCATGGCATGGCAAGTGAGAGGTGGCGACTTGGCAACATCGCACTAAAATCACTCAATTTTTCCATATCTAAAAAACTTCTGCAGCTGGTGCATTTGAGATTTTTAGCTAATTCTCTCAACCTAACTATACTGTTCTCATCTGGAATTTCGCATTGAGCTGTTTCATGAAGTGTTTTTTTTTATTCTTTGTCTTTTAGCGTCGGTAAGAATGCAATGTTGCCAGATCCGAAAAACGACGCAGTGAAAATATTTTTGCCTTTCTGCGCATGTGAGAGTAGGGGAAAGAGCGAACTGCATCTGAGCTATATTAGGGAACGTCCTTAAGTAAATGAGTACTTTTCCATTGAATGAATATTTTTTGTCAATGTATCATCTCTTAACAATATATTGGAAATATCTGACCAAGGAATGTCTTCATATTGAATCTATCTATAATATCTATATAATCTGAATACGAAGATTAACAGATTAGTCTTCAAATATCCAAGAGGACATGTAGGAGGACACTTTTCGGGGGAGGACTAGAGCCTACAAAAGAAGGACTGTCCTCCCTAAATGAGGACGATTGGTCACCTTATTTTAGATTACATTTATATGAAAAAGTGTATTTGTCAAAATATGAGCCGAGATGTGCCCTTTTCGAAATTGCATATTAAATTGCATTTGAACTATAAAATTAAATAATTTCTCTTAATATAATTAACTTTATTTCTATCAATATATTATTTTGTTATAAATTTCTCTATTCATCTCTGGAAAAGCATTTTATTAGGCGAGGTCGTTTGAGTCTCGCGATTCCCTACTTAGCCAAGCGCGACCTTAGGCTACTTGGTAATTCTTTTAAATTACTAATATCTTATGATATCAAGGTAAAGTTGCAACTTCGCAATGTTTATTATTATATGTTGAATCTTTTAAAAGTGGCGACTCATGTACCTAAACTACAGAACAGCCTTGGCCATCTTCCTTGATCCTTTCGCTCAATCGAAAAAACTTTTCCTATGTTTTTTCTCTTTAGTGCCGTTTGGAGGCCCCGTTAAGAGAACTAAAATATATTTTTCATTTCATAAATTTCCCAATACCATTTTTAAGATGTATAACAATGGATATACATTACATAATGATTCATTTTAAGTTTTGATTTTTTTAATTATACACAAGGCATTTAATAAAAAGCAATAATAATTGGGATTTTTTTAGATTCCACCGTAATATAAAATCAACAATTCCCCAAAGCCCTCATTTTTAAAAAATCACTTTTTACCAAAACATTAACACCCTCTTACAAACGAATTATAGACAGATCTATCCAACCACTTAGCTTTTTTTCTTTAGCACTATAACTAATATATAGTAGATTTGAATTTCCTTCCTGCTTACTTCTTTCTCGAATCCTCCAAGGCAAAATTCCACAAATATCTTCGACTCTTATTGAACACTTTGATTAGGGCCAAAATCATTTCATCACTTTTTCTTCCCAGGGTGAAAAACCAAAGAAAGTCGTAGACACAGTCGCCATAACTTTATAGTTTGATTAAAAATTCAATTAACTTCATTGTTAATATTTCATCTTTTTCTATCATTAAATTTTTTAGCGTTCCTATAAAAGGCTAAGTGCTTAAGGGGTCTAGGGGGTTACCGCAATACTAGATTATAAGAGGCGGTTTAAGGTATTTGTTTCGCGACAATACTAGCAAAAAGTTAATGCTAGAGTGTATAGAACAGACAATAAGGATTCATAATTCATAAGCCCAAAACTTTTTGCTGTTTATGTACCGATTCTAGTCAATCCCGTGCTCGTTTGACAAATTTGGCACCATTGTAAGAGATTAAATATTTTTATATTAAAATGACAGATAAAATACATTCTAAATTTCTATAAAAATCGTTTTGTTATTTTTTAACAAATTTAATCAACGCCTACGTTACACCTTATGAAAATTATAATTTTGAAAAAAATCTAGCGCATGAGCGCTTTATACAACTTTCGCTGGTTAAATAAATGCGCTGTTGCCAAATTGTTTGTAGTGTAAATTTTTCATAATTTATTCCTTATTATCTCAGAAACTGTGTTGTAACTATGAACCAAAATTGTCTTAAAATATGTTTTGGTTATTGTTTAATGTTGGTTTAGTTTTTTCTAAAAATGGTAAGAAGGGTTTCTTAATTATAATTAAATATGTATGGAAATTTTCCGATATCCCGTATAGTGCAATGTATAAGAGTCTGAAAAACTTTGAAATTTAATATCTCCGGAACTATATTGTTCATAAATTTCGTTTTGCCACCAATCGATGAAGAAGTATTTAAATAATAATTTCTCTAAATTTCAAAAACATCCTAAGAAAACCCATATGGTGAAACAACTACCTTAAGGGGTCTAGGGGGTTACCGCAATACTAGATTATAAGAGACGGTTTAATTTAAATCAGTTCCTCTAGAAAATTTTAAGAAAAGCCTAGCCACAAAATATTTTATTAATCAAGAAATTTTAAATCTATAATATTTAGGTCTATTTTATTTATTTATTTATTTATTTTATTTTGTTTAGATTCCCATGATAAGGCGATTTATTTGGAGCTTTCTCACGGAGGCCATTTGGGTTTCTACGAAGGCGGTCTTGTTTACCCAAATCCTGTGACATGGCTGGATAGAACTCTTGTGGCTCTCGTGGGGTCCCTTGCACTCACCCATGCTTCATCGAAGAGTTCAGCTTCACTTATAGACATTGACTAGTCATCTATATCTTAAGTTTTCATCTTCTTTCTTCCTACTGTAAAAAGGTTTACTGACCAAATTGTAAGGCCTAGTTAAGTAGCAGAAACTTAAAATCCCATGTAGTAGGAAAATATTTATGAATATATTTTTTTCGGGAAAAATCAAAAACTAAAAAAAAAACGACAAGATGTAAACGAAAAGTTTTTTTTTATTTATCTTTCTCATAATTTGTTATATAATTCTTTGCATTTAGATTATTTATTTATATAATTCATCATTCTAATAAATTAAACATTAATCGTTAAAATATAATTTATTTAACTTTATTATTAAAAACAAAATGTGTAAGTGTACTTAAACACTTTAAATTATTGCTTTACAATGTACTTTCCATATATATAACACCAGTAAACGTACATATATATCGGGAAAAAAAGTATTATTAAATTTTTTCTGTTTATATTTTACTCATATACTTTAATTTGATATTATCATGAAGATATCAAGGAGATGCTTATTTTCATTATTCTTGATTAATTTCAAAACTTACGCATTATATAAGTAATTGAAATTGAATCATTTTGCAATGAAATTTGTTATTTGCGTTTGTAATATATTTCAATTCATTTTTACTGATTCTCAACAAATGGTTACTTTAAATTTAATTGAATGATCAATAAATTTCAAATTTAATAATGCATTATGATATGGTCTTTGCAAAACAAAATCACACAACTTTGTATATAAATGTCACTTTTAATTAAATTAAAATGATCAATGAATTTCAAATTACATAATGCATCATGCTCTTTACAAAAAATAAAACAAAACTTTGTATATAAAATACAACTAAATTATTTATTAAATAGATTCATTCCAGAAAAAATTTTAATTATTATTTATTTAAAAAAAATGAGCTTAATATTTTTTAAAAATTTTATTAGCTTTATATAATTATTTTTTACATCAAGGAAAAACTTTGATGATTTTTCATGTCAAGAAAATCTAATGATTTTTATTGATATTTATTTTTGTAAATATTTGTAATTTTTTTAAGAAAGGATTTTTTTAGAAAACATTCCAGAAAAACATTTTTTTTTTTTCATAAAAAATGAATCTGAATGGCATTTATTATTAAAGGGAAAAGTAAAATAAAATCAATCATGAGCCTAAATTCACAAAGAGAGACAAAGAGGTTGTCTGCTTGATGCAATTAAACATACACACATAGGTATATATCGAAATTATATATTATTTATTTGTTTGAGACTATAGTTTCGAAGGCTTGGCCCTCATCATCAGTCTTTTTAATTATAAATATTATTTTTCATTGGATCAGTATCGCGTGGATATTGGAAATTTTTTTTGAAAAAAATTTGTCTTCTTTCCCAGCTGAATAGTCACGTAGAATTAAAAACATTTTTTGGGTACACATCCATATATTTATCTTTTTCTAACAAAGAACGTCCGAACAATGGAGGGGGGGGGTTGCACTTTTCCCACTTTCAGCAGGTTGCTATTTGTCAATTCGAATCTATTATTTAGAAACTATAGTCTCAAAGAAATAAATAATATATATACAGATATATAATTTCGACATGTATGGTATGTGGTGTGTATGTTTATTTGTATCAAGCAGAGGACAACCTCTTTGTTTCTCTTTGTGAATCAACAACTCGCTACTCTCGACAAAACAAAAACTTTTCAATGAGCCTAAATGTTTATAAATATGAAATTGTTCAATTCTAATCGGATATATAAATTTTCCTAAATCAAAATTCATTCATTTATATTAAGAAATAAAGAAATAAAAAGTGAGATAGAAATTGTCAAAAAACAGATAATTATTCAAAAGATGGAACAAGTATACCAGCACAACTTAATTCATTTACCAATATTATTGCTTTTATAATATAATAGAAAAATAATTTTTGTTTCGAAATATATTTTTTTATTTCTTTTTTACTATTTAAAAATATAAACCTAGAAAAGTTTAAATATTTTTCAGAATTGAAGCAACTTGAACCTTGAACGTCTAGTCAAGGAAGGAACAGACCTCGTTTTATTTCGATTTGCTTTTATTTTCAATTTTCAATATTCTTAGAAGTGCCAAATTTAATGTTTTGTTTTTATATAACCAAACATAATATACTATACTACACTCACGAGCAAAGAAATGGAATCACCTCCCTTGCGAGTTATTAAATGTAATGTTCATTCTCAAATATATAATAATAACACTATAATATATTTCCATTAGGTTATCATTCTACATTTATTTTATGCCTCCTCTACACTATGAGGCAACTTGGGCCAATTCAAGCCAACGCCAATGTGTAGAGGCGGGTTGGCTTGTATTGGTCATTGGTTGACGGTGGCGATTAGATTGGCGATGGTTGGCCTTTGGAGCGGTTTTTTCGATATATCAAAGAGGGCCAATGTTACGCAACGAAAGTGCCCAGTGGCTAGGTGTCGTTTCCACAAGACCATAGACATTGGCCCAACTCTTGGACCACTGTGTGGAGGCACCGTCAAATTAACTCTTTTTACATGGTCAACATGTTTGGCTCACGTTGGGCCATAGTGTAAAAGGCCCATTAAATGCTGAAAAATGAATCTTGTAGAAAAAGTATTTAAATTTCTAATAAATTACAAAGAAAGTATCATTGAATTAATGAAAAGAGAGTGATTCCATTTCTTTACTCGTGAGTGTATATTTTTATAGATATGGGAATATATGTTCTAAAATTAAGTTTTATTTATTTTATTTTATTATTTTTTTTTTCTTTCTTTTTTTAATGTAACTCTATAAACCATAATATGCTTTAATTCACATAACAAAGTGATCTACTACTATTAAGAAAAAAAAGAAAACAATTCAAAACAAAATATAATTGAATGTATATATTGTCAAGTTCCTTCTGCCAGCGATAAAGACTGACTATTCTCTCAAAATCATTTATTTAAAATAAAGCAAAATGGCAACGAAAAAAGCCTGCCACAACTATTAAGTGAATATGTTTTGAATTTTCAATTATATTTCCTTATTACCTTTTTTTTTTGTTATCAAAACACCAATAATACTTGATAAATAATAATAAAACCTTCATGTTTATGAAGTGAAATATGTCGTAAATTAAAATTAAATATGTACAATACTTTAAATCATGTAAATATGTTATAATAATTATATTATATATATGGGCCACCACAACAACAGCCAAACTACCAAAAATCCAGACTATATAATGTGAGAGATCTGTCCTGCCATGTGATATATTTATTTTATTGAATTTTGAATTGACAAATACATTTCACAAATATAAAATCTCATACCACAAGGTGTCGGATTTCACACCACATTTTTCCCACAATAATCAAGATCATAAAAATTCTGAAGTTTGAAATGTTGTTGGGGTGAACCAAAATGAATTGTAAATTTAAAATGTTTAAATAATGAGGAATATTTGAATTCTCTAAAGTTAAATATTCTAATAATTATTATTAAAAATAAATTATTTAAATGAGTCGGCTTAAGTGCGTCGAATAAGTACGTGACCTCATTCTAAGTTCAAATACAATCAAACGAATACATCAAACCATTAGAGGCCGTAAATAAAATATGTAACAAGGGAAGAGGGTGGTATATATCCTAGCGTTACAATATGTGACAAGGAGGGTGGGGGAGATGAGACCATATGTGCCGTCACCTAAATATATCAATTTCATTTTTATTCTTTTAAGGTAGTTCTTTCACAAATGCAAAAATTCAAGAAGCCTTTGAAACTTGGAATATAAGTCATTAAAAGCATAATAAACACACTGTTAAAATTTCAGGACGATTTATCACACCAAACATGAAATAATTGCAATTAAAAATGACATTTTTAACATAGGGTAGATAGGGAAAGGGTGGGGATATGATCATTATTTTATTTTTTTTCATTGAAGGACTTTCACTATCTTGATGAAAACCTAATATTTGTTAGAATAATATATTCGGAGTAACTTAAAAAAAAATTGAAATGATTTACCACGTAGTTTTGATAAAAAACAATAAAACAAACATATTTGGGCGATTATTTTTAGTGGAGGGGATATAAGAACAATGGCTTGGAAACGATCCGGCAAGTATGTGTGTATACATATAGAGATTTCGTAGTGTGAGTGGACAGTCAGGTTAAAAAAACATAACCTAAAATTTTAGTTTCGTTCATATTTATAGAGTGGTTACGAGGTTAAAATTTTTTGTCTGGATTGTCGCGAAAGAACCTCCTTAAGAAAGGGCTGGGATATCATGATATAATCAGGACCTCGCCACACAGAGGACAAGGGCGGAAAACGGTTGCGGCCTTAAAACTAAAGACCATAAATAGACTGAGCGCCATATAACAATAGCAGTAATTTGCATGCTGTCATATTGAAGAGTATTCAATTATGGCGGACAATGAATATTCTTAAAAACAAATATCTGGTTATAAGTGGACCCAGCCTTAAAACTTCAGGTGATTCATTAAAGAAAAGAAAATTTGAGGCCAACTGTGACGGTGAACTGATAGAAAGGTTTCCAATGAAATTATAGGCACCTGTGGGTCATTAGATAATATTCACCACTGAAATACCTATATTGACAATAGTTTATTGTGACAATAAATAAAGTATTATAATTTTTATTTTATTCTATTAAGTATGAATTACATGTTCCTCGTGTATTACCAGTGTATATTGAAAATTCAAAGACTATAAGAAATACAATGAAAGAATTGTTCATTAAAACATAATAAAAATATATTAATAAATTATTTAAAAAAAAAAAGCATTTATGTTAAACAAAAAAGTAGAAAATATATTTTTCTCAGTAGGTATTCGAAAAAACTTTATATGAACTAAAAATAAAAGTGTGGGCGTTTATTTTAATTAAATATTAATTTAAAACCTGCCACTTAGTATAAATATATTATCTATTTTTTTAATACGAAGCGAAATGAAAGCGTCTTAAAAAAAATGTTTAGTCTGAAAAGGGGTGACTGTGGGTCAGTGGTTAGAGTGTCGGGCCGCTGGCCTGAAATACCCTGGTTCGAGACTGAGTCTCGGTAGATCAAATATTTGCAGTCGCCTACTCTTGGAAAGCAATGACAACCTACTAAGAGTATAATTGCCTAGTCAACCTCTCCAAACTAGTTCGGAACCGGCGTTAAAAAGAAGGTCCCGTATATCTGTGTAAAAACAACTAAACACACTCAGCACAGGTATATGTGGAGAGGCGCCGAAACGTCAGGGAGACCTGATATGGCACTTAAAGAAGAAGTCTTTGAAAATTGCTGATCATATATATGAAAGAGCGCGCCTACGGATCAGTAAGCCATGATTGAGTCCGGCTCACTGCAAAAATTTATCCAGCTATATTTTCTGACCCCTACACCAATTTATACACAATTACTCACCAACATACATTCATATAAAAGTAAAAATATTATCATAGGATATGATTAAATGAGCATTGTATTTATATATATATATATTCTTCCATCTTAATTACTAGGATTGATAAAATATTCAATTCTATTGTCATCAGAAATACACTGAATGCAAAATTTCAATAAAATAGGCTCGGTAGAAGTCTAAATTCGATTACCCAAACAAACAAAGGAACATAAAAATTTAGGGGGTTCCTCTTTAATACTCACTTACGCCGACTCACTATATCTATTTTTATTTGTTAATTATAAAAAATTTATAAATATAAATAAACACAAATAATATATTTAAGGATATAAGAGTAAAACGAACTATGAGAATATTATAATTTAAATTTTATTTATTACAATTTTTTTTTCTAAAATGATTTTTATGCATTGCCTACCAAAAAGATTTTTTTAATACCTATATTAATTTCATTATTTTCTATTTTATTTTAATTTTTATAAAAAAGTAATTTTGAAATTCATTTAATAAAAAAAATTAAGATTTTTATTTTTAAGAATTAAAATAAGATTTTGTGTTTGTCTTATTATAATTATAGTTTATTATTAAGTATTGTAAAAAATTGAAAATTCAAAAAAAGATACTTTTTTTTTGTTATTTAAAATAATATAATTATGTAAATCAATTATATAGTTCATATATTTGGATATTTTATTTTATATATTTACTTAAATTTAAAAATATGTTTATTGGTAGCTTTTTAACATTATTATTTTATTTTACATTATTCCATTGTTTTTAATGGCTGTGCAGTACTTTTTATTTAATTAAATACATAATATTTGCTTTATCAATTATTTTTATTGTGATTTCTACTACCTATTTCGTTTTCCCCGACTCATTTAATTTATGATCTGCGCCGGGGATCCATCTGGCCCATTTCCATATTTTTCCGAACTTTTCAGACGAACCATGGTCGGTCGAATGGTCCACATTGAAGTCTTCGGCCAACATTCTATTTGTCAAGCTTTCGTCCTCTTCCACGTCTGCCAAAAGTGCCTAGTCGTCGAAATTTGATGGTCGACCTCTTCCTTTATTTATTTATTTAAATTTAAATGTATTAAATTGGGAAATAAGTTCGTTCGTTTTTTTCAAAGAGGATTATTTAAAGGATTTGTTTGTTGTTGAGCAAAGGGTTTGTATTCATTAGACAGTGCCTTTTCTGCTCTACAGGACACTGTTATTTGTTTTTTCGAATATTTTTAGTTTTTCCTATTTTCCACGCTTAGAAATGGAATACCCAGGTGGCAAAAATCAGTATTTTCGACACCTACTTTTCTTCGCGGTCAAAAAGCAGCTGACATATGCAACGTGTATGGAGAAGGTGTCATAGGTGAGGGCGCAGCACAGAAATGGTTTGCGAAGTTCAAAAACGGCGACTTTGACCTCGAAGACATGCCTCGCAGCGGACGACCTGCAGAATTCGATGAGGAGCATCTCAAGGCACTTTTGAAGGAAGATGGTCGCCAAACAAGTCGTGAATTGGCCGAAAAAATGAGCTGCGATCATAAGACGATCCTCAATCATCTTCACTCAATGGGATTTGCCGAAAAACTCGGAGCCTGGGTGCCTCACAAGCTTAACGAAGTCAACAAAGAAAATCGTCTTCAAATCGCTGCTCAACACCTTGCGCGCCATCGAGCAACACGCGACCATAAACAGCGCTTTTTGTACCGAATCGTCACGGGGGATGAGAAATGGTGCCTGTACGTCAATATGAAACAAAGAAAGAAGTGGGTGGCCCCAGGAGACACGCCGACGCCGAGAGTCAAGCAAGATCTCCACCCGAAAAAGAACATGATCTACGTTGGGTAGAGTTTGGGAAAGCATGATACACTGGGAAATGCTTGAAAAAAACGCAACGGTCAACAAGGAGCTCTACATTGCCCAACTACGCCGCGTAAATGAGACTATGCGGCTGAAAAGACCTGACCGACAAGGCCAAGTCATCTTGCTCCACGACAACGCCAGACCCCATGTTGCACAAGTCGTCAAAACCTCACTCCAAGAGCTCGAATGGGAGGTTCTTCAACATCCACCGTACTCTACGGACCTTGCGCCAACAGATTATCACCTTTTCCGCTCCTTGTCGAATCAAATGAGGGGTGTTACCTTCGACGGTGAAGAGGACCTCAAAAACTGGCTCAACAACTTCTTCGACACCAGACCGGACGATTTTTGGCGGAGCGGCATCAACAAATTGGTCGAGAGGTGGGAGGAGGTTGTAAACAGTAACGGCGAATACATAATTGATTAATTTATTGTTATAATTATTGTTTTTTGTTTAAAGAAAGCTCTTTGAAAAAAACCGAACGAACTTATTCCCCAACCCAATATTTACATACATATATATTACATTATACTGCATAATTACAATTAATTTCTTCTAACTTAACTTCTAATGTCTATGTAACTTTTTTTCAATTATCACTAATATGTTTCCTTAATTTTTATTTTAAAAAAAGTAAAATTAGTTGAATTTTCTACATCAGAGGGCAGACAATTGAATTCCTCAAGCTCTCTAAAATCACGCGCGGATCCAGACCTCTGTTTTGGGGGGGGGGGGGGGTCGCCGGTATATAATATCTACTTTTGATATCGGAAGTGTGTCGCGATCGAATTGTCCAAGGGGGGGGGGTCGAGAGCGCCGCCCCCCCCCACATAGAACTTTATTTTCTTCAATTTTAAAATTTAATGTTATAAAAAAAATTAAAAAAAAATTAAATAAACATATAAAAAATGTTGATCTTCAATGCTTTGGGGGGGGGGGGGGCGGTCGCCCCCATCGCCCCCCCCTGGATCCGCGCATGTCTAAAATACAGTGAGTTTTTCGTCAATTCTTTATTTACCTTATGTACATATATCCGTATATCCTATCATTATACCTGGTATAATATTCATAAATTTCATCTACTATTGTGAATTTTAAATACTGTGGTGTAATTCTCTGTGATACAATTTGTAGACAAAGCTCATTGTTCGTAAGTACAGGAAATCACTTACATTCAAAAAACCTAGGCATTCCAGCATGGTTTTAATTGGTGTATATCTATCACATTTCAAAATAGTTCTCATACACTTATTTTGTAGTAACTGTAGCTCATTTATATTATTTTTTGTATCAAAGTATAAGATTGTAGGACAATAGTAAAAATTGGGATTAATTATGCTCTTATAAACTGCAATTCTATTATTCATATTTAAGTTATTGTTGGTTCTATTAAAACTTCTAATTAGTTCATTAAAATGCATTTTAAAATTCAACCTGTCATCACCACGCACTGACCAATGGATTTTTGGCTCTCTTTTGGCCTCTGGGGGACCACAATTTCCGGTTTTATGTCCTAAATCCGATTTTCAACTATTAAGGGCATCGATACCTTCCAAAAAAAAAATGTTATATCCCTATCCCTTAATCTAAGAAGGGAAAAAACCCGAAAATGTATGTAAATAAGTAAATAAATATATTAATAACTACGAATAGATTCTATGTAATGTAGATTAAACTTAAAATAATATACCATATCCCGGAGTGTTAGGGATATTACTGTAAAAAATGTATATAAATCTTTTTTGTCTAATAAACACTTTAAAAAAGCCTTCTAATCAAGCTAACACGGGTTCAAGCTTGGCTCTCTGGAAATATTTGACCTGCTATAATCTGATACCTTCAGGGGAAGGCAATAGGAAACCACCTCTGTGAAAAATTTCCCCAGGAAAATTACAGTGAAGAGCACTCTCCACAGTAATCGCCCACGCTCGGAATCGAGTATGGTACTTGAAGAAGAATTATTAACAGGTGGCTGAAAAAAATAATCATGTCGTTAAATCAAAACAAAACAAATGAAGAAAAGAATAATTAGAAAGGATATCAAGTTATGCGCTTAATTTCTGCGAAGTTGAACCAAAAAGTACCAAGCAGGCTCACTAGTGCACTCTAGTGGATGGCGCATTGAACAATTATTTTGAATTTCTATCAACTTCTTTCAGTTGACTTTTAACCTTAAAAATGGTTTTAATAAACTTTTATATTCATATGAAAACTATTTATTTGTGATCATTCCATTTACTAATATATATTTTTTATATATGAAATTTATTTTAATTATTTATTTCTTTTGAATCAAGGTAAGATTATATTTAATTTTCTAATGACATCCTTCTAGATCTAACGTTCAAAATTATTTTGCCTTATTAATATATATAAAAACATAATAGATTAATTATAGACAAAATATAAAATTTATATTAATACATTTTCTAGTATATATTATATTTATAGTCAAACATTTCAATTATAAATAATATATAATATGACTATCGAATTGTCAAAACAAATTTTAGATAGTATAATGTCTATAAGCTGAACAATTTACTTGACAACAACCAAAAAATCAGCTCTTTTTAATATTAATTTTTCTGCGAAAAACCCGACATTTTGACTCCTAATTCTTAGGATGATATATTAGTGATTTTAGATTAAATTATTCAACTTTTAGTGATTTTTCAACATGTTTTTCAAGATTATAGCCAAATTATCTTCAATTCAGACTCTTCTAATTCAACTTCGGCTTTGATTAGATAACTTGGTCATGTCTGTCACTCAATGAGGGGATAATTTTCTAAGGTATCATTTATAACGAACTCAGCTCTGAAACGAAACGGGCCACAGAACCAAGATCTAATTCTATTTCTAAAGAATTTCACAATGACTCAGAAGCAATCAGGAATTTTAACTAACCAATAAACGCTCATATCAAAACCTACGCCTTACATAAGGATTCTTCATAGAGTCAATTCATATTCTATATCAACGACCTAAACTTGCCCTCCAATCCGGTACATTGTTAAGCAGATGACAGCACCCTACATAACGCCCCTGCATCGCATAAAAACCCTGCAGACATTGCCTCCTCAATTAAGTTAGACTTATGCAAACTTAAAAACTGGGGATCCCAAAACTTAGTTAACTTCAATGCAGTGAAAACTCAGTGTTGCCTTATTTCTAGGCGCGTCGACAGAAACCGCCCAAACATATCATTCGATTCAAACTCATTGGAATTCAGGGATAAAATTTCAATGCTAGGCGTCACACTAGGGTCTGACCTTTCTTGGAATGACCATATCTCAACCACTGCTAAAGCTGCAGCCCACAAGCTTGGTCTACTATTTAGGCCTAGACGCTAATATACTCCCAGTCAACTTCTTACACTGTATAAGGCTCAAATTCGTTCCTGTCTCGAATATGGCTCTCATCTGTGGAGAGGGCCTCCAAGCATTCTCTTGCCACACTGGATGCAATTCAGAAGCGAGCAATTAAACTAACATGAGACCCGGCCCTAACTAACTCACTCGACTCCCTGGCTCACCGAAGAATCGTTTCTGCCCTTTCCCTGTACTACAGATACTATCATGGTGTCTGTTCAGTCGAGCTGAAATCAATTATCCCCCCTAAACCCTTTAAGAGAAACACGCGGTTTTCGAACGCTCAGGGCCCCTTCGCTGTCAAATTGGATAAAAATCGAACAAGCGCTTTCGCCAACTTTTTTATTCCTATAACCTCCAGAGACTGGAACTCGCTCCCAGCCACCGTCTTCCTCGCGAACCTTCAACTGTTTAAGACCCGAATCCACAGATACCTTCGACTCCTATCCAGCTCATAAAAACCCTTCTTCTTCTTTTTCATTTTTATAAAAAACTAAACCAAAATTAAACAATAACCAATACATATTTTATGACAATTTTGATTCATAGTTACAACACAGTTTCTGAGATAATAATGAATAAATAATGAAAAATGTATAAAAAAAATTTACACTAAAAACAATTTGACAACAGCGCATTTATTTAACCAGTGAAAGATATATAAAGCGTGCATGCGCTAGATTTTTTCAAAATTATAATTTTCATAAGGTGTAACTTAGGCGTTGATTATATTTGTTAAAAAATAACAAAACGATTTTTATAGAAATAAATCGACCTTTAAAATGTATTTTATCTGTCGTTTTAATATAAAAATATTCAATCTTTTACAATGGAGCCAGATTTGTCAAACGAGCACTGGATTGTCTAGAATCGGTACATAAACAGCAAAGAGTTTTGGGCTTATGAATTATGAATCCTTGTTGTCTTCTATATACTCTAGCATTAACTTTTTGCTAGTATTGTCGCGTAACAACTACCTTACTAGTAATTGAATTTCTAATAAAGCAAGGTTCTCTGCTCCACCCTATATTTAATTTTCATCTCTAAATTTGTTTAAAAAGTAAAATTCAGTAAAATCGTCTTATTCTACTTTTTAATATTCTTCTATTATTTATGTTTGTACAGCGTTTAATTAAAGTTTTTATTTTCTTACAGAAAATGAATAAGAAAACACTGCAAAATGACATCAACACTCTTGATAAAGACCTTGCAAATTGCGAATATTATTTAAGTCGAGTTTTAAATTCAAGATTAAGAAATTCTGAGAAACCATCAACAGCAGTTCGACCTGACAATAAATTAGGACAAAATTCAAAGGATCTACAATCGCGAACAGGCTTAAAAAGTGTACCAGGCTTAAAAATTAATCAAACAAATTTAACGAAACCACGCAAGGTACCCTCAAAGTCTGTCATTTCATCTTCTAAATCTAATCTCAATACAAATCGAACAGATTCGACTGTTAAAGGTCAAAAACGAGTGGTACACAAGGAAACTTTTAATAATGCCGCCACCGTTGAAGTCACCGTCAAAACGAAAAAACCTGAATCTATCAGACCAAGATCTAATTCTATTTCTAAAGAATTTCAAAATGATTCAGAAGCAAATTATCAAGCAGACATGGAATTTGAACTAACGAATAAATGCTCCCGCCACTGTAAAGAAAAGAAAAAAGAACCAAACGCCTTACATAAGGATCCTTCATGGGGTCAATTATTGCAAGCTTATAAATTTCAAGAATTGCATAATAATTGTAAAAAATCATCTAGTTGCGCTTGTAATGTAAATAAACATGATACTCCTACAGATATTCCAGATAAAACAGATAAAATACCCACAATCGAAACACTTTCTTCAAGATCGAAATCTGATGACGCCCTAGATAATGCAGCATTTTCTATATTCGATCCCGTTCGGACAGTTAATTTTTTATTTAAAGAACTTGCAAGTAAATTAAATAAGAATCCCAGAGGGGATAGTGAAACGAGTAAAATACTCGTCAATATAGAACATACTTTGAATCGGTTGTATTCTGATCGCGAACTTAGCCGACAAATTAACACTGTGCCTGAAAATCTGAACGATTCGCCACCATCTCCTCTTCAGCCTTCCCCATTGAAAATCCACGACTATCAAGAAGAGCGGCCTGTTCATTTGCTTCCAGAACGAACAAATCATAAAACCATTACAACACAGACTTCAATGACTGAAATACCAGCGAAAGATATTTTTTTTAGAAGTACATTTGAAACGGACATGGCTAATTCGGTGGTGCAAAAATTACAAGAAAGTTGTGAAAAATTAGAAGCAACCTGTTCAGAAATGAAAGCAACATGTGAGGAGTTGAAACAGGAAAAAGCGACACTCAAAGAGTTAGTAAATTTGATCTTATTAAGGGCTGGTTGTATGTCGCAAAGTAAATGCTTTTACATCTGATTGGCCATCCCAGTCCCTCCATTTACATCTACCCTTTGTCACTTGTAAAAAGCATTTACTTTGCGACATACAACCGGCCCTAAGTATTTAATTATTTATATATGTCTCCTACGATTAAGGTAGTTGTTCCGCCAAATGGGTTTTGTTAGGATTTTTTTGAAATTTAGATAGATTATAATTTAAATACTTCTGCATCGCTTGGTGGCAAAACGAAATTTATGAACAATATAGTTTCGGAGATATTAAATTTCAAAAATAGAGTTTTTCAGACTCTTATACACTGCACTATACGGGATATCGGAAAATTTCCATACATATTTAATTATAATTAAGAAACCCTTCTTACCATTTTTATAAAAAACTAAACCAACATTAAACAATAACCAATACATATTTTAAGACAATTTTGATTCATAGTTACAACACAGTTTCTGAGATAATAATGAATAAATAATGAAAAATGTATAAAAAAAATTTACACTAAAAACAATTTGGCAACAGCGCATTTATTTAACCAGCGAAGATGTATAAAGCGCGCATGCGCTAGATTTTTTCAAAATTATAATTTTCATAAGGTGTAACGTAGGCGTTGATTAATACATTTGTTAAAAAATAACAAAACGATTTTTATAGAAATAAATCGACCTTTAAAATGTATTTTATGTCATTTTAATATAAATATATTCAATCTCTTACAATGGTGCCAGATTTGTAAAACGAGCACGGGATTGACTAGAATCGGTACATAAACAGCAAAAAGTTTTAGGCTTATGAATTATGAATCCTTATTGTCTGTTCTATATACTCTAGCATTAACTTTTTGCTAGTATTGTTGCGAAACAACTACCTTAATAGCAACAGAATCACCATTTAAAAACTGTCCAATCTAAAACAGCCATATTTAACAATTCTACTTCTAGACAGATAAGAAATTTATTATGTAGCACTGCACGATTACATTTATTAATTTTCCATTCGTCTAAAAGACATTTGTAAAATATGGTTGCTTTAGGTTAACAGTCCTATTGCTATTCGGATACTCTTTAGAAGTTTTATTAAAAAGTGGGTATATCTGAATTATTATATGTAATCTATTGATTTTCCGTTTACATGATGTAAATTAAAAGTGATAATTACTGTTACTCTCAAATCAATTTTGCCATGAGCATACTTGGACAGTAACTGTCGCAATATGGCATACTATTACTATACACTACAACGTTTTCATACAAATATTGTCGTTTTTGCATATTGTCAATAACTCTTGAAGCAAAAAGAATATAAATTACCTAGTCACTTAAGTTTTGTAAGCATTTTATTTTATTGTAATTTTATTATTCATTTTAATTAATTTTTCAAAAAAGACAAGTCTTTCTCCTTAGGCGCAGAGTTCGTTGCAAATCCCTTGCTCGCCTCTACTTAACACCGCGCCTCTGGACTAGCTAAAGGAATACTTTACTACTCGGATATCTATATTGTTTAACTGTCATGATATCAAACTTTCACCCAGTACTGTGACTTGAACACCGACCTTAAAATTGCCTGCTATAAAATTATTTGCAGATGAGTCCTTTATGCTTCCTTTGGACTTCCCCTCAAAAAAATTATTGTCTTGAACTGCTCGAAACTTTTCCAAATTTGGAGTCCCCCTTATAAAAGTTTTAAGTCTTCCAGCACAACAATTTGGTTAAGGACATTCCCTAATAAATCGACTTTCTTGCCATTCTTTTAAAAAATTTGAATACACATATATAAGTGTCCTTTATACGGAGAAATTTTTTTTGATAGTTATTGCGACACTAAATTTGAAGATATTGACCATTGAAATTTGCATATTTAACACGCAAACCCTATCCCGATTGATGTTAAAACGACTGTTTCATTAAATAACAATCGTAATTTTCTTGAAATTATTTTGAAAAACTGAAAATCATTAGCTGAAGATATAACAAATATTTTTTTGTTAAAATAATAGTAGCAAGCGGTATTCGTTTTGTCTAAAAAATGTTAAAAGTAAAGTATTTTGATGGTTTTCATTCTTTCTCTCCCGGGATGACAAGTGGCAGGTGGCGACTTGGCAACGTCGCACTGCCCTGGGACAGTGGGTATCTCTGAGATATAAGTTATTAACTTTGAGTCAGTGTAAATGAAAAGTCAATCGTTATAACAAAAAAAAAACCATTTATTATTACTCAATACAAATAATTAGTAGTATATTAATTCATATGTATAAATATTTATTCATTTTAAAATAGAATTTGTAATAGAATTTTCAAAAACTCTTTTATTTTTAACATAAAATATAGCAATATATAATTTATTCTTAGCCGATAATACTTTCTTATTTATTTATTTATTTTTTTGTTTAAACTTTTTATCTTTGACGAATTTTGGATTTTTTTAAAAATCTAACACTCGTTATAATGTCTTTTTCTAGTTATTCGCGATTTCTTATTTTCTAATTTTTCGGTAAACAATTTTACACCTCCTTCTTCATATATTTTTTTAAAATGATCATACATTAGAACCATAAACAATCAACAGGTATCAGAAGAATGCAATGATGCCAGATCTGAGAAACAACGCAGTGAAATTATTTTTGCCTTATTGCGCTTGTGAGAGAGAGGGAAAGAGCGATCTGCATCTGAGCTATATTAGGGAACGTCCTTAAAATCCATTATTACCTGAATAATATAAAGATATATTTTATTTTCTATATTTACGTTTTTACGAATAAAAATATAATCTTTAAATATGCAATTTGATTTTTAGGGAATTGGAAATGAGAAATCACCAATTAGAAGCAGTAAGATTAAAAGAAAAAGAATATGCGAAAATTTTGGAAACATTTAAACAAAATTTTAATAATATGACAAAAAAATCGGAAGAGTATCTTAAAACAATATCAAGATTGACAATTGAAAATAATAAACTTAATGAAAATACCAAGGTAAGATTATTTACTAGAAAAATCATTTACTTACCTTTTTATGTTTTTTGTTATTTCTTTTTAATTTATTTGAAAGGGAAAACTTGAGAGCAGCCAAAGCAAAGAAAAACACAAATTCCCCCTGAGACGTTTCGTCTAGAGACAATCCTGAGCTTCAAGTGTTAAATTTCATATATCTTATATCTTATCTTATCTTATTATATTAAACGAGCAAATCTTATATATGGTATATATATACCCAACCGGTTTCTCGAAAACGGCTCTAACGATTTGGATGAAATTCACGGGTTAGAAGGGTTTTGTGTTGGACATTCGAACTGTCACGGTCTCATCTTCGGCTAAGTTGTTTTTGATGGGTTTTTTGTTAATTGAAATAATTATTCACAGGTGGTTGTTTCGATAAAAATGTATATTTACATTTTTATTCAATTTCCTTTTAATTATTAATTGGTTTTTTAATTTTAAATTCCACTAATAGATCATTAGAAATATTATTATATATATTAAAAGTTAGACAATTTAATTGATTGGATTGAGAGTAGGGGAGAGGAAAAATAATATGGAATTGGAATAATTATCGGAAAAGAGTTTTTTTTCTTTAATTAGTTTTTTCCTCTTATTAAAAACAAGGACTAAAGATGATCAAGGACACTCGATGGTGGAGAAGTAATCTCCGGAGTCGAAGCTAAAATACAATGTATACATTAATTCATGTAAAATAATTGGTTTAATAAAATTTATAAAAAAAAAAAAAAAAATTAATTGATTGGATTGAGAGTAGGGGAGAGGAAAAATAATATGGAATTGGAAAAGAGGTTTTTTTCTTTAAAAATCGAGTTTTAAATCCCACAAACGCATTTTTTTTCTATATTAGAATTTGGCAATTTAATTGTTATTTAATTAAAAAATTATTATAGGGTATTTATATACCTATACATATATGCACATAATCTGTGGGCCACTACAAGGCTTGAAATGCAAAAACTGGGTGAGGGGACGGGGGCGAGAGTGGAGTTGAAGGTGGGGGGTGCAGTGGTGGAGGGGAGTGGGCGGAATTGGGGGGTGGGGGTGGGGTGGTGGGGGTCCGGGGGGCAGGGTGGTATTCGGGGATTAATATATAGCTTTTAACTGAAGCAAAAAGTTACCAAGCATCTCTCGGGTGCCAAGTACTATTAAATTAAAATGTACAGGGCTGTTAACTCCTATCACATTTTCCCTTTCACCTAGTCTAGAGAATACCTACTTAAAATCATTCTGATTCTTTTTAATTTATTTGAATAATTTTATATTATTTTAGCCAATAGATGAATTACAATCAACAAATAATCAATTGAGTTTAAGAATAAAGGAATTAGAATTAATTAATGAGAAACTTGAAACAGAATTACAAATATTTAAACTTGAAAAAGAAAAATACAAATTTATTTTAGAAAGGAAAGAAAGTGAAATTTCAAGATTCAAAGGAGATATTGGGTATGTATAAAAAATTATACATTCTTTAAAATTTTCAATTGAACCGACATAATAAAATAGAATTAGGGCTCCATATATACCTTAAAACAACCGATCAGACAAACAAATTCCTAAACCCACGATACTCAAGAACAGAAAATCGTAGAAAATTGGTTCTCATGCCAAAATGTTTGTATTTCCAATGTAAATAATTGATTAGATTTTTGGCTTTCTAGCTTTAGAACTTCCCAATCCAAAATGTAGAAAATATTTTTTTTCAAAATAATTAAAAAATAATAATTCTAATAGTATATTTTGTTTAAGATTATTACTAGGATGGTTCTAAATTCCGCGCCTACTAATTCTTGAAAAAGATTTTACTTTTTAATCGAATTTAAATCTAATAATAAAACTTGAGTAAGATACGAGGTAGGTTTCACAAAAAAAGAAATAAAACAAAATTGAGTTTTGAATTCGATATATTTCGGGGGTTAGCCCATCATCAGGAGTCTAAGAAAACTGATTACATATTGGAAAAATAGTTTTACAAGTAAGAATTTAAAAAAAAAAATTTTTTTTTATAAATGTATGTGGTGGGGGGAATGTAGGGGAAGAGGGGAAGTTGTTCTAAGAATTAATATTTTCTATTGAGATTTGAGCTGGCTGAAAGGATCTATACCTGCTATTATAATAACGAATGGACAAGTGCCTGAGAGGGTACAACTTGAAAGGTATATGGGAGAGTGCAATTACCCTAGTATATTCAATGTGCAAACAATGCAAGGAATGTTTATTTAATTTATTATAACATATAATCAATAATTGTATTTTTATACACTTCCAAATGATTATTTAAAATATTATGGTGGGCTAACCCCGAAATATATCGAATTCAAAACTCAATTTTGTTTTATTTCTTTTTTTGTGAAACCTACCTCGTATCTTACTCAAGTTTTATTATTATATTAAAATGTTTCACCTAGAACCAACACCGAACTCCTTAAAAGTTATTGAATTTAAATCTGTTATTTTTTTTTTAGAAATATTAATTCGTTTTTACAAAACCATTTAACTGACATAGAAAATTTAAAATATGTCGATGAAGATAATAAAAGCAATTCAACATTAGGTTCAAATATACTTGAAAACAAAAAAATAATTTGTAGTTCGCCAACTGGTTCACCTGGTACTCCTGAACTGTATGATTCGTGGCATATTCTTTCAAAAATTTCACCTGGAATTGCTTCAAAACAAAGTACTAGTAATAATAAAGAGCAAGAGACTGCTGAAGAACAACAAAAAAGATTTTCTACAATTCATGAAGTTGATTCTGATGTTCATACATCTTTTGATCAACCAAACTGGGATGGTTCCAATTATTCGGAATATAATCATTCGATTGCTCTTACTCATCACAATCATTCGGATGCTGCTAGTGATAAAAGTTGTGAGGAATTTAAGACCCTTTTGGAAGGACAAGAACCTTTTGATATTCACCATGCTATGAGGTATTTTATTTTATATCTATAATTTATAATCAATATCCTGTTCTTTCTACTATACGGTGGATTGTATCCTTATACAATTAAATCATTAGTACCTGGCCACCGAGTGATGCTCGGAAACTTTTTACTTCAGTTAAAAACTATATATTAATCCCCGAACCCCCCACCCCTCGGAACCCACCACTTCACCCCACCTCCTGCACCCCTCCACCTCAGATCCACCCCACCCCCGAAACCACTTCCTCCACCCCCCGCACCACTGCACCCCCACCATCACCTCCGCCCTCGCCCCCGCCCCCTCACCCAGTTTTTGCATTTCAAGCCTTGTAGTGGCCCACAGATTATGTTTATATATGCATATGTATATACCATAAATAAATATCGTATAATAATTTTTTTAATTAAATAACAAGTTCATCAATTAAATTGTCAAATTCTAATATAGAAAAAATACGTTTGTGGGATTTAAAATTCGATTTTTAATCAATTAAATTGTCTAACTTTTAATATATATAATAATATTTGTAATGATCTATTAGTGGAATTTAAAATTTAAAAAACAATTAATAATTAAAAGGAAATTGAATAAAAATGTAAATATCCATTTTTATCGAGACAACCACCTGTGAATAATTATTTCAATTAACAAAAAAACCCATCAAAAACAACTTAGCTGAAGATGAGACCGTGACAGATCGAATCGCCAACACAAAATCCTCCTAACCCTTGAATTTCATCCAAATCGTTAGAGCCGTTTTCGAGAACCCGATTGGATATATATATATGGTATATATATATATTACGAAAGCAAGCTTAAACTGGATGTGTTCCAATTTTGTTTATTTTTGCTATGGATATAAAAAATTCTTATGTTAGATTTTCATTATATAATTTTCAAAGTATGAATTTATCATTATTTTTAATTAAGTTCATTTTTAAAGTTAAATAAAATTAAATGTTTTGTTCTCTATTATATTAATTCTAACATTTTGTTTGAGAAGTTTCCTAAAAAAAATTAATTTTGTGTAAAATTTAGTCATCTTAGCTTT
The DNA here is from genome assembly GCA_024734495.1 of Forficula auricularia. Taxonomy (NCBI): domain Eukaryota; kingdom Metazoa; phylum Arthropoda; class Insecta; order Dermaptera; family Forficulidae; genus Forficula; species Forficula auricularia. The sequence goes on from JALMQS010000681.1 coordinate 2,492,379, forward strand.
CGGGGTAAGACATGCATATTTATTATTTTTTCTACAAAAGGGAGGGGGTTCAAAGTCAACTTGCTTAATACTTGAACACCCACTAGTTATTTATGATACTATTGGATCGACTATTCTTCAACTGTGGAAACTTATTCCAGAATTTGTACAATATTTTCTTAAGAACTTTAAAATCTGCTACAATTTGAACTTTAATATAACTTTATTTGTGAATGAATCATTTAATTAATCTCCATCATTGAGGCGGCTGTGGGTCAGTGGCTAGAGTGTCGGGTCGCTGACTCGAAGTACGCTGGTTCGAGACTGAGTCTCAGCAGATCAGATATTTGCAGCCGCCTCCTCTTGGAAAGCAATGGCAACCTACCAAGAGTATAATTGCCTAGTAACCTCTCCAAACTAGCCGTTCGGAACTTGCGGTAAAAAGTAGGTCCCGTATATCTGTGTAAAACAACTAAACACACTCAGCACAGATATATGTGGAGAGGAGCCCAAACGTCAGTGAGACCTGATATGGCACTTAAAAATAGAATCTCCATCATTAATACATTACTTTAGTAATAAGATTTAGAAGTGTGATAAAAAAATATCTTAAGTCTTCATAGAATTTTTTTCCTTTTAATCTAAAAAACTTTTTTTGCCAAATTTGACAATGTTGGAACAAAAGGTATAAAATTCAGCCTAGACAGAAGACCATCGAAACCGAAAACTTAGTCATTTTTTTTCTACCATTTACTGAAATCTTGGTAACATTTTGGAAGTTTTAAATGGTTTTTATTTATTTTTTTTAGTGAAAGTGATGATTCAATTTCATGGAGGACCCATGCTTCTAATTTTGATATACCTGAAACTGCTACCAATCGCCTGAAATTCGGATTAGAAGATCTTCTTGCTCAATTTACCGAAAAATTACACGGATCCACTGAAAATATTGTCCACATTGTGTAAATAATGATTATTAAATTTAGAAAAAAATTAATATAAATATACATTAATAAAAATAAAATTAATTACTTTTTATTTTTGAAATGTTTTAAATTAATTATTATATTATTATTATCACTTATAACTATTTAAATTTGATATATATTTTTTTACTTGCTATTAATAAATTATTTTTAAATTTTATTATATAAATAAATGGTGTATATTTATTTTTTAATACTGTTCATATCTATATTACCTTGTTCCAATAATATCTATTTTATAAATCAATAATTCATAAATATCTTATGTTAAGGTACAAGGTAGTTGTTTCGCGACAATACTAGCAAAAAATTAATGCTAGAGTATATAGAACAGACATAATTCATACTCAACTTTTTGCTGTTTATGTACCGATTCTAGCCAATCCCGTGCTCATTTGACAAATTTGGCACCAGTGTAAGAGATCGAATATTTTTATATTAAAATGACAGATAAAATACATTTTAAAGGTCGATTTATTTCTATAAAAATCGTTTTGTTATTTTTACTTTATCCAATGCAAAGCATGGGTAAAGTATTGTAATCGCTCTCGGGGCAAGCGTGGCTTCAAAGGGTCCTCAGGTAAAGACTACGGAACCCATGGACTCAATTAAAGTCACAAATTGTAGTATTCAATTAGGTTGAATATTAGCACGTGACGGTTTTGCCAAAAATTACATGGGGTCTCGTCGAGAGGCCAAAAAGTGCGATTTTTTCATTTAGTGCGTGCGTATGGATGTATGGATGTATGTTATCGCTTTTTTGGCCCACGATTTTTTCCACACCGTTGCACCGATTGAAATGAAATTGAAAACCTACCATTAGTTTAACAAAATGAAGCGCTGATTAGTTTTTGGTACATATCGGCCCACAAACATTAGTACTTTATTTCAGTACTTTTAGTTTTTTCTAAATATCTTGAAAATGACTTAACCAATTTTGATGAAATTTAATATCCTAATTAAGTACCTTGGGGACCACAAAAAAGGTTAAATAAAGTTTTTAGTAAAATTATATTTTAAAGTACTTTACTCTAGAGTAAGATTGTACTTTTTTTAATTTTTAAAATTCTTTAAAATTTATTCATTTGATCGTTTTAATATAGCTCATTTAGCCTTGCTTAAGTAAGAATGGATAGGCTTATCTCTGTGAAATGCTAAAAATTTGGGAGGAATTTTTATGAGTAACCATAGCAACTGCGTTGTTTTCTTATCCGTTACCTTTGCTGAAGACAGAGAAATCGATTTTAAACCAAAAATAGCGATTGATTCTCATCTAGTACTTGAGGAATAATCATTCTATATTGGATTTTTGACGTTTCGGTTTTTATTAGTAACCATTGCTGAAGACATAGAGAAATCGACTTTAAACCAAAAATAGCGATTGATTCTCATCTAGTACTTGAGGAATAATCATTCTATATTGGATTTTTGACGTTTCGGTTTTTATTAGTAACCATTGCTGAAGACATAGAGAAATCGACTTTAAACCAAAAATAGCGATTGATTCTCATCTAGTACTTGAGGAATAATCATTCTATATTGGATTTTTGACGTTTCGGTTTTTATTAGTAACCATTGCTGAAGACATAGAGAAATCGACTTTTTAAACCAAAAATAGCGATTGATTCTCATCTAGTACTTGAGGAATAATCATTCTATATTGGATTTTTGACGTTTCGGCTTTTATTAGTAACCATTGCTGAAGACATAGAGAAATCGACTTTAAACCAAAAATAGCGATTGATTCTCATCTAGTACTTGAGGAATAATCATTCTATATTGGATTTTTGACGTTTCGGTTTTTATTAGTAACCATTGCTGAAGACATAGAGAAATCGACTTTAAACCAAAAATAGCGATTGATTCTCATCTAGTACTTGAGGAATAATCATTCTATATTGGATTTTTGACGTTTCGGTTTTTATTAGTAACCATTGCTGAAGACATAGAGAAATCGACTTTAAACCAAAAATAGCGATTGATTCTCATCTAGTACTTGAGGAATAATCATTCTATATTGGATTTTTGACGTTTCGGTTTTTATTAGTAACCATTGCTGAAGACATAGAGAAATCGACTTTAAACCAAAAATAGCGATTGATTCTCATCTAGTACTTGAGGAATAATCATTCTATATTGGATTTTTGACGTTTCGGTTTTTATTAGTAACCATTGCTGAAGACATGGAGGAATCGACTTTAAACCAAAAATAGCGATTGATTCTCATCTAGTACTTGAGGAATAATCATTCTATATTGGATTTTTGACGTTTCGGTTTTTATTGGTAACCATTGCTGGAGACATGGAGGAATCGACTTAAAATCAAAAATAGCGATTGATTCTCATCTAATACTTGAGGAATAACAATTCTACATTAGGTTTTTGACGTTTCGATTATTATTGGTAACCATTGCTGAGGACATGGAGGAATCGACTTAAAATCAAAAATAACGATCGATTCTTATCTAATACTAGAGGAATAACCTTATTGCATTCCATTTTTGATGTTTTGACTATTAATGGAAACCTCTACTGAAAATGTAGAAGAATCGACTTAAAATCAAAAAGACTAAATTCTTTTTTGGTAAACAACTCAAGCAATCAAAAATAGCGATTGATTCTCATCTAATACTTGAGGAATAACAATTCTACATTAGGTTTTTGACATTTCGATTATTATTGGTAACCATTGCTGAGGACATGGAGGAATCGACTTTAAATCAAAAATAACGATCGATTCTTATCTAATACTAGAGGAATAACCTTATTGCATTCCATTTTTGATGTTTTGACTATTAATGAAACCTCTACTGAAAATGTAGAAGAATCGACTTAAAATCAAAAAGACTAAATTCTTTTATGGTAAACAACTCAAGCTTGAGTTGTTTACCATAAAAAATTTAGTCTTTTTGATTTTAAGTCGATTCTTCTACATTTTCAGTAAGTTTCCATTAATAGTCAAAACATCAAAAATGGAATGCAATAAGGTTATTCTCTAGTATTAGATAAGAATCGATCGTTATTTTTGATTTTAAGTCGTTTCCTCCATGTCTTCAGCAATGGTTACCAATAATAATCGAAACGTCAAAAACCTAATGTAGAATTGTTATTCCTCAAGTATTAGATGAGAATCAATCGCTATTTTTGATTTTAAGTCGATTCCTCTATGTCTTCAGCAATGGTTACAATAATAACCGAAATGTCAAAAATCCAATGTAGAATGGTTATTCCTCGACTCTTAAATGAGAATTATTTTTGAATTAATTTCAATATGAACTACAAATTTCAAGTGATATCTGATTAATAATAAAGGAACAAACATATTAATATTTCAAATGAATTTGGATAAAGTTTAGCAACGATCCGTTGCAGTTTATTTAAAAGCTGAAACCGCGAACTCCACCTCTTCTTGAAGGAGACAATAAAAGAGTGTATCTGTAAATTTATTTTTCCAGCAGAAGACACACTCTTTTATTGTCTCCTTCAATTTATAAAAATTCTGATACTCTCGGCAATAAGAAACTTTCAATCCACCTATTCCATTAATAACTTTCTGATAATTAACCGAAAATAATATAAAAGTGATCATCTCTTAATAGATTGAAAATATTATAGTTAATAAAAATTTGCACGCTCTTGGTGTTAATCTTATTCTTTTTTTACTTTATCCAATGCGAAGCATGGGAGAAAGTAATTGAATCGCTCTCGCGGCAAGCGCGACTTCAGAGGGTCCTCAGGTAAAGACTACGGAACCCATGGACTCAATTAAGGTCACATATTGAAGTATTCAATGAGATTGAATTTTAGCACGTGACGGTTTTGCCAAAAATTACCTGGGATCTCGCCGAGAGGCCAAAAAGTGCCATTTTTTGGAAGTGCGTGCGGATGGATGTATGGATGTGTGTGTGTTATCGTTTTTTTCGTCCACGAATTTTTCCACACCGTTGCACCGAATGAATTGAAATTGAAAACCTACCAGTATTTTAACGAAATGAAGCGCTAATTAGTTTTTGGTACATATCGGTCCACAAACATTAGTACTTTATTTCAGTACTTTTTTAGTTTTTTCTAAATATCTTGAAAATGACTTAACCAATTTTGATGAAATTTAATATCCTAATTAAGTACCTTTGGACCCACAAAAAAGGTTAAATAAAGTCTTTGGTAAAATTATATTTTAAAGTACTTTACTCAAGAACATATTAATATTTCAAATGAATTTGGATAAAGTTTAGCAACGATCCGTTGTAGTTTATTACCTTTGCTTAAACAAAAAAAGTGAAGTATTGGTTTACAAGATTTTTATTTATACGGGCTCAGAAATAAAATTATTTTACATCAATTTTTGTGTCATGAACAAAATAAAAATTATACCCCTTTTAAACCCTGAAGAAAGAAAAATCCTCCGAAACGTCGGTTTTTGAGTGAGGGAAAAGAATGACTGTCCAATAAATCTATTTTATTTGAGAGAATCTTTTCTTTTATCCTGGGGCTATTCACTATCCTTATATCCTTCAACTTCTCAAGTGAAATATATAATTTATTTATTTATTAAGAATATCGTGTTAAGAACAGGAAGGCTCTAGTTTAAATAAACCATCGGGGAGTACAAAGAGAAACAAAGAGGTTTTCCTCTGCTTGATGCAAATAAACATACCCACATATCCCGTATGAGAATAAATAGATTTTCGAAATATGTTTTTTATATATTTTTAGAAAATATATTAAAAATATAAAAATTTTGTGTTAAATTTATACAAAGTTTATGTTTTTTTATATATTAATATAATTATATTTTAAGAATATATAGAAAACATAAACTTTATATAAATTTAAAACAAAAATTTTTATATTTTTAATATATTAAAATGGTAATAACCCATTTTCGCACATTGTTGAACAAAGAATCGAATTTAGAAGTATGTTTTTTTTATGCATAGTAGAGTTAAAAAAATCTTAAATCTGAACTTTTTCAAAATTTATTAATTTAATAACTTAAAAATAGGAAAGAGATTAACCAGTCAAGCCAAATATAGAATAGATTTCGTAAAAATTAGTTTATTTTTCATATTTAAAGAGAAGCTGGCTTAAGCCGGGATTATCTAAAGTCATTCGTGGTATATGAGCTTTAAGGCCCAGTTCTGAATATAGTCAGGGGAATGAGATTAGTCAGGGTCCAAACACCCTCATATAACAAAATAGAACATTATGATTGGCGATGTCCCTTAGAAGGGGTAGAAAACTAAGAATTATATAAAACGTAGCCCCCACACATCAAGGAGACACAATCGGAAATGCATAAAGAGGATGACACGAAGAAATATCGCTCTCTATTATTTTACCCTGCTCTCTTACATTACATCTCTCTTACACTACACTCTCCATATTATACACTCTCTCTATTACTTGATCTCACGAGTATATTTCTTCTTCCTGGAGTCGTTTTTGCGGGCATTTTCATTCATCCACTTGCGAGCCCCTCCATTGGCACTTCTATCATTAGCACGATAGCTAATTGGATAGCACGGACAAGAATACCTGTCCGGCTCTCGTGAAGACACCACGGAAGCTGATCAAAAAGGCGAGACTCCAGGCCCGTTACACACTCTTCGACGTGGCAGTCTACGGAACCTGAGCTAGAGGTGGCCACGGCACAGCTAATGCTGTTTGAATTACTTTGAACCGAGCAGCACATCTCAAGAGCAAACGTAATTAATCCTACTTTCTTCGAACGATCTCCGTTCACACATTAAAGACATCCAATCAATTAATTCTTTCTGACTGTTAAATTCACCAAGGACCTCAATAAATCATATATTATACATTGAATTCTTGATTATCTTTCACTGTTAAGAAAATTCTCCCCATTCTCCTTTGCAGCTAGAATTTATTTAAGTATTTTTATTTTATTTTTGCCTATTTAGAATTATTTTTTTTTATTTTTTTTTAAATTCATTGCATCAGATTAACTTCAGTAACGTAGAATTTGAACATAAGAGTAAATTCAGTAGTTTATCAAACTAGTACAACGAGATACACTGAGTTACACCACCACCTCCACGTCTATAAAGGTTAGTATTCTCACACTCAGGAATATTCCCCTTAAACGTCCCCTTACCAAACTAATTTCCAGACCCCTCCAACCACGTACCCTCCCTAACCCCATTGCATGGTGGAGGTTTCGCTGGGATTACATGCCACTCCGACCACCAACCCTCCCTGACCCCATTTTACCCCTGGACCCCACCCCACGAACCACACCCTCAACCCCAACCCCGACCCTACGCCACCACCACGCCCTGGACCCTCACCCCGTGTCCTCCACCCCGCCCCACACTACCATACAACCCCGTGCTTACCCCCGCACCCCACCCGTGACTCTGGATCGTCACCTGAACAACCCGCCCTCCAATTTCCTTACCCCTCCAACCATATACCCTCCCTAACCCCATTGCATGGTGGAGGTTTCGCTGGGATTACATGCCCCTCCAACCACCAACCCTCCCAGACCCCATTTTACCCCTGGACCCCACCCCACGACCCACACCCTCAACCCCAACCCCGACCCTACGCCACCACCACGCCCTGGACCCCACCCCGTGTCCTCCACCCCACCCCACACTACCATACAACCCCGTGCTTACCCTTTGCACCCCCACCCGCGACTCTGGATCGTCACCTGAACAACCCGCCCTCCTAAATTCCTTACCCCTCCAACCACGTACCCTCCACTAACCCCATTGCATGGTGGAGGTTTCGCTGGGATTACATGCCACTCCGACCACCAACCCTCCCTGACCCCATTTTACCCCTGGACCCCACCTCACGAACCACACCCCCAACCCCCAACCCCGACCCTACGCCACCACCACGCCCCGGACCCCGCCCCACGTGTCCTCCACCCCGCCCCCACACTACCATGGCAACCCCGTTGCTTACCCTTGCGACCCCACTCCGTGACTCTGGATTGTCACCTGAACAACCCGCCCTCCAATTTCCTTACCCTCCAACCATATACCCTCCCTAACCCCACTTACATGGTGAAGATGCTGTTGGGATTTGAAATCTAAGCCATCCTATCCCACAGATATCCCTAAATTCAAAATCCCATATTAAAAATATTCTGAGAAGTGAGAATACTCAGGCTTAGTAAGGCTGCAACCGAACGCGATACCTGTCTCGTTGTAACTAAAATTGAACAAAAATATAGTATATTGCCCCGTACCGTTAATTTATTTTTTTTCATATTTTTTTTATTTATTTAAATTCTCTTAACAGTGGGATATCAAAGGTTAATTGAATAATCCCGGCTTCAACACTTCTATTTTTGAAATTTTCTGAGAATTTATTTTGCGAACTGTTTTACTTTCTTTTTCTATAAAATTAATACATTTTATAAATAAACAATAGCAACTTCTAATATTTGATTCTTTCTTTTACAAATAAACACCGAGAATGGACGGCACACCACAGAGTCTGGACGAACGCAGGGCGATTTATGCAGGCAACCAACAAACAACAGTTGAATTATCCAACACGCCGATCGATCCTGATGATATGGCACTAGATTCTGGGACCTATATGTCCACCCCTACACCGGCGGAAATGGAAGAATCGACACTTCCAGCCATGCTACGAGATACCAGGGAATTTGCAAATGCGCTTGACGGTGAACATCAAATCGCAAGTACACATACCCCCCTCCACCCCCACCCCGTCGATACTAATAGCATGCTCCAACAAATAAT
>JALMQS010000681.1:2501191-2829088 GCA_024734495.1 Forficula auricularia
GACTATATCTTGGTTGTCTAGTGGTTGATTTTCAAGTTTAAGGTCTTATTTTGTTCATTATAAAATGCTGAACAATTTTGTATATGAAATGCAGTTTGATAAATTAAATAATTAACGAGAAATGACTGATTGGCGAATGACATGACCGATATTTTGACGAAAGCTCTCTATATCTTATTAATTATAGGTTCTATTGAATCTGCTTTTATTATATGAAATGTTTAGTATATTATTGTGAATGAAATGAAACTTTATTTTTAAAATTTGATTCAAAATTAATCGATTTATGAGCAGAAAGCAATGCTTAACTTCAAAAATCTAGTAGACCAATCCAAAAACGACTTTATCTTGGTTGTCTAGTTGTTGATTTTCAACTTTAAGGTCTTATTTTGTTCATTATAAAATGCTGAATATTTTGCAAAATTAAATGCAATTTGTTAAGAAAATTAATCGAGTTATGAGCAGAAAGCAATGCTTAACTTCAAAAATCTTGTAGACCAATCGAAAAACGACTATATCTTGGTTGTCTAGTGGTTGATTTTCAAGTTTAAGGTCTTATTTTGTTCATTATAAAATACTGAACAATTTTGTATATGAAATGCAGTTTGATAAATTAAATAATTAACGAGAAATGACTGATTGGCGAATGACATGACCGAAATTTTGACGAAAGCTCTCTATATCTTATTAATTATTGGTTCTATTAAATCTGCTTTTATTATATGAAATGTTTAGTATATTATTGTGAATGAAATGAAACTTTATTTTTAAAATTTGATTCAAAATTAATCGATTTATGAGCAGAAAGCAATGCTTAACTTCAAAAATCTTGTAGACCAATCGAAAAACGACTATATCTTGGTTGTCTAGTGGTTGATTTTCAAGTTTAAGGTCTTATTTTGTTCATTATAAAATGCTGAACAATTTTGTATATGAAATGCAGTTTGATAAATTAAATAATTAACGAGAAATGACTGATTGGCGAATGACATGACCGATATTTTGACGAAAGCTCTCTATATCTTATTAATTATAGGTTCTATTAAATCTGCTTTTATTATATGAAATGTTTAGTATATTATTGTGAATGAAATGAAACTTTATTTTTAAAATTTGATTCAAAATTAATCGATTTATGAGCAGAAAGCAATGCTTAACTTCAAAAATCTTGTAGACCAATCGAAAAACGACTATATCTTGGTTGTCTAGTGGTTGATTTTCAAGTTTAAGGTCTTATTTTGTTCATTATAAAATGCTGAATATTTTGCAAAATTAAATGCAATTTGTTAAGAAAATTGATCGAGTTATGAGCAGAAAGCAATGCTTAACTTCGAAAATCTTGTAAACCAATACAAAAACGACTTTAGCTTGGTTGTCTACTGGTTGATTTTCAAGATTAAGGTCTTATTTTGTTCATTATAAAATGCTGAACAATTTTGTATATGAAATGCAATTTGATAAATTAAATAATTAACGAGAAATGACTGATTGGCGAATGACATGACCGATATTTTGACGAAAGCTCTCTATATCTTTTTAATTATAGGTTCTATTAAATCTGCTTTTATTATATGAAATGTTTAGTATATTATTGTGAATGAAATGCAACTTTATTTTTAAAATTTGATTCAAAATTAATCGATTTATGAGCAGACAGCCATGCTTAACGTTAAAAATCTAGTAGACCAATCGAAAAACGACTATATCTTGGTTGTCTAGTGGTTGATTTTCAACAAAAATGCGTCCAACGTGGGTGTTTAAGGTCTTATTTTGTCTCAGTTTATAAAATTGCTGAACAATTTTGTATATGAAATGCAGTTTGATAAATTAAATAATTAACGAGAAATGACTGATTGGCGAATGACATGACCGATATTTTGACGAAAGCTCTCTATATCTTATTAATTATAGGTTCTATTAAATCTGATTTTATTATATGAAATGTTTAGTATATTATTGTGAATGAAATGAAACTTTATTTTTAAAATTTGATTCAAAATTAATCGAGTTATGAGCAGAAAGCAATGCTTAACTTCAAAAATCTTGTAGACCAATCGAAAAACGACTATATCTTGGTTGTCTAGTGGTTGATTTTCAAGTTTAAGGTCTTATTTTGTTCATTATAAAATGCTGAACAATTTTGTATATGAAATGCAGTTTGATAAATTAAATAATTAACGAGAAATGACTGATTGGCGAATGACATGACCGATATTTTTGACGAAAGCTCTCTATATCTTATTAATTATAGGTTCTATTAAATCTGCTTTTATTATATGAAATGTTTAGTATATTATTGTGAATGAAATGAAACTTTATTTTTAAAATTTGATTCAAAATTAATCGATTTATGAGCAGACGGCCATGTTTAACGTTAAAAGATAGTAGACCAATCCAGTAAACGGCTTTATCTTGGTTTGTCTAGTTGTTGATTTTCAATTTTAAGGTCTTATTTTGTTCATTATACAAATGCTGAATATTTGCAAAATTAAATGCAATTTGTTAAGAAAATTGATCGAGTTATGAGCAGAAAGCAGTGCTTAACTTCGAAAATCTTGTAGACCAATACAAAAACGACTTTAGCTTGGTTTGTCTACTGGTTGATTTTTCAAGATTAAGGTCTTATTTTGTTCATTATAAAATGCTGAACAATTTTGTATATGAAATGCAATTTGATAAATTAAATAATTAACGAGAAATGACTGATTGGCGAATGACATGACCGATATTTTGACGAAAGCTCTCTATATCTTATTAATTATTGGTTCTATTAAATCTGATTTTATTATATGAAATGTTTAGTATATTATTGTGAATGAAATGAAACTTTATTTTTAAAATTTGAATCAAAATGAATCGAGTTATGAGCAGAAAGCAATGCTTAACTTCGAAAATCTTGTAGACCAATCGAAAAACGACTATATCTTGGTTGTCGAGTGGTTGATTTTCAAGCTATACAGGTCTTATTTTGCCCATTATAAAATGCTGAACAATTTGCTATATGAAATGCAGTTTGATAAATTAAATAATTAATAACGAGAAATGACTGATTGGCGAATGACCTGGTCCGATATTTTGACCGAAAGCTCTCTATATCTGTGTTAATTATAGGTTCTATTAAATCTGCTTTTATTATATGAAATGTTTAGTATATTATTGTGAATGAAATGCAACTTTATTTTTAAAATTTGATTCAAAATTAATCGATTTATGAGCAGACAGCCATGCTTAACGTTAAAAATCTTGTAGACCAATCGAAAAACGACTTTATCTTGTTTGTCTAGTTGTTGATTTTCAATTTTAAGGTCTTATTTTGTTCATTATAAAATGCTGAATATTATACAAAAATTAAATGCAATTGAGTAAGCAAAAATACTTGATATGAGTAGAAAGCAATGCTTAACTTAAAAAATCTTGTAGACCTAATCCAAAACGACTATATCTTGTATTGTCTAGTGGCTGATTTTCAAGCGACATCTTATTTTGTTCATTTTAAAATTCTGAACAATTTTGTGGTAGAAATGTGAAGGCCGATAAAATTAAATAATTAACGAGAAATAAGAGATTAGTTTAATGGCATGACCGATATTTTGAGAAAGCTCTTTCATAAGACTATTAATTATAGTCAATAAATCTGCTTTTATTATGTGAAATGTTTAGTATATTAATGTGAATGAAATTGAAATTTATTTTTAAAATTTGATTCAAACAATCGATTTATGATAATGCTTAACTTCAAAAATTGTAGACCAATCCAAAAACGACTATATCTTGTTGTCTAGTGGTTGATTTTCAAGTTTATATCTGATATTTTTGTCTTGGTCTTGTAAAATGCTGAACAAATTTTGTATATGAAATGCAGTTGAGAAATAAGAATAAATAGAAAGACGGATATAAATGTTATATAACTATATTTAAGGAAAGCCTTTGCACTTATTAATATAGGTTCTATTAAACGCTTTTATTATGGAAATGCTAGGTATTGGTTGTATGAAATGAAACTTTACGCAACGGATCAAAATTAACGATTTATATATAGGCAATGCTTAAGAATTCCCAAAATCTTGTAGATCAATCCAAAACGACTATATTCTAGTTGTTCAGTGTTGGATTTTCAAGTTTTATATCTATTTTGTCTATTATAATATGTTGAATATTTTGCAAAATTAAATGTAATTTGTTATAAAAATTATCGAGTTATATAAAGTAATACAACTTCAAAAATCTTGAGACCAATCTGAAAACGACTATTCCGGTTGTCTAGTGGTTGATTTTCAAGTTTAAGGTCTTATTTTGTTCATTTTAAAATTCTGAACAATTTTGTATAAGAAAATGCAATTTTGATAAATTAAATAATTAACGAGAAATGACTGATAAGGAATGACTTTGACCGATATTTTACTGAAAGCTCTCTATATCTTGTTAATTATAGTTCTATTAAATCTGCTTTTGTATTATATGAAATGTTTAGTATATTGTTATTGTGAATGAAATGAACTTTATTTTTACCGATTCAAATGACCGATTTATGAGCAGATGGTGCCATGCTTAACGTTAAAAATCTAGTAGACCAATCCAAAAAATGACTTTATCTTGATTTTCAGCGTTAGATTTTCAACTTTAAGGTCTTATTTTGTTCATTATAATATGCTGAATATTATACAAAATTAAATGCCACAATTTGTTAAGAAAATTACTCGAGTTATGAGCAGAAAAGCAATGCTTAACTTCAAAAATCTTGTAGATCAACTCGAAAAACGACTATATACTTGCTTGTCCTGAGTGGTTTGATTACCAGAGTTTTAAGCTCTGCTTGTTCATTATAAAGAGCTGAACAATTTTGTATATGAAATGCAGTTTGATAAATTAAATAATTAACGAGAAATGACTGATTGGCGAATGACATGACCGATATTTTGACGAAAGCTCTCTATATCTTATTAATTATTGGTTCTATTAAATCTGCTTTTATTATATGAAATGTTTAGTATATTATTGTGAATGAAATGAAACTTTATTTTTAAAATTTGATTCAAAATTAATCGATTTATGAGCAGAAAGCAATGCTTAACTTCAAAAATCTTGTAGACCAATCCAAAAACGACTATATCTTGGTTGTCTAGTGGTTGATTTTCAAGTTTAAGGTCTTATTTTGTTCATTATAAAATGCTGAACAATTTTGTATATGAAATGCAGTTTGATAAATTAAATAATTAACGAGAAATGACTGATTGGCGAATGACATGACCGATATTTTGACGAAAGCTCTCTATATCTTATTAATTATAGGTTCTATTAAATCTGCTTTTATTATATGAAATGTTTAGTATATTATTGTGAATGAAATGAAACTTTATTTTTAAAATTTGATTCAAAATTAATCGATTTATGAGCAGACAGCCATGCTTAACGTTAAAAATCTAGTAGACCAATCCAAAAACGACTTTATCTTGATTTTCTAGTTGTTGATTTTCAACTTTAAGGTCTTATTTTGTTCATTATAATATGCTGAATATTATACAAAATTAAATGCAATTTGTTAAGAAAATTACTCGAGTTATGAGCAGAAAGCAATGCTTAACTTCAAAAATCTTGTAGACCAATCCAAAAACGACTATATCTTGGTTGTCTAGTGGTTGATTTTCAAGTTTAAGGTCTTATTTTGTTCATTATAAAATGCTGAACAATTTTGTATATGAAATGCAGTTTGATAAATTAAATAATTAACGAGAAATGAGTGATTGGCTAATGACATGACCGATATTTTGACGAAAGCTCTCTATATCTTATTAATTATAGCTTCTATTAAATCTGCTTTTATTATGTGAAATGTTTAGTATATTATTGTGAATGAAATGAAACTTTATTTTTAAAATTTGATTCAAAAATTAATCGATTTATGAGCAATGCTTAACTTCAAAAATATTGTAGACCAATCCAAAAACGACTATATCTTGGTTGTCTAGTGGTTGATTTTCAAGTTTAAGGTCTTATTTTGTTCATTATAAAATGCTGAACAATTTTGTATATGAAATGCAGTTTGATAAATTAAATAATTAACGAGAAATGACTGATTGGCGAATGACATGACCGATATTTTGACGAAAGCTCTCTATATCTTATTAATTATAGGTTCTATTAAATCTGCTTTTATTATATGAAATGTTTAGTATATTATTGTGAATGAAATGAAACTTTATTTTTAAAATTTGATTCAAAATTAATCGATTTATGAGCAGAAAGCAATGCTTAACTTCAAAAATCTTGTAGACCAATCCAAAAACGACTATATCTTGGTTGTCTAGTGGTTGATTTTCAAGTTTAAGGTCTTATTTTGTTCATTATAAAATGCTGAATATTTTGCAAAATTAAATGCAATTTGTTAAGAAAATTACTCGAGTTATGAGCAGAAAGCAATGCTTAACTTCAAAAATCTTGTAGACCAATCGAAAAACGACTATATCTTGGTTGTCTAGTGGTTGATTTTCAAGTTTAAGGTCTTATTTTGTTCATTATAAAATGCTGAACAATTTTGTATATGAAATGCAGTTTGATAAATTAAATAATTAACGAGAAATGACTGATTGGCGAATGACATGACCGATATTTTGACGAAAGCTCTCTATATCTTATTAATTATAGGTTCTATTAAATCTGCTTTTATTATATGAAATGTTTAGTATATTATTGTGAATGAAATGAAACTTTATTTTTAAAATTTGATTCAAAATTAATCGATTTATGAGCAGACAGCCATGCTTAACGTTAAAAATCTAGTAGACCAATCCAAAAACGACTTTATCTTGATTTTCTAGTTGTTGATTTTCAACTTTAAGGTCTTATTTTGTTCATTATAATATGCTGAATATTATACAAAATTAAATGCAATTTGTTAAGAAAATTACTCGAGTTATGAGCAGAAAGCAATGCTTAACTTCAAAAATCTTTGTAGACTAATCGAAAACGACTATTACTTGGTTGTCTAGTGGTTGATTTTCAAGTTTAAGTTCTTATTTTGTTCATTATAAAATGCTGAACAATTTTGTATATGAAATGCATTTTGATAAATTAAATAATTAACGAGAAATGACTGATTGGCGAATGACATGACCGATATTTTGGACGAAAGCTCTCTATATCTTATTAATTATAGCTTCTATTAAATCTGCTTTTATTATGTGAAATGTTTAGTATATTATTGTGAATGAAATGAAACTTTATTTTTAAAAATTTGATTCAAAATTAATCGATTTATGAAGCAGAAAGCAATGCTTAACTTCAAAAATCTTGTAGACCAATCCAAAAACGACTATTACGCTAGTTGTCTAGTGGTTGATTTTCAAGTTTAAGTTCTTATTTTGTTCATTTTAAAATTTCGGAACAATTTTGTATATGAAATGCAGTTTGATAAATTAAATAATTAACGAGAAATGAGTGATTGGCTAATGACATGACCCCCCCCCCCCCCCGATATTTTGACGAAAGCTCTCTATATCTTATTAATTATAGCTTCTATTAAATCTGCTTTTATTATGTGAAATGTTTAGTATATTATTGTGAATGAAATGAAACTTTATTTTTAAAATTTGAATCAAAATTAATCGGGATTTTATGAGTAGAAAAGCAATGCTTAACTTCAAAAATCTTGTAGACCAATCCAAAAACGACTATATCTTGGTTGTCTAGTGGTTGATTTTCAAGTTTAAGGTCTTATTTTGTTCATTATAAAATGCTGAACAATTTTGTATATGAAATGCAGTTTGATAAATTAAATAATTAACGAGAAATGACTGATTGGCGAATGACATGACCGATATTTTGACGAAAGCTCTCTATATCTTATTAATTATAGGTTCTATTAAATCTGCTTTTATTATATGAAATGTTTAGTATATTATTGTGAATGAAATGAAACTTTATTTTTAAAATTTGATTCAAAATTAATCGATTTATGAGCAGAAAGCAATGCTTAACTTCAAAAATCTTGTAGACCAATCGAAAAACGACTATATCTTGGTTGTCTAGTGGTTGATTTTCAAGTTTAAGGTCTTATTTTGTTCATTATAAAATGCTGAACAATTTTGTATATGAAATGCAGTTTGATAAATTAAATAATTAACGAGAAATGACTGATTGGCGAATGACATGACCGATATTTTGACGAAAGCTCTCTATATCTTATTAATTATAGGTTCTATTAAATCTGCTTTTATTATATGAAATGTTTAGTATATTATTGTGAATGAAATGAAACTTTATTTTTAAAATTTGATTCAAAATTAATCGATTTATGAGCAGACAGCCATGCTTAACGTTAAAAATCTAGTAGACCAATCCAAAAACGACTTTATCTTGGTTTTCTAGTTGTTGATTTTCAACTTTAAGGTCTTATTTTGTTCATTATAAAATGCTGAATATTTTGCAAAATTAAATGCAATTTGTTAAGAAAATTACTCGAGTTATGAGCAGAAAGCAATGCTTAACTTCAAAAATCTTGTAGACCAATCCAAAAACGACTATATCTTGGTTGTCTAGTGGTTGATTTTCAAGTTTAAGGTCTTATTTTGTTCATTATAAAATTCTGAACAATTTTGTATATGAAATGCAGTTTGATAAATTAACTAATTAACGAGAAATGAGTGATTGGCGAATGACATGACCGATATTTTGACGAAAGCTCTCTATATCTTATTAATTATAGGTTCTATTAAATCTGCTTTTATTATGTGAAATGTTTAGTATGTTATTGTGAATGAAATGAAACTTTATTTTTAAAATTTGATTCAAAATTAATCGATTTATGAGCAGAAAGCAATGCTTAACTTCAAAAATCTTGTAGACCAATCCAAAAACGACTATATCTTGGTTGTCTAGTGGTTGATTTTCAAGTTTAAGGTCTTATTTTGTTCATTATAAAATGCTGAACAATTTTGTATATGAAATGCAGTTTGATAAATTAAATAATTAACGAGAAATGACTGATTGGCGAATGACATGACCGATATTTTGACGAAAGCTCTCTATATCTTATTAATTATAGGTTCTATTAAATCTGCTTTTATTATATGAAATGTTTAGTATATTATTGTGAATGAAATGAAACTTTATTTTTAAAATTTGATTCAAAATTAATCGATTTATGAGCAGAAAGCAATGCTTAACTTCAAAAATCTTGTAGACCAATCGAAAAACGACTATATCTTGGTTGTCTAGTGGTTGATTTTCAAGTTTAAGGTCTTATTTTGTTCATTATAAAATGCTGAACAATTTTGTATATGAAATGCAGTTTGATAAATTAAATAATTAACGAGAAATGACTGATTGGCGAATGACATGACCGATATTTTGACGAAAGCTCTCTATATCTTATTAATTATAGGTTCTATTAAATCTGCTTTTATTATATGAAATGTTTAGTATATTATTGTGAATGAAATGAAACTTTATTTTTAAAATTTGATTCAAAATTAATCGATTTATGAGCAGAAAGCAATGCTTAACTTCAAAAATCTTGTAGACCAATCGAAAAACGACTATATCTTGGTTGTCTAGTGGTTGATTTTCAAGTTTAAGGTCTTATTTTGTTCATTATAAAATGCTGAACAATTTTGTATATGAAATGCAGTTTGATAAATTAAATAATTAACGAGAAATGACTGATTGGCGAATGACATGACCGATATTTTGACGAAAGCTCTCTATATCTTATTAATTATTGGTTCTATTAAATCTGCTTTTATTATATGAAATGTTTAGTATATTATTGTGAATGAAATGAAACTTTATTTTTAAAATTTGATTCAAAATTAATCGATTTATGAGCAGAAAGCAATGCTTAACTTCAAAAATCTTGTAGACCAATCGAAAAACGACTATATCTTGGTTGTCTAGTGGTTGATTTTCAAGTTTAAGGTCTTATTTTGTTCATTATAAAATGCTGAACAATTTTGTATATGAAATGCAGTTTGATAAATTAAATAATTAACGAGAAATGACTGATTGGCGAATGACATGACCGATATTTTGACGAAAGCTCTCTATATCTTATTAATTATAGGTTCTATTAAATCTGCTTTTATTATATGAAATGTTTAGTATATTATTGTGAATGAAATGAAACTTTATTTTTAAAATTTGATTCAAAATTAATCGATTTAGAGCAATGCTGAATTTCAAAATATTGTAGACCAATCCAAAAACGACTATATCTTGGTTGTCTAGTGGTTGATTTTTCAAGTTTTAAGGTCTTATTTTGTTCAGTATAAAATGCTGAACAATTTTGTATATGAAATGGAAGTTTGATAAATTAAATAATTAACGAGAAATGACTGATTATGAATGACATGACCGAAATTTTGACGAAAGCTCTCTATATCTTATTAATTATAGGTTCTATTAAATCTGCTTTTATTATGTGAAATGTTTAGTATATTATTGTGAATGAAATGAAACTTATTTTTAAAATTTGATTCCAAAATTAATCGATTTATGAGCAGACAGCCATGCTTAACGTTAAAAACGCAGACCAATCCAAAAACGACTTTATCTTGATTTTCTAGTTGTTGATTTTCAACTTTAAGGTCTTATTTTGTTCATTATAATATGCTGAATATTATACAAAATTAAATGCAATTTGTTAAGAAAATTACTCGAGTTATGAGCAGAAAGCAATGCTTAACTTCAAAAATCTTGTAGACCAATCCAAAAACGACTATATCTTGGTTGTCTAGTGGTTGATTTTCAAGTTTAAGGTCTTATTTTGTTCATTTTAAAATTCTGAACAATTTTGTATATGAAATGCAGTTTGATAAATTAAATAATTAACGAGAAATGAGTGATTGGCTAATGACATGACCGATATTTTGACGAAAGCTCTCTATATCTTATTAATTATAGGTTCTATTAAATCTGCTTTTATTATGTGAAATGTTTAGTATATTATTGTGAATGAAATGAAACTTTATTTTTAAAATTTGATTCAAAAATTAATCGATTTATGAGCAATGCTTAACTTCAAAAATATTGTAGACCAATCCAAAAACGACTATATCTTGGTTGTCTAGTGGTTGATTTTCAAGTTTAAGGTCTTATTTTGTTCATTATAAAATGCTGAACAATTTTGTATATGAAATGCAGTTTGATAAATTAAATAATTAACGAGAAATGACTGATTGGCGAATGACATGACCGATATTTTGACGAAAGCTCTCTATATCTTATTAATTATAGGTTCTATTAAATCTGCTTTTATTATATGAAATGTTTAGTATATTATTGTGAATGAAATGAAACTTTATTTTTAAAATTTGATTCAAAATTAATCGATTTATGAGCAGAAAGCAATGCTTAACTTCAAAAATCTTGTAGACCAATCGAAAAACGACTATATCTTGGTTGTCTAGTGGTTGATTTTCAAGTTTAAGGTCTTATTTTGTTCATTATAAAATACTGAACAATTTTGTATATGAAATGCAGTTTGATAAATTAAATAATTAACGAGAAATGACTGATTGGCGAATGACATGACCGATATTTTGACGAAAGCTCTCTATATCTTATTAATTATAGGTTCTATTAAATCTGCTTTTATTATATGAAATGTTTAGTATATTATTGTGAATGAAATGAAACTTTATTTTTAAAATTTGATTCAAAATTAATCGATTTATAAGCAGACAGCCATGCTTAACGTTAAAAATCTAGTAGACCAATCCAAAAACGACTTTATCTTGGTTTTCTAGTTGTTGATTTTCAACTTTAAGGTCTTATTTTGTTCATTATAAAATGCTGAATATTTTGCAAAATTAAATGCAATTTGTTAAGAAAATTACTCGAGTTATGAGCAGAAAGCAATGCTTAACTTCAAAAATCTTGTAGACCAATCGAAAAACGACTATATCTTGGTTGTCTAGTGGTTGATTTTCAAGTTTAAGGTCTTATTTTGTTCATTATAAAATGCTGAACAATTTTGTATATGAAATGCAGTTTGATAAATTAAATAATTAACGAGAAATGACTGATTGGCGAATGACATGACCGATATTTTGACGAAAGCTCTCTATATCTTATTAATTATAGGTTCTATTAAATCTGCTTTTATTATATGAAATGTTTAGTATATTATTGTGAATGAAATGAAACTTTATTTTTAAAATTTGATTCAAAATTAATCGATTTATGAGCAGAAAGCAATGCTTAACTTCAAAAATCTTTTTAGGTTAAAAATAAAATAAAATGAGAGAGTCTTTCGTTTTTTAAATAAAATAATTTTTAATTATTTCTAGAGACTATAGTTTCGAAGGCATTGCCTTCATCATCAGTCTATCACAAATATTTCAAATTAGTTAAATAAGATTTATAAATCAAAAATCTTGTTGACCAATCCAAAAACGACTATATCTTGGTTGTTCAGTGTTGATTTTTCTGGCATATTGGTCTTATTTTGTTCATTATAAAATGCTGAACAATTTTGTATATGAAATGCAGTTTGATAAATTAAATAATTAACGAGAAATGACTGATTGGCGAATGACATGACCGATATTTTGACGAAAGCTCTCTATATCTTATTAATTATAGGTTCTATTAAATCTGCTTTTATTATATGAAATGTTTAGTATATTATTGTGAATGAAATGAAACTTTATTTTTAAAATTTGATTCAAAATTAATCGATTTATGAGCAGACAGCCATGCTTAACGTTAAAAATCTAGTAGACCAATCCAAAAACGACTTTATCTTGGTTTTCTAGTTGTTGATTTTCAACTTTAAGGTCTTATTTTGTTCATTATAAAATGCTGAATATTTTGCAAAATTAAATGCAATTTGTTAAGAAAATTACTCGAGTTATGAGCAGAAAGCAATGCTTAACTTCAAAAATCTTGTAGACCAATCGAAAAACGACTATATCTTGGTTGTCTAGTGGTTGATTTTCAAGTTTAAGGTCTTATTTTGTTCATTTTAAAATTCTGAACAATTTTGTATATGAAATGCAGTTTGATAAATTAAATAATTAACGAGAAATGACTGATTGGCGAATGACATGACCGATATTTTGACGAAAGCTCTCTATATCTTATTAATTATAGGTTCTATTAAATCTGCTTTTATTATGTGAAATGTTTAGTATATTATTGTGAATGAAATGAAACTTTATTTTTAAAATTTGATTCAAAATTAATCGATTTATGAGCAGAAAGCAATGCTTAACTTCAAAATATTGAAAAGTTTTTGTTTTGCCGAGAGTAGCAGAGTTGTTGATTCACAAAGAGAAACAAAAGAGGTTGTCCTCTGCTTGATGCAAATAAATTAATAATATTGATGATATATCTATATGAGAAGTTATTTATTTGTTTGAGACTATCAGTCTTTTCTTCACGTTTTTCATGGACACATCGAACTTGGTGTTTTTCTGTCACTGCTGGAATTTACACATAACATTAGTTCCTAGCCCTCCAGCAGTGACGAAAGAACACCAAGTTTTCAGTATCCATATGATATTGACTCCATGAAAAACATTTATAATTGAGAGAAAGACTGATGATGAAGACCAAGTCTTCGAAACTATAGTCTCAAACAAATAAATAATATATATACAGATATATCATTCTGGAGATATATGTGTATATGTTTATTTGCGTCAATTGCATGAGACAACCTCTTTGTTTCTCTTTGTGATTCAAAAATATTGTAGACCAATCCAAAAACGACTATATCTTGGTTGTCTAGTGGTTGATTTTCAAGTTTAAGGTCTTATTTTGTTCATTATAAAATGCTGAACAATTTTGTATATGAAATGCAGTTTGATAAATTAAATAATTAACGAGAAATGACTGATTGGCGAATGACATGACCGATATTTTGACGAAAGCTCTCTATATCTTATTAATTATAGGTTCTATTAAATCTGCTTTTATTATATGAAATGTTTAGTATATTATTGTGAATGAAATGAAACTTTATTTTTAAAATTTGATTCAAAATTAATCGATTTATGAGCAGACAGCCATGCTTAACGTTAAAAATCTAGTAGACCAATCCAAAAACGACTTTATCTTGGTTTTCTAGTTGTTGATTTTCAACTTTAAGGTCTTATTTTGTTCATTATAAAATGCTGAATATTTTGCAAAATTAAATGCAATTTGTTAAGAAAATTACTCGAGTTATGAGCAGAAAGCAATGCTTAACTTCAAAAATCTTGTAGACCAATCGAAAAACGACTATATCTTGGTTGTCTAGTGCTTGATTTTCAAGTTTAAGTGTCTTATTTTGTTCATTTTAAAATTCTGAACAATTTTGTATATGAAATGCAGTTTGATAAATTAAATAATTAACGAGAAATGAGTGGATTGGCTAATGACATGACCGATATTTTGACGAAAGCTCTCTATATCTTATTAATTATAGCTTCTATTAAATCTGCTTTTATTATATGAAATGTTTAGTATATTATTGTGAATGAAATGAAACTTTATTTTTAAAATTTGATTCAAAATTAATCGATTTATGAGCAGAAAG
This sequence comes from Forficula auricularia, assembly GCA_024734495.1. Lineage (NCBI taxonomy): Eukaryota > Metazoa > Arthropoda > Insecta > Dermaptera > Forficulidae > Forficula > Forficula auricularia. The sequence goes on from JALMQS010000681.1 coordinate 2,515,710, forward strand.
CAATGCTTAACTTCAAAAATCTTGTAGACCAATCGAAAAACGACTATATCATGGTTGTCTAGTGGTTGATTTTCAAGTTTAAGGTCTTATTTTGTTCATTATAAAATGCTGAACAATTTTGTATATGAAATGCAGTTTGATAAATTAAATAATTAACGAGAAATGACTGATTGGCGAATGACATGACCGATATTTTGACGAAAGCTCTCTATATCTTATTAATTATTGGTTCTATTAAATCTGCTTTTATTATATGAAATGTTTAGTATATTATTGTGAATGAAATGAAACTTTATTTTTAAAATTTGATTCAAAATTAATCGATTTATGAGCAGAAAGCAATGCTTAACTTCAAAAATCTTGTAGACCAATCCAAAAACGACTATATCTTGGTTGTCTAGTGGTTGATTTTCAAGTTTAAGGTCTTATTTTAAGTTCTATTATAATATGCTGAATATTTTGCAAAATTAAATGCAATTTGTTAAGAAAATTACTCGAGTTATGAGCAGAAAGCAATGCTTAACTTCAAAAATCTTGTAGACCAATCGAAAAACGACTATATCTTGGTTGTCTAGTTGTTGATTTTCAAGTTTAAGGTCTTATTTTGTTCATTTTAAAATTCTGATTAATTTTGTATATGAAATGCAGTTTGATAAATTAACTAATTAACGAGAAATGACTGATTGGCGAATGACATGACCGATATTTTGACGAAAGCTCTCTATATCTTATTAATTATAGGTTCTATTAAATCTGCTTTTATTATATGAAATGTTTAGTATATTATTGTGAATGAAATGAAACTTTATTTTTAAAATTTGATTCAAAATTAATCGATTTATGAGCAGACAGCCATGCTTAACGTTAAAAATCTAGTAGACCAATCCAAAAACGACTATATCTTGGTTGTCTAGTGGTTGATTTTCAAGTTTAAGGTCTTATTTTGTTCATTATAAAATGCTGAACAATTTTGTATATGAAATGCAGTTTGATAAATTAAATAATTAACGAGAAATGACTGATTGGCGAATGACATGACCGATATTTTGACGAAAGCTCTCTATATCTTATTAATTATAGGTTCTATTAAATCTGCTTTTATTATATGAAATGTTTAGTATATTATTGTGAATGAAATGAAACTTTATTTTTAAAATTTGATTCAAAATTAATCGATTTATGAGCAGAAAGCAATGCTTAACTTCAAAAATCTTGTAGACCAATCGAAAAACGACTATATCTTGGTTGTCTAGTGGTTGATTTTCAAGTTTAAGGTCTTATTTTGTTCATTATAAAATGCTGAACAATTTTGTATATGAAATGCAGTTTGATAAATTAAATAATTAACGAGAAATGACTGATTGGCGAATGACATGACCGATATTTTGACGAAAGCTCTCTATATCTTATTAATTATAGGTTCTATTAAATCTGCTTTTATTATATGAAATGTTTAGTATATTATTGTGAATGAAATGAAACTTTATTTTTAAAATTTGATTCAAAATTAATCGATTTATGAGCAGACAGCCATGCTTAACGTTAAAAATCTAGTAGACCAATCCAAAAACGACTTTATCTTGGTTGTCTAGTTGTTGATTTTCAACTTTAAGGTCTTATTTTGTTCATTATAAAATGCTGAATATTTTGCAAAATTAAATGCAATTTGTTAAGAAAATTACTCGAGTTATGAGCAGAAAGCAATGCTTAACTTCAAAAAATCATGTAGACCAATCCAAAAACGACTATATCGTGGTGGTTGTCTAGTGGTTGATTTTCAAGTTTATTATCTTATTTGTTCATTTTAAAAATTCTGAACAATTTTGTATATGAAATGCAGTTTGATAAATTAAATAATTAACGAGAAATGACTGATTGGCGAATGACATGACCGATATTTTGACGAAAGCTCTCTATATCTTATTAATTATAGGTTCTATTAAATCTGCTTTTATTATATGAAATGTTTAGTATATTATTGTGAATGAAATGAAACTTTATTTTTAAAATTTGATTCAAAATTAATCGATTTATGAGCAGACAGCCATGCTTAACGTTAAAAATCTAGTAGACCAATCCAAAAACGACTTTATCTTGGTTGTCTAGTTGTTGATTTTCAACTTTAAGGTCTTATTTTGTTCATTATAAAATGCTGAATATTTTGCAAAATTAAATGCAATTTGTTAAGAAAATTACTCGAGTTATGAGCAGAAAGCAATGCTTAACTTCAAAAATCTTGTAGACCAATCGAAAAACGACTATATCTTGGTTGTCTAGTGGTTGATTTTCAAGTTTAAGGTCTTATTTTGTTCATTATAAAATGCTGAACAATTTTGTATATGAAATGCAGTTTGATAAATTAAATAATTAACGAGAAATGACTGATTGGCGAATGACATGACCGATATTTTGACGAAAGCTCTCTATATCTTATTAATTATAGGTTCTATTAAATCTGCTTTTATTATATGAAATGTTTAGTATATTATTGTGAATGAAATGAAACTTTATTTTTAAAATTTGATTCAAAATTAATCGATTTATGAGCAGAAAGCAATGCTTAACTTCAAAAATCTTGTAGACCAATCGAAAAACGACTATATCATGGTTGTCTAGTGGTTGATTTTCAAGTTTAAGGTCTTATTTTGTTCATTATAAAATGCTGAACAATTTTGTATATGAAATGCAGTTTGATAAATTAAATAATTAACGAGAAATGACTGATTGGCGAATGACATGACCGATATTTTGACGAAAGCTCTCTATATCTTATTAATTATAGGTTCTATTAAATCTGCTTTTATTATATGAAATGTTTAGTATATTATTGTGAATGAAATGAAACTTTATTTTTAAAATTTGATTCAAAATTAATCGATTTATGAGCAGAAAGCAATGCTTAACTTCAAAAATCTTGTAGACCAATCGAAAAACGACTATATCTTGGTTGTCTAGTGGTTGATTTTCAAGTTTAAGGTCTTATTTTGTTCATTATAAAATACTGAACAATTTTGTATATGAAATGCAGTTTGATAAATTAAATAATTAACGAGAAATGACTGATTGGCGAATGACATGACCGAAATTTTGACGAAAGCTCTCTATATCTTATTAATTATTGGTTCTATTAAATCTGCTTTTATTATATGAAATGTTTAGTATATTATTGTGAATGAAATGAAACTTTATTTTTAAAATTTGATTCAAAATTAATCGATTTATGAGCAGAAAGCAATGCTTAACGTTAAAAATCTAGTAAACCAATCCAAAAACGACTTTATCTTGGTTGTCTAGTGGTTGATTTTCAAGTTTTAGGTCTTATTTTGTTCATTATAAAATGCTGAACAATTTTGTATATGAAATGCAGTTTGATAAATTAAATAATTAACGAGAAATGACTGATTGGCGAATGACATGACCGATATTTTGACGAAAGCTCTCTATATCTTATTAATTATAGGTTCTATTAAATCTGCTTTTATTATATGAAATGTTTAGTATATTATTGTGAATGAAATGAAACTTTATTTTTAAAATTTGATTCAAAATTAATCGATTTATGAGCAGAAAGCAATGCTTAACTTCAAAAATCTTGTAGACCAATCGAAAAACGACTATATCATGGTTGTCTAGTGGTTGATTTTCAAGTTTAAGGTCTTATTTTGTTCATTATAAAATGCTGAACAATTTTGTATATGAAATGCAGTTTGATAAATTAAATAATTAACGAGAAATGACTGATTGGCGAATGACATGACCGATATTTTGACGAAAGCTCTCTATATCTTATTAATTATAGGTTCTATTAAATCTGCTTTTATTATGTGAAATGTTTAGTATATTATTGTGAATGAAATGAAACTTTATTTTTAAAATTTGATTCAAAATTAATCGATTTATGAGCAATGCTTAACTTCAAAAATATTGTAGACCAATCCAAAAACGACTATATCTTGGTTGTCTAGTGGTTGATTTTCAAGTTTAAGGTCTTATTTTGTTCATTATAAAATGCTGAACAATTTTGTATATGAAATGCAGTTTGATAAATTAAATAATTAACGAGAAATGACTGATTGGCGAATGACATGACCGATATTTTGACGAAAGCTCTCTATATCTTATTAATTATAGGTTCTATTAAATCTGCTTTTATTATATGAAATGTTTAGTATATTATTGTGAATGAAATGAAACTTTATTTTTAAAATTTGATTCAAAATTAATCGATTTATGAGCAGACAGCCATGCTTAACGTTAAAAATCTAGTAGACCAATCCAAAAACGACTTTATCTTGGTTTTCTAGTTGTTGATTTTCAACTTTAAGGTCTTATTTTGTTCATTATAAAATGCTGAATATTTTGCAAAATTAAATGCAATTTGTTAAGAAAATTACTCGAGTTATGAGCAGAAAGCAATGCTTAACTTCAAAAATCTTGTAGACCAATCCAAAAACGACTATATCTTGGTTGTCTAGTGGTTGATTTTCAAGTTTAAGGTCTTATTTTGTTCATTATAAAATGCTGAACAATTTTGTATATGAAATGCAGTTTGATAAATTAAATAATTAACGAGAAATGAGTGATTGGCTAATGACATGACCGATATTTTGACGAAAGCTCTCTATATCTTATTAATTATAGCTTCTATTAAATCTGCTTTTATTATGTGAAATGTTTAGTATATTATTGTGAATGAAATGAAACTTTATTTTTAAAATTTGATTCAAAATTAATCGATTTATGAGCAATGCTTAACTTCAAAAATATTGTAGACCAATCCAAAAACGACTATATCTCTGGTTGTCTAGTGGTTGATTTTTCAAGTTTAAGGTCTTATTTTGTTCATTATAAAATGCTGAACAATTTTGTATATGAAATGCAGTTTGATAAATTAAATAATTAACGAGAAATGACTGATTGGCGAATGACATGACCGATATTTTGACGAAAGCTCTCTATATCTTATTAATTATAGGTTCTATTAAATCTGCTTTTATTATATGAAATGTTTAGTATATTATTGTGAATGAAATGAAACTTTATTTTTAAAATTTGATTCAAAATTAATCGATTTATGAGCAGAAAGCAATGCTTAACTTCAAAAATCTTGTAGACCAATCGAAAAACGACTATATCTTGGTTGTCTAGTGGTTGATTTTCAAGTTTAAGGTCTTATTTTGTTCATTATAAAATGCTGAACAATTTTGTATATGAAATGCAGTTTGATAAATTAAATAATTAACGAGAAATGACTGATTGGCGAATGACATGACCGATATTTTGACGAAAGCTCTCTATATCTTATTAATTATAGGTTCTATTAAATCTGCTTTTATTATATGAAATGTTTAGTATATTATTGTGAATGAAATGAAACTTTATTTTTAAAATTTGATTCAAAATTAATCGATTTATGAGCAGACAGCCATGCTTAACGTTAAAAATCTAGTAGACCAATCCAAAAACGACTTTATCTTGGTTTTCTAGTTGTTGATTTTCAACTTTAAGGTCTTATTTTGTTCATTATAAAATGCTGAATATTTTGCAAAATTAAATGCAATTTGTTAAGAAAATTACTCGAGTTATGAGCAGAAAGCAATGCTTAACTTCAAAAATCTTGTAGACCAATCGAAAAACGACTATATCTTGGTTGTCTAGTGGTTGATTTTCAAGTTTAAGGTCTTATTTTGTTCATTATAAAATACTGAACAATTTTGTATATGAAATGCAGTTTGATAAATTAAATAATTAACGAGAAATGACTGATTGGCGAATGACATGACCGATATTTTGACGAAAGCTCTCTATATCTTATTAATTATAGGTTCTATTGAATCTGCTTTTATTATATGAAATGTTTAGTATATTATTGTGAATGAAATGAAACTTTATTTTTAAAATTTGATTCAAAATTAATCGATTTATGAGCAGAAGGCAATGCTTAACTTCAAAAATCTTTTAGGTTAAAATAAAGGAAGAGAGAGTTTTCTGTTTTTTAAATAATTTTTAATTATTTCTAGAGACTATAGTTTTAGCTAAAAAAAAAAGCCATCATCAAATTTCCCCCCCCCCCATCACAAATACATTTCTCTCAAATTATAAATTAAGATTTATAAATCAAAAATCTTGTTGACCAATCCAAAAACGACTATATCTTGGTTGTCTAGTGGTTGATTTTCAAGTTTAAGGTCTTATTTTGTTCATTATAAAATGCTGAACAATTTTGTATATGAAATGCAGTTTGATAAATTAAATAATTAACGAGAAATGACTGATTGGCGAATGACATGACCGATATTTTGACGAAAGCTCTCTATATCTTATTAATTATAGGTTCTATTAAATCTGCTTTTATTATATGAAATGTTTAGTATATTATTGTGAATGAAATGAAACTTTATTTTTAAAATTTGATTCAAAATTAATCGATTTATGAGCAGACAGCCATGCTTAACGTTAAAAATCTAGTAGACCAATCCAAAAACGACTTTATCTTGGTTTTCTAGTTGTTGATTTTCAACTTTAAGGTCTTATTTTGTTCATTATAAAATGCTGAATATTTTGCAAAATTAAATGCAATTTGTTAAGAAAATTACTCGAGTTATGAGCAGAAAGCAATGCTTAACTTCAAAAATCTTGTAGACCAATCGAAAAACGACTATATCTTGGTTGTCTAGTGGTTGATTTTCAAGTTTAAGGTCTTATTTTGTTCATTATAAAATACTGAACAATTTTGTATATGAAATGCAGTTTGATAAATTAAATAATTAACGAGAAATGACTGATTGGCGAATGACATGACCGATATTTTGACGAAAGCTCTCTATATCTTATTAATTATAGGTTCTATTAAATCTGCTTTTATTATATGAAATGTTTAGTATATTATTGTGAATGAAATGAAACTTTATTTTTAAAATTTGATTCAAAATTAATCGATTTATGAGCAGAAAGCAATGCTTAACTTCAAAAATATTGAAAAAGTTTTTGTTTTGCCGAGAGTAGCAGAGTTGTTGATTCACTGTTATCCTCTGCTTGATGCAAATAAACATATACACATATACTCAAGATGATATATCTGTATATATATTATTTGTTTGTTTGACTATATTTCGAAGACTCCTGTCTTCATCATCGTCTTTCTTCACTATCATATGGATATCTGAAAATCTTGGCTCGTTCTCGTCACTGCTGGAGGGCTAGGACATAATTAGTTCCTAGCCCTCCAGCAGTGACGAAAGAACACCAAGTTTTCAGTATCCATATGATATTGACTCCATGAAAAACATTTATAATTGAAGAAAGACTGATGATGAAGACCAAGTCTTCGAAACTATAGTCTCAAACAAATAAATAATATATATACAGATATATCATCTTGAGATATATGTGTATATGTTTATTTGCATCAAGCAGAGGACAACCTCTTTGTTTCTCTTTGTGATTCAAAAATCTTGTAGACCAATCCAAAAACGACTATATCTTGGTTGTCTAGTTGTTGATTTTCAAGTTTAAGGTCTTATTTTGTTCATTATAAAATGCTGAACAATTTTGTATATGAAATGCAGTTTGATAAATTAAATAATTAACGAGAAATGACTGATTGGCGAATGACATGACCGATATTTTGACGAAAGCTCTCTATATCTTATTAATTATAGGTTCTATTAAATCTGCTTTTATTATATGAAATGTTTAGTATATTATTGTGAATGAAATGAAACTTTATTTTTAAAATTTGATTCAAAATTAATCGATTTATGAGCAGAAAGCAATGCTTAACGTTAAAAATATGCAGTAGACCAATCCAAAACGACTTTATCTTGGTTGTCTAGTTGGTTGATTTTCAACTTAAGGTCTTATTTTTAATGTTCATTATAATATGCTGAATATTATAAAAATAATGTACTTGTTAAGAAAATTACTCTAGTTATGAGCAGAAAGCAATGCTTGAACTTCAAAAATCTTTGTAGACCAATCGAAAAACGACTATATCTTGGTTGTCTAGTGGTTGATTTTCAAGTTTAAGGTCTATTTTGTTCAGTATAAAATACTGAACAATTTTGTATATGAAATGCAGTTTGATAAATTAAATAATTAACGAGAAATGACTGATTGGCGAATGACATGACCGAAATTTTGACGAAAGCTCTCTATATCTTATTAATTATTGGTTCTATTAAATCTGCTTTTATTATATGAAATGTTTAGTATATTATTGTGAATGAAATGAAACTTTATTTTTAAAATTTGATTCAAAATTAATCGATTTATGAGCAGAAAGCAATGCTTAACTTCAAAAATCTTGTAGACCAATCGAAAAACGACTATATCTTGGTTGTCTACTGGTTGATTTTCAAGTTTAAGGTCTTATTTTGTTCATTATAAAATACTGAACAATTTTGTATATGAAATGCAGTTTGATAAATTAAATAATTAACGAGAAATGACTGATTGGCGAATGACATGACCGATATTTTGACAGAAAGCTCTCTACATCTTATTATAATTATAGGTTCTATTAAATCCTGAAGCTTATTATGAAATGTTTAAAAGTACATGTGAATGAAAGCTGAAATCTCATTTTTGAAATTTATCTGGCCATATCGATGGTATGAAAAGGCGCGACCAGTTATGGATCAAACTCAAAAACGACTATATCTTGGTTGTCTAGTGCTTGATTTTCAACTTTAAGGTCTTATTTTGTTCATTATAAAATGCTGAATATTTTGCAAAATTAAATGCAATTTGTTAAGAAAATTACTCGAGTTATGAGCAGAAAGCAATGCTTAACTTCAAAAATCTTGTAGACCAATCGAAAAACGACTATATCTTGGTTGTCTAGTTGTTGATTTTCAAGTTTAAGGTCTTATTTTGTTCATTATAAAATGCTGAACAATTTTGTATATGAAATGCAGTTTGATAAATTAAATAATTAACGAGAAATGACTGATTGGCGAATGACATGACCGATATTTTGACGAAAGCTCTCTATATCTTATTAATTATAGGTTCTATTAAATCTGCTTTTATTATATGAAATGTTTAGTATATTATTGTGAATGAAATGAAACTTTATTTTTAAAATTTGATTCAAAATTAATCGATTTATGAGCAGACAGCCATGCTTAACGTTAAAAATCTAGTAGACCAATCCAAAAACGACTATATCTTGGTTGTCTAGTGGTTGATTTTCAAGTTTAAGGTCTTATTTTGTTCATTATAAAATGCTGAACAATTTTGTATATGAAATGCAGTTTGATAAATTAACTAATTAACGAGAAATGACTGATTGGCGAATGACATGACCGATATTTTGACGAAAGTTTCATCTTATTAATTATAGGTTCTATTAAATCTGCTTTGATATGTGAAATGTTTATTATTGTGAATGAAATGAAACTTTATTTTTAAAATTTGATTCAAAAATTAATTGATTTATAGTAGAGGTGAATGTTTTAAATCAAAAAATCTTGTAGACCAATCGAAAAACGACTATATCTTGGTTGTCTAGTGGTTGATTTTCAAGTTTAAGGTCTTATTTTGTTCATTATAAAATGCTGAACAATTTTGTATATGAAATGCAGTTTGATAAATTAAATAATTAACGAGAAATGACTGATTGGCGAATGACATGACCGATATTTTGACGAAAGCTCTCTATATCTTATTAATTATAGGTTCTATTAAATCTGCTTTTATTATATGAAATGTTTAGTATATTATTGTGAATGAAATGAAACTTTATTTTTAAAATTTGATTCAAAATTAATCGATTTATGAGCAGACAGCCATGCTTAACGTTAAAAATCTAGTAGACCAATCCAAAAACGACTTTATCTTGTTTGTCTAGTTGTTGATTTTCAATTTTAAGGTCTTATTTTGTTCATTATAAAATGCTGAATATTTTGCAAAATTAAATGCAATTTGTTAAGAAAATTGATCGAGTTATGAGCAGAAAGCAATGCTTAACTTCGAAAATCTTGTAAACCAATACAAAAACGACTTTAGCTTGGTTGTCTACTGGTTGATTTTCAAGTTTAAGGTCTTATTTTGTTCATTATAAAATGCTGAACAATTTTGTATATGAAATGCAGTTTGATAAATTAAATAATTAACGAGAAATGACTGATTGGCGAATGACATGACCGATATTTTGACGAAAGCTCTCTATATCTTATTAATTATAGGTTCTATTAAATCTGCTTTTATTATATGAAATGTTTAGTATATTATTGTGAATGAAATGAAACTTTATTTTTAAAATTTGATTCAAAATTAATCGATTTATGAGCAGACAGCCATGCTTAACGTTAAAAATCTAGTAGACCAATCCAAAAACGACTTTATCTTGGTTGTCTAGTTGTTGATTTTCAACTTTAAGGTCTTATTTTGTTCATTATAAAATGCTGAATATTTTGCAAAATTAAATGCAATTTGTTAAGAAAATTACTCGAGTTATGAGCAGAAAGCAATGCTTAACTTCAAAAATCTTGTAGACCAATCCAAAACGACTATATCTTGGTTGTCTAGTGCTTGATTTTCAAGTTTAAGGTCTTATTTTGTTCATTATAAAATGCTGAACAATTTTGTATATGAAATGCAGTTTGATAAATTAAATAATTAACGAGAAATGAGTGATTGGCTAATGACATGACCGATATTTTGACGAAAGCTCTCTATATCTTATTAATTATAGGTTCTATTAAATCTGCTTTTATTATGTGAAATGTTTAGTATATTATTGTGAATGAAATGAAACTTTATTTTTAAAATTTGATTCAAAATTAATCGATTTATGAGCAGAAAGCAATGCTTAACTTCAAAAAATATTGAAAAGTTTTTGTTTTGCCGAGAGTAGCAGAGTTGTTGATTCACAAAGAGAAACAAAGAGGTTGTCCTCTGCTTGATGCAAATAAACATATACACATATATCTCAAGATGATATATCTGTATATATATTATTTATTTGTTTGAGACTATAGTTTCGAAGACTTGGTCTTCATCATCAGTCTTTCTTCAATTATAAATGTTTTTCATGGAGTCAATATCATATGGATATTGAAAACTTGGTGTTCTTTCGTCACTGCTGGAGTTGGCACATAACATTAGTTCCTAGCCCTCCAGCAGTGACGAAAGAACACCAAGTTTTCAGTATCCATATGATATTGACTCCATGAAAAACATTTATAATTGAAGAAAGACTGATGATGAAGACCAAGTCTTCGAAACTATAGTCTCAAACAAATAAATAATATATATACAGATATATCATCTTGAGATATATGTGTATATGTTTATTTGCATCAAGCAGAGGACAGCCTCTTTGTTTCTCTTTGTGATTCAAAAATATTGTAGACCAATCCAAAAACGACTATATCTTGGTTGTCTAGTGGTTGATTTTCAAGTTTAAGGTCTTATTTTGTTCATTATAAAATGCTGAACAATTTTGTATATGAAATGCAGTTTGATAAATTAAATAATTAACGAGAAATGACTGATTGGCGAATGACATGACCGATATTTTGACGAAAGCTCTCTATATCTTATTAATTATAGGTTCTATTAAATCTGCTTTTATTATATGAAATGTTTAGTATATTATTGTGAATGAAATGAAACTTTATTTTTAAAATTTGATTCAAAATTAATCGATTTATGAGCAGACAGCCATGCTTGACTCGTTAAAAATATAGTAGACCAATCCAAAAACGACTTTATCTTGATTTTCTAGTTGTTGATTTTCAACTTTAAGGTCTTATTTTGTTCATTATAATATGCTGAATATTATACAAAATTAAATGCAATTTGTTAAGAAAATTACTCGAGTTATGAGCAGAAAGCAATGCTTAACTTCAAAAATCTTGTAGACCAATCGAAAAACGACTATATCTTGGTTGTCTAGTGGTTGATTTTCAAGTTTAAAGTTCTTATTTTGTTCATTATAAATTTCTGAACAATTTTGTATATGAAATGCAGTTTGATAAATTAAATAATTAACGAGAAATGACTGATTGGCTAATGACATGACCGATATTTTGACGAAAGCTCTCTATATCTTATTAATTATAGGTTCTATTAAATCTGCTTTTATTATGTGAAATGTTTAGTATATTATTGTGAATGAAATGAAACTTTATTTTTAAAATTTGATTCAAAATTAATCGATTTATGAGCAGAAAGCAATGCTTAACTTCAAAAATCTTGTAGACCAATCGAAAAACGACTATATCTTGGTTGTCTAGTGGTTGATTTTCAAGTTTAAGGTCTTATTTTGTTCATTATAAAATGCTGAACAATTTTGTATATGAAATGCAGTTTGATAAATTAAATAATTAACGAGAAATGACTGATTGGCGAATGACATGACCGATATTTTGACGAAAGCTCTCTATATCTTATTAATTATAGGTTCTATTAAATCTGCTTTTATTATATGAAATGTTTAGTATATTATTGTGAATGAAATGAAACTTTATTTTTAAAATTTGATTCAAAATTAATCGATTTATGAGCAGAAAGCAATGCTTAACTTCAAAAATATTGTAGACTAATCCAAAAACGACGGTATCTTGGTTGTCACAGTGGTTGATTTTCAAGTTTAAGGTCTTATTTTGTTCATTATAAAATGCTGAATATTTTGCAAAATTAAATGCAATTTGTTAAGAAAATTACTCGAGTTATGAGCAGAAAGCAATGCTTAACTTCAAAAATCTTGTAGACCAATCGAAAAACGACTATATCTTGGTTGTCTAGTTGTTGATTTTCAACTTTAAGGTCTTATTTTGTTCATTATAAAATTCTGATTAATTTTGTATATGAAATGCAGTTTGATAAATTAAATAATTAACGAGAAATGACTGATTGGCGAATGACATGACCGATATTTTGACGAAAGCTCTCTATATCTTATTAATTATAGGTTCTATTAAATCTGCTTTTATTATATGAAATGTTTAGTATATTATTGTGAATGAAATGAAACTTTATTTTTAAAATTTGATTCAAAATTAATCGATTTATGAGCAGACAGCCATGCTTAACGTTAAAAATCTAGTAGACCAATCCAAAAACGACTATATCTTGGTTGTCTAGTGGTTGATTTTCAAGTTTAAGGTCTTATTTTGTTCATTATAAAATGCTGAACAATTTTGTATATGAAATGCAGTTTGATAAATTAAATAATTAACGAGAAATGACTGATTGGCGAATGACATGACCGATATTTTGACGAAAGCTCTCTATATCTTATTAATTATAGGTTCTATTAAATCTGCTTTTATTATATGAAATGTTTAGTATATTATTGTGAATGAAATGAAACTTTATTTTTAAAATTTGATTCAAAATTAATCGATTTATGAGCAGAAAGCAATGCTTAACTTCAAAAATCTTGTAGACCAATCGAAAAACGACTATATCATGGTTGTCTAGTGGTTGATTTTCAAGTTTAAGGTCTTATTTTGTTCATTATAAAATGCTGAACAATTTTGTATATGAAATGCAGTTTGATAAATTAAATAATTAACGAGAAATGACTGATTGGCGAATGATCACGACCAGATATTTTGACGAAAGCTCTCCTATATCTTATTAATTATAGGTTCTATTAAATCTGCTTTTATTATATGAAATGTTTAGTATATTATTGTGAATGAAATGAAACTTTATTTTTAAAATTTGATTCAAAATTAATCGATTTTTGAGCAGACAGCCATAGCGTAACGTTAAAAATCTAGTAGACCAATCCAAAAACGACTTTATCTTGGTTTTCTAGTTGTTGATTTTCTACTTTAAGGTCTTATTTTGTTCATTATAAAATGCTGAATATTTTGCAAAATTAAATGCAATTTGTTAAGAAAATTACTCGAGTTATGAGCAGAAAGCAATGCTTAACTTCAAAAATCTTGTAGACCAATCCAAAAACGACTATATCTTGGTTGTCTAGTGGTTGATTTTCAAGTTTAAGGTCTTATTTTGTTCATTATAAAATGCTGAACAATTTTGTATATGAAATGCAGTTTGATAAATTAAATAATTAACGAGAAATGACTGATTGGCGAATGACATGACCGATATTTTGACGAAAGCTCTCTATATCTTATTAATTATAGGTTCTATTAAATCTGCTTTTATTATATGAAATGTTTAGTATATTATTGTGAATGAAATGAAACTTTATTTTTAAAATTTGATTCAAAATTAATCGATTTATGAGCAGACAGCCATGCTTAACGTTAAAAATCTAGTAGACCAATCCAAAAACGACTTTATCTTGGTTTTCTAGTTGTTGATTTTCAACTTTAAGGTCTTATTTTGTTCATTATAAAATGCTGAATATTTTGCAAAATTAAATGCAATTTGTTAAGAAAATTACTCGAGTTATGAGCAGAAAGCAATGCTTAACTTCAAAAATCTTGTAGACCAATCGAAAAACGACTATATCTTGGTTGTCTAGTGGTTGATTTTCAAGTTTAAGGTCTTATTTTGTTCATTTTAAAATTCTGAACAATTTTGTATATGAAATGCAGTTTGATAAATTAACTAATTAACGAGAAATGACTGATTGGCGAATGACATGACCGATATTTTGACGAAAGCTCTCTATATCTTATTAATTATAGGTTCTATTAAATCTGCTTTTATTATATGAAATGTTTAGTATATTATTGTGAATGAAATGAAACTTTATTTTTAAAATTTGATTCAAAATTAATCGATTTATGAGCAGAAAGCAATGCTTAACTTCAAAAATCTTGTAGACCAATCGAAAAACGACTATATCTTGGTTGTCTAGTGGTTGATTTTCAAGTTTAAGGTCTTATTTTGTTCATTATAAAATGCTGAACAATTTTGTATATGAAATGCAGTTTGATAAATTAAATAATTAACGAGAAATGACTGATTGGCGAATGACATGACCGATATTTTGACGAAAGCTCTCTATATCTTATTAATTATAGGTTCTATTAAATCTGCTTTTATTATATGAAATGTTTAGTATATTATTGTGAATGAAATGAAACTTTATTTTTAAAATTTGATTCAAAATTAATCGATTTATGAGCAGAAAGCAATGCTTAACGTTAAAAATCTAGTAGACCAATCCAAAAACGACTTTATCTTGGTTGTCTAGTGGTTGATTTTCAAGTTTTAGGTCTTATTTTGTTCATTATAAAATGCTGAACAATTTTGTATATGAAATGCAGTTTGATAAATTAAATAATTAACGAGAAATGACTGATTGGCGAATGACATGACCGATATTTTGACGAAAGCTCTCTATATCTTATTAATTATAGGTTCTATTAAATCTGCTTTTATTATATGAAATGTTTAGTATATTATTGTGAATGAAATGAAACTTTATTTTTAAAATTTGATTCAAAATTAATCGATGTGTGAAGTAGAAAGCAATGCTTAACGTTCAAAAAATCTAGCAGACCAATCCATAAAACGACTATATCTTGGTTGTCTATTGGTTGATTTTCAAGTTTAAGTTGTCTTATTTTGTTCTATTATAAAATGTATGAACAATTTTGTATATGAAATGCAGTTTGATAAATTAAATAATTAACGAGAAATGACTGATTGGCTTTGAGTTCGACATGACCGATATTTTGACGAAAGCTCTCTATATCTTATTAATTATAGGTTCTATTAAATCTGCTTTTATTATATGAAATGTTTAGTATATTATTGTGAATGAAATGAAACTTTATTTTTAAAATTTGATTCAAAATTAATCGATTTATGAGCAGACAGCCATGCTTAACGTTAAAAATCTAGTAGACCAATCCAAAAACGACTTTATCTTGGTTGTCTAGTTGTTGATTTTCAACTTTAAGGTCTTATTTTGTTCATTATAAAATGCTGAATATTTTGCAAAATTAAATGCAATTTGTTAAGAAAATTACTCGAGTTATGAGCAGAAAGCAATGCTTAACTTCAAAAATCTTGTAGACCAATCGAAAAACGACTATATCTTGGTTGTCTAGTGGTTGATTTTCAAGTTTAAGGTCTTATTTTGTTCATTATAAAATGCTGAACAATTTTGTATATGAAATGCAGTTTGATAAATTAAATAATTAACGAGAAATGACTGATTGGCGAATGACATGACCGATATTTTGACGAAAGCTCTCTATATCTTATTAATTATAGGTTCTATTAAATCTGCTTTTATTATATGAAATGTTTAGTATATTATTGTGAATGAAATGAAACTTTATTTTTAAAATTTGATTCAAAATTAATCGATTTATGAGCAGACAGCAATGCTTAACGTTAAAAATCTAGTAGACCAATCCAAAAACGACTTTATCTTGGTTGTCTAGTTGTTGATTTTCAACTTTAAGGTCTTATTTTGTTCATTATAAAATGCTGAATATTTTGCAAAATTAAATGCAATTTGTTAAGAAAATTAATCGAGTTATGAGCAGAAAGCAATGCTTAACTTCAAAAATCTTGTAGACCAATCGAAAAACGACTATATCTTGGTTGTCTAGTGGTTGATTTTCAAGTTTAAGGTCTTATTTTGTTCATTATAAAATGCTGAACAATTTTGTATATGAAATGCAGTTTGATAAATTAAATAATTAACGAGAAATGACTGATTGGCGAATGACATGACCGATATTTTGGCGAATGCTCTCTATATCTTATTAATTATAGGTTCTATTAAATCTGCTTTTATTATGTGAAATGTTTAGTATATTATTGTGAATGAAATGAAACTTTATTTTTAAAATTTAATTTAAAATTAATCGATTTATGAGCAGACAGCAATGCTTAACGTTAAAAATCTAGTAGACCAATCCAAAAACGACTTTATCTTGGTTGTCTAGTGGTTGATTTTCAAGTTTTAGGTCTTATTTTGTTCATTATAAAATGCTGAACAATTTTGTATATGAAATGCAGTTTGATAAATTAAATAATTAACGAGAAATGACTGATTGGCGAATGACATGACCGATATTTTGACGAAAGCTCTCTATATCTTATTAATTATAGGTTCTATTAAATCTGCTTTTATTATATGAAATGTTTAGTATATTATTGTGAATGAAATGAAACTTTATTTTTAAAATTTGATTCAAAATTAATCGATTTATGAGCAGAAAGCAATGCTTAACTTCAAAAATCTTGTAGACCAATCCAAAAACGACTATATCTTGGTTGTCTAGTGGTTGATTTTCAAGTTTAAGGTCTTATTTTGTTCATTATAAAATGCTGAATATTTTGCAAAATTAAATGCAATTTGTTAAGAAAATTACTCGAGTTATGAGCAGAAAGCAATGCTTAACTTCAAAAATCTTGTAGACCAATCGAAAAACGACTATATCTTGGTTGTCTAGTTGTTGATTTTCAACTTTAAGGTCTTATTTTGTTCATTTTAAAATTCTGATTAATTTTGTATATGAAATGCAGTTGTGATAAATTAAATAATTAACGAGAAATGACTGATTGGCGAATGACTTGACCGATATTTTGACGAAAGCTCTCTATATCTTATTAATTATAGGTTCTATTAAATCTGCTTTTATTATATGAAATGTTTAGTATATTATTGTCAATGAAATGAAACTTTATTTTTAAAATTTGATTCAAAATTAATCGATTTATGAGCAGACAGCCATGCTTAACGTTAAAAATCTAGTAGACCAATCCAAAAACGACTATATCTTGGTTGTCTAGTGGTTGATTTTCAAGTTTAAGGTCTTATTTTGTTCATTATAAAATGCTGAACAATTTTGTATATGAAATGCAGTTTGATAAATTAAATAATTAACGAGAAATGACTGATTGGCGAATGACATGACCGATATTTTGACGAAAGCTCTCTATATCTTATTAATTATAGGTTCTATTAAATCTGCTTTTATTATATGAAATGTTTAGTATATTATTGTGAATGAAATGAAACTTTATTTTTAAAATTTGATTCAAAATTAATCGATTTATGAGCAGAAAGCAATGCTTAACTTCAAAAATCTTGTAGACCAATCGAAAAACGACTATATCTTGGTTGTCTAGTGGTTGATTTTCAAGTTTAAGGTCTTATTTTGTTCATTATAAAATGCTGAACAATTTTGTATATGAAATGCAGTTTGATAAATTAAATAATTAACGAGAAATGACTGATTGGCGAATGACATGACCGATATTTTGACGAAAGCTCTCTATATCTTAATAGTTATAATTTCTACTAAATCTGTTTTATTATATGAAATGTTTAGTATATTATTGTGAATGAAATGAAACTTTATTTTTAAAATTTGATTCAGAGTCTAATCGATTTTATGAGCAGACAGCCATGCTTAACGTTAAAAAATCTAGTAGAACCAATCCAAAAACGACTTTATCTTGGTTTTCTAGTTGTTGATTTTCAACTTTAAGGTCTTATTTTTGTTCATTATAATATGCTGAATATTTTGCAAAATTAAATGCAATTTGTTAAGAAAATTACTCGAGTTATGAGCAGAAAGCAATGCTTAACTTCAAAAATCTTGTAGACCAATCGAAAAACGACTATATCTTGGTTGTCTAGTGGTTGATTTTCAAGTTTAAGGTCTTATTTTGTTCATTATAAAATACTGAACAATTTTGTATATGAAATGCAGTTTGATAAATTAAATAATTAACGAGAAATGACTGATTGGCGAATGACATGACCGATATTTTGACGAAAGCTCTCTATATCTTATTAATTATAGGTTCTATTAAATCTGCTTTTATTATATGAAATGTTTAGTATATTATTGTGAATGAAATGAAACTTTATTTTTAAAATTTGATTCAAAATTAATCGATTTATGAGCAGAAAGCAATGCTTAACTTCAAAAATCTTGTAGACCAATCGAAAAACGACTATATCTTGGTTGTCTAGTGGTTGATTTTCAAGTTTAAGGTCTTATTTTGTTCATTATAAAATGCTGAACAATTTTGTATATGAAATGCAGTTTGATAAATTAAATAATTAACGAGAAATGACTGATTGGCGAATGACATGACCGATATTTTGACGAAAGCTCTCTATATCTTATTAATTATAGGTTCTATTAAATCTGCTTTTATTATATGAAATGTTTAGTATATTATTGTGAATGAAATGAAACTTTATTTTTAAAATTTGATTCAAAATTAATCGATTTATGAGCAGACAGCCATGCTTAACGTTAAAAATCTAGTAGACCAATCCAAAAACGACTTTATCTTGGTTGTCTAGTTGTTGATTTTCAACTTTAAGGTCTTATTTTGTTCATTATAAAATGCTGAACAATTTTGTATATGAAATGCAGTTTGATAAATTAAATAATTAACGAGAAATGACTGATTGGCGAATGACATGACCGATATTTTGACGAAAGCTCTCTATATCTTATTAATTATAGGTTCTATTAAATCTGCTTTTATTATATGAAATGTTTAGTATATTATTGTGAATGAAATGAAACTTTATTTTTAAAATTTGATTCAAAATTAATCGATTTATGAGCAGAAAGCAATGCTTAACTTCAAAAATCTTGTAGACCAATCGAAAAACGACTATATCTTGGTTGTCTAGTGGTTGATTTTCAAGTTTAAGGTCTTATTTTGTTCATTATAAAATGCTGAACAATTTTGTATATGAAATGCAGTTTGATAAATTAAATAATTAACGAGAAATGACTGATTGGCGAATGAACGCGGACCGATGTCTATTTTGACGAAAGCTCTCTATATCTTATTAATTATAGGTTCTATTAAATCTGCTTTTATTATATGAAATGTTTAGTATATTATCGTGAATGAAATGAAAACTTTATTTTTTAAAATTTGATTCAAAATTAATCGATTTATGAGCAGGCAGCCATGCTTAACGTTAAAAATCTAGTTTACCAATCCAAAAACGAATTTATCTTGATTTTCTAGTTGTTGATTTTCAACTTTAAGGTCTTATTTTGTTCATTATAATATGCTGAATATTATACAAAATTAAATGCAATTTGTTAAAGAAAATTACTCGAGTTATGAGCAGAAAGCAATGCTTAACTTCAAAAATCTTGTGAATTGACCAATCCAAAAAACGACTATATCTTGGCTGTCTAGTGGTTGATTTTCAAGTTTAAGGTCTTATTTTGTTCATTATAAAATGCTGAACAATTTTGTATATGAAATGCAGTTTGATAAATTAAATAATTAACGAGAAATGACTGATTGGCGAATGACATGACCGATATTTTGACGAAAGCTCTCTATATCTTATTAATTATAGGTTCTATTAAATCTGCTTTTATTATATGAAATGTTTAGTATATTATTGTGAATGAAATGAAACTTTATTTTTAAAATTTGATTCAAAATTAATCGATTTATGAGCAGACAGCCATGCTTAACGTTAAAAATCTAGTAGACCAATCCAAAAACGACTTTATCTTGGTTTTCTAGTTGTTGATTTTCAACTTTAAGGTCTTATTTTGTTCATTATAAAATGCTGAATATTTTGCAAAATTAAATGCAATTTGTTAAGAAAATTACTCGAGTTATGAGCAGAAAGCAATGCTTAACTTCAAAAATCTTGTAGACCAATCGAAAAACGACTATATCTTGGTTGTCTAGTGGTTGATTTTCAAGTTTAAGGTCTTATTTTGTTCATTTTAAAATTCTGAACAATTTTGTATATGAAATGCAGTTTGATAAATTAAATAATTAACGAGAAATGACTGATTGGCGAATGACATGACCGATATTTTGACGAAAGCTCTCTATATCTTATTAATTATAGGTTCTATTAAATCTGCTTTTATTATATGAAATGTTTAGTATATTATTGTGAATGAAATGAAACTTTATTTTTAAAATTTGATTCAAAATTAATCGATTTATGAGCAGACAGCCATGCTTAACGTTAAAAATCTAGTAGACCAATCCAAAAACGACTTTATCTTGGTTGTCTAGTTGTTGATTTTCAACTTTAAGGTCTTATTTTGTTCATTATAAAATGCTGAATATTTTGCAAAATTAAATGCAATTTGTTAAGAAAATTACTCGAGTTATGAGCAGAAAGCAATGCTTAACTTCAAAAATCTTGTAGACCAATCGAAAAACGACTATATCTTGGTTGTCTAGTGGTTGATTTTCAAGTTTAAGGTCTTATTTTGTTCATTGTAAAATGCTGAACAATTTTGTATATGAAATGCAGTTTGATAAATTAAATAATTAACGAGAAATGACTGATTGGCGAATGACATGACCGATATTTTGACGAAAGCTCTCTATATCTTATTAATTATAGGTTCTATTAAATCTGCTTTTATTATATGAAATGTTTAGTATATTATTGTGAATGAAATGAAACTTTATTTTTAAAATTTGATTCAAAATTAATCGATTTATGAGCAGAAAGCAATGCTTAACTTCAAAAATCTTGTAGACCAATCGAAAAACGACTATATCTTGGTTGTCTAGTGGTTGATTTTCAAGTTTAAGGTCTTATTTTGTTCATTATAAAATGCTGAACAATTTTGTATATGAAATGCAGTTTGATAAATTAAATAATTAACGAGAAATGACTGATTGGCGAATGACATGACCGATATTTTGACGAAAGCTCTCTATATCTTATTAATTATAGGTTCTATTAAATCTGCTTTTATTATATGAAATGTTTAGTATATTATTGTGAATGAAATGAAACTTTATTTTTAAAATTTGATTCAAAATTAATCGATTTATGAGCAGACAGCCATGCTTAACGTTAAAAATCTAGTAGACCAATCCAAAAACGACTTTATCTTGGTTTTCTAGTTGTTGATTTTCAACTTTAAGGTCTTATTTTGTTCATTATAAAATGCTGAATATTTTGCAAAATTAAATGCAATTTGTTAAGAAAATTACTCGAGTTATGAGCAGAAAGCAATGCTTAACTTCAAAAATCTTGTAGACCAATCGAAAAACGACTATATCTTGGTTGTCTAGTGGTTGATTTTCAAGTTTAAGGTCTTATTTTGTTCATTTTAAAATTATGAACAATTTTGTATATGAAATGCAGTTTGATAAATTAACTAATTAACGAGAAATGACTGATTGGCGAATGACATGACCGATATTTTGACGAAAGCTCTCTATATCTTATTAATTATAGGTTCTATTAAATCTGCTTTTATTATATGAAATGTTTAGTATATTATTGTGAATGAAATGAAACTTTATTTTTAAAATTTGATTCAAAATTAATCGATTTATGAGCAGTACAGTTGTTAACGTTAAAAATCTAGTAGACCAATCCAGAAACGACTTTATCTTGATTTTCTAGTTGTTGATTTTCCAATCTGTGAAGGTCTTATTTTGTTCATTATAAAATGTTTAATATTTTACAAAATTAAATGACCATTTGTTAAGAAAATACTCGAGTTATGAGCAGAAAGCAATGCCCAGCTTCAAAAATCTTGTAGACCAATCGAAAAACGACTATATCTTGGTTGTCTAGTGGTTGATTTTCAAGTTTAAGGTCTTATTTTGTTCATTATAAAATACTGAACAATTTTGTATATGAAATGCAGTTTGATAAATTAAATAATTAACGAGAAATGACTGATTGGCGAATGACATGACCGATATTTTGACGAAAGCTCTCTATATCTTATTAATTATAGGTTCTATTAAATCTGCTTTTATTATATGAAATGTTTAGTATATTATTGTGAATGAAATGAAACTTTATTTTTAAAATTTGATTCAAAATTAATCGATTTATGAGCAGACAGCCATGCTTAACGTTAAAAATCTAGTAGACCAATCCAAAAACGACTTTATCTTGGTTGTCTAGTGGTTGATTTTCAAGTTTAAGGTCTTATTTTGTTCATTATAAAATGCTGAACAATTTTGTATATGAAATGCAGTTTGATAAATTAAATAATTAACGAGAAATGACTGATTGGCGAATGACATGACCGATATTTTGACGAAAGCTCTCTATATCTTATTAATTATAGGTTCTATTAAATCTGCTTTTATTATATGAAATGTTTAGTATATTATTGTGAATGAAATGAAACTTTATTTTTAAAATTTGATTCAAAATTAATCGATTTATGAGCAGACAGCCATGCTTAACGTTAAAAATCTAGTAGACCAATCCAAAAACGACTTTATCTTGGTTGTCTAGTTGTTGATTTTCAACTTTAAGGTCTTATTTTGTTCATTATAAAATGCTGAACATTTCTGTATATGAAATGCAATTTGTTAAGAAAATTACTCGAGTTATGAGCAGTAAGCAATGCTTAACTTCGTAAATCTTGTAGACCAACCCAAAAACGACATTATCTTGCTTGTCTATTGGTTGATTTTCAACTATAAGGTGTTATTTTGTTCATTATAAAATGCTGAACATTTTTGTATATGAAATGCAATTTGATAAATTAAATAATTAAGGAGAAATGACTGATTGGCGAATAGCCATGACCAATATTTTGACGAAAGCTCTCTATATCTTATTAATTATAGGTTCTATTAAATCTGCTTTTATTATATGAAATGTTTAGTATATTATTGTGAATCAAATGAAATTTATTTTTATTTTTTGATTCAAAATTCTGCTACTTAACTACATTTTTTCAATTAAAATACATTTTGTCCACATCCCTACCAATCCACAATTAAATTTTTAAATCATGAACACGATTCATTCTATCTATCTATCTACTCTTATTAAACTAGCAAAAATTGTATATATATATTTATATATTTATATAATATTTGTATCTTAGTTCTAGTTTTGAAAATGCCTCGACCGATTTTGATGAAACCAAGTCTATTAACAAGTTTTGAGGATGAGAAAACGATCTGGCTAGGTCTGGACCTCTACAAATATCATCCTTAATGATCTTTTCTTAATTAAAGTATTTATTGATAGATAAAAATCCCTATAAAAAAGTTTTTTTCCATTTTATCAATTATCTTTTATTTATTATTTGGTTTTTTAATTTTAAAACCCACTAATAGGTTATAACAAATAATATTAGATTATATTAATTAAAATTAGGATTTTTTTTAATTAACAGGTGTCTAAATCATAACATTACAGAGGATTCATAACAAAACAGGTGTGTTTACAAATAAATTGGTTGAAAGGCTTTTTTATATAACTTGGAAATAAATCTTTTTAGGGGGGTCAGATAGGCTAGGCGGTAGCATGACAGCGAGCTAACCAGGGGACCCGGGTTCGAATCCGACTCGAGGCATCCAGCTAAAATCTGACCCCGGGAGTAGAGACAAATTTTAAAAATAAATATATAGTATCCTAAAAGTGGCTTATGGCTAAAAAGGCCGAAAAGCCCAAAAAAAAAAAAAAAAAAAAAAAAAAAAATCTTTTTTAATTTTATGTTTTTATTTCAGATCCTATATGATTATTTATTTTTATTTTTTATAATGTTTATCAATATGAACGAATGTAGGCCAATTGGTGTACGAGTAAACAAATATACACATAATATGTGGATCACTAGACAGCTAGAAATGCAAAAACTGGTTGCGGTGTGGGGTGGATGTGGGGGATCCGGGGTGGGGTTAGTGTGTGTTATAATTCATTTACTGTTTTAATACCTATTTTATAATTATTTTCATTTTCAATTTATTTTCAAAACAGTTTAGGGAAAGCGGTGTTGGTTTATAGTGAAACATATTAAACAAAGGAATTATTATTTAACGGGTTATAGTGGTGTTTCACAAAGAGGAAATAAAATTAAAAAAATTAAAAATTTTTAAATTATTTTGGAGATTTTTATTTATCTCTATATCATAGTTTCGGGCTGCGAACCCTTCATCAGGAGGTTAAACAAAAAAAAATTTTTATATTCAGTGTTCTGTTTAACCCTCCTGATGAGGTTCATAGCCCGAAATATGTATAGAGATAAATAAAAAATCTCCAAAATAATTTAAAAGATTTTGAATTTTTTTAATTTTATTTCCTCTTTGTGAAACACCACTATAACCCGTTAAATAATAATTCCTTTATTTTCAAAACAATTATTATTTTTTAAATATATTTAAATTTTTGATCAAATCAATTTTGACAGGCAAGCAATATATAATTATCTATATATATTTTAACCATAAAACGAGACGCTCCCTCCAGGGGCTAGGTGACGCCATAAAGGCCCGGGCGTCAGCTAGTTATATATAAAATTAAATTAGGTTGGAGTTGGTGGTGTTTCACAAGGAGAAAAATTAAAATACAAAGATTTTTTTAGTTTACTCTATATATTTCAAGCTCTTAACTCATCGTCAGGAGAACATTGACTAAAGATAACATAAAATAATGAACAGAATTTATTTTAATTTTAATATGATGGACAGTTATTTATGACTTAGTGTAAATATGAAAGAATTATCAGGGGATGGGATTTTTTTTTTTTAATGCAATCGAATGCAAGAAGGGGTGTACCAGTAAAGATGCAGCCCCTATGGATCTCGAAAGACCCTTGCGTTACCGAAGAGAAGGGAAAGTTGATTAAGTGAGAGGGTGTAGACGTAGGTGTCTATGCACTCCGGTTTTGAAGGTTTGAAGATTATAAGTGCTGGGAAAGATGGAGGCTGGGAGGGAGTTCCAGTTCCTTGAAGTCATGGGGATATATGTATTCGCGAATGAAGTGGTCCGGCACTTTTCTAATTTGACCACGAGAGAGTGTTGGGAGTCGGCAAAACGCGTGCTACGTGCAAAGCATGCTTTGGGGGGAATTATTGATTTTATCTCATCAGAGCACCTGCCGTGATAGTATCTATAGAAAAGCTAAAGGGCAGAGACGTTTCTTCGATGAGCCAGCGAGTCGAGGGAGTCGGTGAGGGTAGAATCGTCAATTAGCCTGACGGCTCGTTTCTGAATTGCATCAAGGGTAGCAAGAGAATATTTTGAGGCTCCTCTCCATAGATGAGAGCCGTATTCGAGACAGGGGCGGATTTGGGCCTTGTAGATGGTGAGAAGTTGTGGGGGTTTGTAAAATCGCTTGGACCTGAATAAGAGGCCAATCTTCCTTGCTGTAGATTTCGCTACAGAGGAGATGTGTTCATTCCAAGACAGGTCAGATGCGACAGAGACGCCCAACATGAATAGGCTATCACACATTTTCAGGGTATTCGAATCGAAATGAATATCAGGGAAATCTTTATTTTCGCGCCTAGAAATTAGACAGCATTGAGTCTTGTTTGAATTAAAGTTAACTAAATTTTGAGAGCCCCATTTATTCAGTAAATGATGGCCTTAGACCCGAAAGAACAGATGGAGCGGACAAAGGGCTGGAATAAAGAAAAGATATTTATACTTGGAAGTTGCCGAAAATTATGTATGTGCTATAAAGGAGGGCAATAAACTATGGAATGCAATGAGGGTACATAGTGAAAATTCCATCTCTTATTTTCTATTTAAAAAAATAAAAAATAAAAATAAACCCACCATACACTCTCATCGCACTCCAATTTAAATTAAATATCATTGATTAAGATGTCAATTATTGGTGAAGTTTTGATGTCTGTTTGATTGTTCAAGATGTTTTGATTAAGGTGTATGGCCTTTTTAATTTCAGCTGACTCAAATAAATCCAATTTCCTGCTTTTTGAAATGAAATGTAAAGGGAGGGGGTTGGTCGATGAAGGTGAATGGTTGTGGTATCCAATTCATCGGGCTCAAATTGAATGTCAGACAGATTCACAATTCTGGGGTGAAATTCTTGAATTTGTGGCTTGATTTGATTTGAAAATAATCGATTTTTTGACCCACCCTAATATATATATTTTAATTTTTTTTAATTTTTAATTTTAATTTGGGTACCATGCATCGCTCGGTGGTTCCAGGTACTACATTTTAAATGTATCCAAAAAAATTTGATGTCTTTTGGAATGGTTACTCTTGCAGAAAATGTTCAGCTTCTAATCAAATCAAATTTATTAAATAATAAATAAATATCATTTGATGATATGAAAAAAAATCGAAAAGTATTGGAAGCCGAGAAAGTCTCGTTTATGAGAAGAGGAGATCGAAATCCGGAGAAATCAGCAGTTCTCGTCGCTAAATCCATTCACGCGGCTTGACTTATCAAAGATCTTGAGCGTCATTTCCTCAGCAGCCTCTGGGGTGGAGCGAATTGTCTCAGCTTAAATGGCTCATAAAGTAGCAAACTTGTCGAGGAGGGTTGGCAAGGGCAGATACCCCTTTCAATCGCGACCCGAAGGGCGTTTGGGCTGTTTGCTTATCATACTGCTACCCATACTTGCCTTGTAAACACCCATTTACAAAATCTTTGTGGAAATAGAAATTGTTGTTTTTGAGGGTGGATACACATGTACATAGATACGGATGATTGATGAAACACAATTTATCAAACAGGAAATCGATAGTTCAAATAGATCATCTTCTTATATATAGATATATAGATATTTGAATTGAAAAGATTTACCTTAAGGTAGTTGTTTCACCATAATATGGGTTTTCTTAGGATTTTTTCGAAATTTAGATAAATATTTCTTCATCGATTGGTACCAAAATGAAATTTATGAACAATATAGTTCCGGAGATATTAAATTCCAAAGATAGTTTTTCAGACTCTTATACATTGCATTATACGGGATATTGGAAAGTTTACATACATATTTAATTATAATTAAGAAACTCTTCTTACCAATGTTATAAAAAACTAAACCAACATTAAACCATAACTAATAAATTTTTTAAAAAAATTTTAATTCATAGTTACAACACGTTTCTGAGATAATCATGAATAAATAATGAAAAATTTACACTAAAAACAAGCTGGCAACATCGCATATATTTAACCTAAAAAGTATGTTAACTTTAGTACTTTTTTGATGTTTTTTTCGCTTCAGCCATTGTTGCAACAGCTTTCAATCGCTTATTAAGAACTTTTTGTTTTATAAATCTTCCTTTGTAATGTATTCTATCTGACATTTCTATGATAAAATATATACAAGCTCGGACAGTGTTGCCAGATTTGTCAAACGAGCACAGGATTGGCTAGTAGTGGTACATAAACAACAAAAAGTTTTGGGCTTATGAATTATGAATCCATATTGTCTGTTCTATATACTCTAGCTTTTACTTTTTGCTAGTATTGTCGCAAAACAACTAACTTAATATATTTTAAATGAAAGGCTTATTTTTTCAGCAGTTTTTTAATTTTAAATGGTGTTTTTTTCTATTAATTTATCCAAATATTTCGGCAATTTTGTACAATATTCCTTCTTCAGTGGACCTGTTTTTTATGCAAATACAATAATAGATTGTTAGGTATGGTTAGATATTAAATTAAGTTAATGAACTTTTTTCAATATATTACATGTTGTGATGTTTGTTATAAATTACCTCACCCAAAAAATCACCGTACTTGTTCAGTCTTCACAAAAATTAGAACACAGGGCCACAAAGACATTTCAATTTGTTATTCTTAATTCTGCCCTCAAAACAATAACAATCTTTTTCTATTTAAATAAATTTATTTTTGATGCTTTAAAGAACAAGTCTAGAGCTGAAAATTGGTACGCAAATATCTTACAATGCACCAAATTTTAGATTTTTAGCAGAAAACGTTTCTTGAGAGTACAAAATGATAATCTTTAAAGGTTTTTGTTAATGAGCTGATAATTCATACGCAAATATCTAACAATTCACCAAATTTTAGCTTTTTACCTGAAAACTTTTCCTGAGAGTTAAATTAAATTAAAACTTTTTCTATTTTTTTCAACTGTTTATTGATAAATTCTGAATTCGATTTGAAAAAGTCTGAATTTGATTTAGAAAAGTCTGATTTTGATTTTTAAAATCCTAAATTTGATTTTTTTAATAATGAATTTGATATGGAAAATTCCAAATTAGAAGTTAAAAACTTATATATTAAAACGAGGGGTGAACCGCGACCTAATATGCTGTACAGCTACTTCCACTTGTACTTCCAAATATTTCCAAGCAATTCCAAATATTTCCAAGTAATTCCAAATATTTCCAAGTACTTTCAAATATTTCCAAGTACTTCCAAATATTTCCCAAGTACTTTCAAATATTCCCAAGTACTTTCAAATATTCCCAAGTACTTTCAAATATTTCCAAGCACTTCCAAATATTTCCAAGTACTTCCAAAATACTTCCGAAGAGGTGTACACCTACTTCCAATCTCGGATCACCCCTCATATTAAAATGTTTTATACTAATAGCTAAAGAAATTTTAATTCCTATTTGATGATAGTTTTAAGAAATGTATTTTTTTTTACCTGCCTATGTATTTATTATTTAATCTCGACATTTATACATTAAATGTAAAAAAAAAAGAAATAATTTCCATATAATTCCCTCGAGGGTGAGTCCTGTGTCGTACAGGGTAGAGAGACGCTTCTCTTAAATCTGCTTTGTTTATTAATAAATTCTGAATTTGATTTCAAAAAGTCTGATTTTGATTTTTAAAATCCTGAATTTGATATGGAAAATTCGAATTAGAAGTTAAAAACCTTTATATTAAAACGAGGGGTGAACCGCGACCTAATATGCTGTACACCTACTTCCACTTGTACTTCCAAATATTTCCAAGTACTTCTAAATATTTCCAAGTAATTCCAAATATTTCCAAGTACTTCCAAATATTTCTAAGCACTTCCAAATATTCCCAAGTACTTTCAAATATTTCCAAGTACTTCCAAATATTTCCAAGTACTTCCAAATATTTCCAAGTACTTCCAAATATTCCCAAGTACTTCCAAATATTTACAAGTATTCCAAATATTTCCAAGCAATTCCAAATATTTTCAAGTAATTCCAAATATTTCCAAGCAATTCCAAATATTTCCAAGTAATTCCAAATATTTCCAAGTAATTCCAAATATTTCCAAGTACTTCCAAATATTTCCAAGTACTTCCAAATATTTCCAAGTACTTCCAAATATTTCCAAGTACTTCCAAATATTTCCAAGTAATTCCAAATATTTCCAAGTAATTCCAAATATTTCCAAGTAATTCCAAATATTTCCAAGTAATTCCAAATATTTCCAAATACTTCCAGATATTTCCAAGTACTTCCAAATATTTCCAAGTACTTCCAAATATTTCCAAGTATTCCAAATATTTCAAGCCATTCCAAATATTTCCAAGCAATTCCAAATATTTCCAAGTAATTCCAAATATTTCAAGTACTCCAAATATTTCAAGTGATTCCAATATTCCCAAATACTTCCAGATATTTCCAAATACTTCCAGATATTTCCAAATACTTCCAGATATTTCCAATTACTTCCAAATATTTCCAAGTATTCCAAATATTTCCAAGCAATTCCAAATATTTCCAAGCAATTCCAAATATTTCCAAGTAATTCCAAATATTTCCAAGTAATTCCAAATATTTCCACAGTAATTCCAAATATTTCCAAGTAATTCCAAATATTTCCAAGTAATTCTAAATATTTCCAAGTAATTCTAGATATTTCAATACTTCCAAATATTTTCAAGTACTTCCAAATATTTCAAGTACTTCCAGATATTTCCAAGTTAATTGCAAATATTTCAAGTAATTCCAAATATTTCAAGCAATTCCAAATATTTCCAAGCAATTCCAAATATTTCCAAGTAATTCCAAATATTTTCAAGTAATTCCAAATATTTCCACAGTAATTCCAAATATTTCGAAGTACTTCCAAATATTTCCAAGTAATTCCAAATATTTCCAAGTAATTCCAGATATTTCCAAGTAATTCCAGATATTTCCAAGTACTTCCAAATATTTCCAAGTAATTCCAAATATTTCCAAAGATAACTTGCAAATATTTCCAAGCAATTCCAAATATTTCTCAAGTAATTCCAAATATTTTCAAGTAATTCCAAATATTTCCAAATAATTCCAAATATTTCCAGATATTTCCAATTACTTCCAAATATTTCCAAGTAATTCCAAATATTTCCAAGTAATTTCAAATATTTCCAAGCAATTCCAAATATTTTCAAGTAATTCCAAATATTTCCAATCGCTTCCAAATATTCCCAAGTACTTTCAAATATTTCCAAGTACTTCCAAATATTTCCTAGTACTTTAAAATATTTCCAAGTACTTCCAAAATACTTCCAAAGAGGTGTACACCTACTTCCAACCTCGGATCACCCCTCGTATTAAAATGTTTCATACTAATATCTGAAGAAATTTTAATCTCTATTTGATGATAGTTTTAAGAAATGTATTTTTTTACCTGCCTATGTATTTATTATTTAATCTCGACATTTATACATTAAATGTAAAAAAAAAGAAATAATTTCCATATAATTCCCTCGAGGGTGAGTCCCTGTGTCGTACAGGGTAGAGAGACGCTTCTCTTAAATCTGATTTGTTTATTAATAAATTCTGAATTTGATTTCAAAAAGTCTGATTTTGATTTCTAAAATCCAGAATTTGATATGGAAAATTCCAATTAGAGTTAAAAACCTTTATATTACAAACGAGGGGTGAACCACGACCTAATATGCTATACACCTACTTCCACTTGTACTTCCAAATATTTCCAAGTACTTCTAAATATTTCCAACTAGTTCCAAATATTTCCAAGTACTTCAAAATATTTCTAAGCACTTCCAAATGTTTCCAAGTACTTCCAAATATTTCCAACTACTTCCAAATATTTCCAAGTACTTCCAGATATTTCCAATTACTTCCAAATATTTACAAGTACTTCCAAATATTTACAAGTACTTCCAAATATTTCCAAGCAATTCCAAATATTTTCAAGTAATTCCAAATATTTCCAAGCAATTCCAAATATTTTCAAGTAATTCCAAATATTTCCAAGTAATTCCAAATATTTCCAAATACTTCCAAATATTTCCAAATACTTCCAGATATTTCCAATTACTTCCAAATATTTCCAAGTATTCCAAATATTTCCAAGCAATTCCTAATATTTCCAAGTAATTCCAAATATTTTCAAGTAATTCCAAATATTTCCAAATAATTCCAAATACTTCCAGATATTTCCAAATACTTCCAGATATTTCCAAGTACTTCCAAATATTTCCAAGTATTCCAAATATTTCCAAGTAATTCCAAATATTTACAAGCAATTCCAAATATTTCCAAGTACTTCCAAATATTTCCAAGTAATTCCAAATATTCCCAAATACTTCCAAATATTTCCAAATACTTCCAAATATTTCCAAATACTTCCAGATATTTCCAAATACTTCCAAATATTTCCAAATACTTCCAAATATTTCCAAGTACTTCCAAATATTTCCAAGCAATTCCAAATATTTCCAAGTAATTCCAAATATTTCCAAGCAATTCCAAATATTTTCAAGTAATTCCAAATATTTCCAAGTACTTTCAAATATTTCCAAGTACTTTCAGATATTTCCAAATACTTCCAAATATTTCCAAGTATTCCAAATATTTCCAAGGATTACTTGAAAATATTTCGAAGTAATTCCAAATATTTTCAAGTAATTCCAAATATTTTCAAGTAATTCCAAATATTTCCAAATAATTCCAAGTACTTCCAAATATTTCCAATTACTTCCAAATATTTCCAAGTATTCCAAATATTTCCAAGTCAATTCCAAATATTTCCAAGCAATTCCAAATATTTCCAAGCAATTCCAAATATTTCCAAGTAATTCCAAATATTTCCAAGCAATTCCAAATATTTCCAAGTACTTCCAAATATTTCCAAATACTTCCAAATATTTCCAATTACTTCCAAATATTTCATAGTACTTCCAAATATTTCCAAGTATTCCAAATATTTCCAAGTAATTCCAAATATTTCCAAGTAATTTCAAATATTTCCAAGCAATTCCAAATATTTTCAAGTAATTCCAAATATTTCCAATCGCTTCCAAATATTCCCAAGTACTTTCAAATATTTCCAAGTACTTTCAAATATTTCCTAGTACTTTAAAATATTTCCAAGTACTTCCAAAATACTTCCAAAGAGGTGTACACCTACTTCCAACCTCGGATCACCCCTCGTATTAAAATGTTTCATACTAATATCTGAAGAAATTTTAATCTCTATTTGATGTTAGTTTTAAGAAATGTATTTTTTTACCTGCCTATGTATTTATTATTTAATCTCGACATTTATACATTAAATGTAAAAAAAAAAGAAATAATTTCCATATAATTCCCTCGGGGGGTGAGTCCCTGTGTCGTACAGGGTGGAGAGACGCTTCTCTTAAATCTGCTTTCACTCTCCAATAAATAATGGATGTAAAGAGGATTCAATGCGGGCAGAGAGTGCGAGAAAATATTTAGTAAGCCATTACGAAGGGACATTACCAAGGCCACTCAGCGGGTTCCATTTAAATATTTACATTCATCATTCCACTATTAATTTTTTAATGTTGTAGATAATAAATTTACTCGCTCTATATCTATATCTATATATATTATTAATTAAGTATAGGAATATATAAAAGGATTTTTAGTATAGAAATGGATTTTGGTGCAACTCTCAAAGGAATATTAAAATTAATAAATAAATGAAAAGAGGAAATAGGGATTGTTATATTCTTTTATTTCGAAATAAAATATTTTTATTACTCTTTCTTAATGATTTAATTAATAAATTCAAAGTTGAAAAATGCTTTATATATATGAAAATATTTTGTTTGCCGGAAGAAGCAGAGTCTTATTCATAAAGAGAAATCATTGATTACTGTCCTCAAAAAATAATTACTAAGCAATAGTTTTGTAAAATTAAATAGATTGATAAAATTTATTTTATTTATTTATTATTTTGCTAATTCAATCATGTACTTTTTGTGTTAATTAGCTTAATTTTTAACCGACTTCAAAAAGGAGGAGGTTCTCAATTCGACTGATTTTTTTATATATATATCTGTTACCTGATATCTTCGCCAATTGTGAACCGATTTTGATGGGTTTTTTTGCATTGGGTTGAGTCTAGTTTCCGATTGGTAAAAATATAAATTTTATTGGTATTGGACCTTTTTTGTTATGTTTGTTCAGGCATAACTTCTTTGTTTATGAACCGATTTTAATGATTCTTTCTGCGTTTGGATCAGTATAGCTCCAAGATAGTCAAGATTCCTAACTATTTTTTACTTTACCATACAGGGTATGGTCAAGTATTGTAATCGTGCATGAAAAAAGTGGTTTTTTTCCTTCTTTTTTTCGAAATATCTGATTGAGCGAAACCATGGCATTTCGCTCTACAAAAAAGCTCTAATAAGTGAACATCGAAAAAATTATATTTTTCGAGATAATAATTGTTTTGTCAAAATGTCTGTTAGTCTGTCTGGTTGTCTGTTAGTTAGTTAGTCTGTGCGTTACCAAATTTTTGTGGACGAGCTAGCTCAAAAACTAGTT
This sequence comes from Forficula auricularia, assembly GCA_024734495.1. NCBI lineage: Eukaryota > Metazoa > Arthropoda > Insecta > Dermaptera > Forficulidae > Forficula > Forficula auricularia. Next base: position 2,550,056 of record JALMQS010000681.1, read on the forward strand.
TGAATATCGAAACCAAATTTCACAGGTAGTTTTGGTCCATTGAGATTAAGAGCTGATTAGATTTTGGTGCATATCGAGCCAAAATTAGGGGGTTGGGGGGTTAAAAATTAAAAATCTAGGCCGTTTGAGCAAACTCAACCAAATTTTGTATACATAATCAGTGGACCCCCAGAAGTCTAAAAATGCAAAAACTAACGGCCCAAAATGGGGGAAGGGGGTCAAAAAATGAAAATCTTGGCCATTTACCAAACTCAACCAAATTTTGTATACATAATCAGTGGGACCCCAGAAGTCTAAAAATGCAAAAACTAACCGCCCAAAATGAGGGGGGGGGGGGTGTAATGTCAAAAAATGAAAATATAGGCTCTTGTACCAAACTCAACCAAATTTTGTATACATAATCAGTGGGTCCCCAGAAGTCTAAAAATGTAAAAACTAACTGCACAAAATGGGGGGGGGGGGGCGGAGGGCCAAAAAATGAAAATCTTGGCCATTTACCAAACTAAACCAAATTTTGTATACATAATCAGTGGGTCCCAAGAAGTCTAAAAATGTAAAAACTAACGGCCCGAAATGGGGGGGGGGGGGCGGAGGGTCAAAAAATGAAAATCTTGGCCATTTACCAAACTTAACCAAATTTTGTATACATAATCAGTGGGTCCCAGGAGTCTAAAAATGCAAAAACTAACTCCCCCTACATGATTTTAAATAATTTTATTAAATATCAAATATAAGTGAGAGGCCAGCTTGTATGGTAAAGTCAAGTGGATGGCCACATCAGAACACGTCAGCTTATTTTTTACAAATTTTTAAAATTTTCCAATTGATAAGAATTTCACTGTCCATTAGTAGGTAGGTTACTATACACTAGCAAGATGTGAATAATGAACCGATTCTCTTTTCTTAAGAAAATAAAAAACTCTGAGTTGATTCGATGCAAAATACGAGCGATTGGTGGACATCAAAGCGCAGCTTGCGAAGAATCATTTCACACCGGTCTGGGCAGTTTTTCCTCATCTGCTCATTAGTGGAGAGTTGTCGGTGATAAACTACCGTCGTCTACCTCTGTCAGGCAGGCAGCCAGCCTCTCTGGTTCATAAAAAGTTGAGCCTGACTCTAATTGCGCCCCTCTAGTCAATCGCGTCTCAAAATTCCAAATTAACTGGTGTTTATTATTGTTTCAAACCGCGTTTTCTAAATAAATAATAGGATGCGCCGTCAAAGGATGAAAGAAAACTGTCCACTCAAATAAGGGAATCACTTGTGGAATGCCTAATCGGAAGACGCGGATTAATTAATCAAATGGCTATTTTCGTGTATTGCTTGATTTCGGATATCAGATAACTAAAGTCCAGGCAAATAACAACCAGAAACCAAGATATTTTCTAAGATTAGTTTCAAAGATTGTCTAATAAAAATCGGTTGTCTGTAAAGTCGGTTTACTGACGATAGTTGAACGTGACAACGTCATAAGAAAATACTGATGGAATGGTATTTTCTTATGACGTTGTCACGTTCAACTATCGTCAGTAAACCGACTTTACAGACAACCGATTTGTTTCATAAAATTCTTCGTTCAGAAAATCATTTTAAATTTACAAAAATACTTGAATTTTTTTTTTTTTTTTTTTTGGGCTTTTCGGCCTTTTTTAGCCATAAGCCACTTTACGATACTATATATTTATTTTTCAAAATTTGTCTCTACTCCCGGGGTCAGATTTTAGCTGGATGCCTCGAGTCGGATTCGAACCCGAGTCCCTGGTTAGCTCGCTGTCATGCTACCGCCTAGCCTACCCGATCCCCCAACTTGAATAAAATTTATTGTTTTAAATTTCTACTCGACTGTTAAAATTTAATTTTTGATTTTATTATTTTATAACAATAAATTTTGTATTGACATTATTTCTTTCAGCAAGTAAACTGAATAAAAGTTGTTGTTCAATTAGTTACTTAATTATTTTTGCAAATTTAATTGTAATTTGTTGTAAAAAAGTAATAATTTTGAATAATTTATTATAAGAATAAACTGTGATTAAATTATTGTTCATAAATCTTAAATTTAAAATTTAAAATTTGGAAACATCATTAAAATTTTTGTAACTGTAGCTTTTAAAAAGCCCGCCTCAATCTTTGTCGCTCGTTCCGCGCTCTCGCTTGCACTTCAAGCCTTAAATGGAACGCCTCAGAGCGAGGTAACGCCGCATGAGTCATGTTTTTTTGTGCGCGCAGCAGGCTCCATCGAATTATAAGACGTTGTCACGTCAAAAATAATTTTTATAAAAAAAAATAAAACCGACTTCAAAAAACTTTGTAAAAAACATCTACCTAAGAAATATGATTATATTTCTCTAAAAAAACAAGATTCTTCCATATTAAAAATGTATTCCATTGCTGGCTTATCGTTCCATTTCCAGACCTAGTCATCTCATTTTCTCCAGGGTATAATCTACTTTAACGTAGCAGAGAGTGATTTTTTCTTTATATACGAGACGAATAATTTAATTCACGGTTGTGGCTGCTAAGATAATTGAATAATTCCATTGAGTATATATAATAGGCCGCGATATTAATTTGCGAGAACATAGTGTGTATATATTATTTGCTTGGAAATTAAATGAAACGAGTCACTCGTTTTAAATAATAGCTTGTAGTATTGTGCAAGCGAACTTTTATTTGTGAAAAAAAATTAAAACTTACTTCAAAAAATTAAATGCAACAAATAAAATAATAATAACTTAAAAATAAAATAAAATACACTAAAAGGTATAAAATAATTATCTTATACCAAGGAGGGCCAACTGCGGACTCCTTTATTAAACATTTGATTTCCATTGGTTTCCAACTATAATCCGACGACTTTAGTTATTTGTTTTGTTAGTTTATTTTGTTTTAATTAGTTTTGTTTTATTTAGTTTTATTTTATTTTGTTTATACACATATTCGACGTGAATCTGTGACGACTGGCTAAATGGGCATCAAGTTCCCGAGGCCAAGGGGTAGAAAAAAAAAAAAAAAAAAAATATCTTATTTAGTTATAACTAAATGAGGAAATATTAACATACACAACATTTTTATACTTCTGGTGTCCCACTGATTATGAATATAAAATTTGGTTGAGTTTGGTAAATGGCCAAGATTTTCATTTTTTGACCCCCCTCCATTTTGGGCGGTTAGTTTTTGTATTTTTATACTTCATGGGGTCCACTGATTATGTATACAAAATTTGGTTGAGTTTGCTCAAACGGCCTAGATTTTTATTTTTAACCCCCTCCATCCCCGGAGGGTCGATATGCACCAAAATCTAATCAGCTTTTAATCTCAATGGACCAAAACTACGTGTGAAATTTGGTTTCGATATTCACACTAGTTTTTGAGCTAGCTCGTCCACAAATTTGGTAACGCACGGACTAACTAACTAACTAACTAACTAACAGACATTTGGACAAAACAATTATTATCTCGAAAAATATAATTTTTTCGATGTTCACTTATTAGAGCTTTTTTGTAGAGCAAAATGCCCTGGTTTCGCTCAATTTTTTTAATCAAAATAGTTTCAGCCGTTTTTGAGATATTTTGAAAAAAAGAAGGAAAAAAAACAACACTTTTTTCATGCACGATTACAATACTTGACCATACCCTGTATGGTAAAGTAAAAAAACAAAATAAAATAATAAATGTAAAGGCTACGAAGAAACTGGCACAAGCCAAAATAAGGAAATTCAGAACTGGAATTCATCCAGAAGACTTGCAATACACTCTGGGATGTCTCAGAACAGTGTCGCAAAATTATTAAATTATTTATTTAATTATTAAATATTTGATCATTATTATTTGATAATTAAGTTGAATGATTGTTAAAAATAATTATTATTTTGATTTTTTTTTGAGATCTAATTGATTTAATATTTTTTATTATTTGATGTCGTATAAAAAAACAGTTCTAATAAAAGTTGTTCAGTTTTTTTTTGTAGATTCAGAATATGTACAGAAACATATAGGTTTCCATTTAAAAAACAGAACTTGACCTCGAAATACCCTTGAAAGCCTGTTCTAGGTCGACAAACAATAGCATAGTTTAGTTTCACCCGAGGGGTGATCCGCGATTGGAAGTAGATGTACACCTCTTTGGAAGTATTTTGGAAGTACTTGGAAATATTTGGAAGTACTTGGAAATATTTGGAAGTATTTGGAAATATTTGAAAGTACTTGGAAATATTTGGAAGTACAAGTGAAGATAGGTGTACAGCATATTAGGTCGCGGTTCACCCCTCGGTTTCACCTCTGATATAAATAAACTTTTATTTGAAACTTTTTCAAATAATGCACTGTTTTTGAGTTATAAGGCTGTCTCAAGAAAAAAACTCACTCGGTATATAGATTATCAAGCCGTTAGCACTTATAAAAATAATATACCATGATAATAATGTAATAACTTCGAGTTGAAATTCTTTGATATTGTTAAATATGAATTTCGAGCCAATTTTGATCCCAACTTTGATCAGTGAATTATTGATCCCCTCTTTATGGAGTCTATATAGAAGATGACCTGGCAGGCGATAAAAATCGCACCTCTAATTGTCAGCTCAGGTGGCGACATAAACTCTAGTAATCGCCTCCGCAACAAGCAATTTACTATCATCTTTATGGAAGGAAAATAAATAAATATAGAAGATATGAAATTATCCCTATGAAACGGTTTCAAAGTTGTGTTGTATTAGGAGTTGGGAATCGAAATTGTGGATTAATTTACTCTTATTAAACGAACAAAAATTGTATATATATTTGTATCTTAATTCTATTTTGAAAACGGCTCTACCGATTTTGATGAAACCAAATCTATTAACAAGTTTCGAGGATGAGAAAACGATCTGGCTGGGTTTGGAGCTCGACAAATTTCATCTTAATTGATCTTTTCTTAATTAATTATGTAATTATTTATAGATAAAAATCTCACTAAAAAAGTTTGTTTACATTTTTTTCAATTATCTTTTATTTATTAATTGTTTTTTTAATTTTAAAACCCACTAATAGGTTATAACAAATATTATTATATTATATTAAAATTAGGATTTTTTTTTGTTGTTTTTAATTAACAGGTGGATAGAGAGATTAGGTATGGATGGAGGGGGTCAGATAGGCTAGGCGGTAGCGTGACAGCGAGCTAACCAGGGGACCCGTGTTCGAATCCGACTCGAGGCATCCAGCTAAAATCTGACCCCCGGGGGTAGAGACAAATTTAAAAAAAATATAAATAGTATCGTAATTAGGCTTATGGCTAGAAAGGCCGAAAAGCACAAAAAAAAAATTAACAGGTGTCTAAATCATAACAAAACAGGTGTGTTTACAAATAAAGTGGTTGAAATGGCTTTTTTTATATAACTTGGAAACAAATCTTATTTAATTTTATGTTTTTATTTCAGATCCTATACGATTATTTTTTTATTATTATAACTACCTATAAATACAACAGCTCGGCAACTTTTTGATTCAGTTAAAAGTTATATATTAATATTATTTTTAATTTAAAATTTTGATAAAAACCACTGCACCTATGCAAAAACTGGATGCGAGGTTGGGGCTGGGTTGAGGTGGAAGTGGGGGAGAGGGGTGGGGGTGCTGGATGTGGGGTGCAGTGGGTGATCCGGGGGGGGCGAAGTGCTAGGGGTGGGCGGGGGTGGAAGTGGGGTGGGGGTGCAGTGGGTGATTGGGGGGTTGGCGAAGTGCTGGGTTCCGGGGTATCCATATATACTATATATATTTGTATTTTTATCAAATTTTAAATTAAAAATAATCTATATATATAAAATTCTTTGCCCGATACACTCACTCACTCACTCACTCATCAAAACAGCCAAGAACCACTGGACATAGAAACATGAAATTTGGAGAGGATATTGCATCTACGACATAGAGGCTCACTAAGAAAGAATTTTTTGAAATTCTACCCCTAAGGGGGTCAAAGGTGGCAGAGTGTGTTTTCACTGATTATGCGATATCTCTTAAGGACGATAAAATATTTACTTGCTTTTTACTTATAAAAATACTAAATTAAAATATCTAAAAACTCATTTCAGGATTTTTGAATTTCGACCCCTAAAGAGGTCAAAAGGGGCAAAATATCTTTGCAGTGTGTTTACACTAATTATGCATTTTCAATTAAGAACGATAAGATATCGACTTGATTTTTACTTAATAAAATTCTAAATACAAATATCTAAAAACTAATTTCAGGATTTTTTGAAATTCGACTCCCAACTATCCAAAATGTGAGTGGGGGCAAAAATTAAAACTCACTCCGATCTTGATCAAATTTTGTACTATAGAGTTATTCTTTATTACTTTAAGAAACTATTCCTGTAAAAATCAACTATCAAAATTGACTGTATGGAGGCAAAGGGAGTGTGGGCGAAAGTAGGGTGGAGAGTAGGGTGTGGGGGCAAAATATAGAAATTTTTAGCTTTTTTGTACATTTACTCTTTAGAAAACTGAGAGTTATTTATTTGCAAATATCTTAAAAATAATTTTCAACCTCCCAAAATGTGAGTGGGGCAAAAAAATTAATACTCTCTCCGATATAGATCAAATTTTGTAAATATTAGTTTTTAATACTATATAAAATGTACCCTGTAAAAATCAATAGCCCGGAGGGCAGATGGCCCTGCAGGCGGCGTCTCTGCATGTGATTATTAGGTCTGTAATATATATTTGTAATATTTTGCCCCCTCTTTCGCTCCCACGCACTCATTTTGGCTATTGATTTTTACAGCATACATTTTATATAGTCTTAAAAACTAACATTACAAAATTTGATCTATATCGAGAGAAGTATCAATTTGTTGCCCCCACTCACATTTCTGGGAGGTTGAAATTATTTTTTAGATATTTGCAAATAAATAACTCTCAATTTTCTAAAGAGTAAAAATCAATAGCCAAAATGAATGCGTGGAGTGAAAGAGAGGGCAAAATATTACAAAAATATATTACAGACCTAATAATCACATGCCGAAACGCTGCCCTGCCAGACTACGCCCGAAGTGCCGAAGACTTTTCAGAATTTTAAATTAAAAATAATATTATATATATAGCTTTTAACTCAAGTAAAAAGTTACCGTGCATCGCTCGGTGGCTCCAGGTACTAAATTAATTATTGACGTTATTTATTCTCCAGACAGGTTAAATGGAAAGTCTGCCTGACTGGAGAGGCTGGCCAGTAAATCACACAAGGGCAATTAGTACAACGCTTAGTGGAATTCTCTCGGCTCAGATCATTCGTTTACTGAATTTCCAGCTTTAAATAAATCTTTGCATTTTCGTTCTTTCGATGCAATTAAGTCAACAAAAAATTTAATATTTTTTTCTTTCAATTTTTAAAAGAGTTACGAGGCGAATAAAATTCTAAACTCGGCTTTTCCCACATTCTTGAACATTTTTTGTTTTTATTTCTTGGATCATAATTTTAATTATTTCATATAGAAGTGTATTAAAAAAAATTCTTTCTCTGATTTGTGGATGTTAACCTTTTTCGCCACAAAAACTACATTTTTTCCATAAAGATTTCAAGTTCAGTTTTGCTTCTTTTTTTTTATTTGATTTATAATAATTACTTTTGCTAGGGAATTTTATTTGCTTTTGGTTTTTCATTAAAGAAATAAACTATAATCTTTCTAAAATGAGATATTTTTTCTCTAGCGAATAAAATATTATTAAAAAATAGAAATACAATTAGATAAGCATTCCTTTTAAATCTTAGACCCCCAAATAGATACATTCGACCAGTGGTTTCCAACCTGGGGTGATCGCCCTCAAGTGGGCTATTTGAGTTATCAGGTGGGAAATATATAAGTATGGGGGCGATGAGTATTCAGGGGGAATTAAAATAATATGTACAGTATAACCTGTGCAGTAGAAGTCTGATCCTGTTTTAAGTGAGAATTTAAAACATCGCATGTTGGAACTTGCGTATCTTACAGATATTTTTGAAATAAGCTGAAGTGTTCTGATCTGGCCATCCACTTGACTTTACCATACAACCTGGCCCCTTACTTATATTTAATATTTAATAAAATTATTTATAATCATGTAGGGGGGTTAGTTTTTGAATTTTTAGATTACTGAGTGCCCACTGATTATGTATACAAAATTTGGTTGAGTTTGGAACAAGAGCCTATAATTTCATTTTTGACCCTACACCCTCGCCCCCCCCATTTTGGGCAGTTAGTTTTTCCATTTTTAGACTTCTGGGGTCGCACTGATTATGTATACAAAATTTGGTTGAGTTTGGTACAAGAGCCTACTATATTTTGATTTTTTGACCTTACACCCCCTCCCCTAACCAATTTTGGCCGGTTAGTTTTTGCATTTTTAGACTTCTGGGGTCCCACTGATTATGTATACAAAATTTGGTTGAGTTTGCTCAAATAGCCTAGATTTTTAATTTTTAACCCCCCTCCACCCCCTTAATTTTGGGTCGATATGCACCAAAATCTAATCAGCTCTTAATCTCAATGGACCAAAACTACGTGTGAAATTTGGTTTCGATATTCACACTTGTTTTTGAGCTAGCTCGTCCACAAAAATTTGGTAACGCATAGACTCAACAGACTAACAGACATTTTGACAAAACAATTATTATCTCAAAAAATATAATTTTTTCGATGTTCACTTATTAGAGCTTTTTTGTAGAGCGAAATGCCATGGTTTCGCTCAATTTTTTTAATCAAAATAGTTTCAGCCGTTTTTGAGATATTTCAAAAAAAAGATGGAAAAAACCACTTTTTTCATGCACGATTACAATACTTGACCATACCCTGTATGGTAAAGTAAAAATGAACGAAGTCAATATAAGGCTTCAAGGAAACAAGATACCTTATAAAAAAATCTGTAAAAAAAGTACATTTTAATTTTTTTTTCTATTTTATTTAAGAGTAATCGGATAAAACTGCTTTGGTTGTTTTTATATATACGGTAATAAAATTGTTTAAAATAATAAAACTGTTTTATTATTTTCACTTTACTTCAAATTAAAATTAGGCATACAATGAAAATGAAAAGGGGTCGATAGGTGTTAGTCAACCTCCAGAAAGGGAGATGGGGCACAAAAGGTTGGGAACCACTGCATTCAACCTTAATAAAAATTATAAATTCCTACTTTTACAGTTTTCAAAATACATAAGCTGCTTATAATTTTTGCAGATTAAAAAATTGTTTAAAAAAAATTGACGAAATGTTTCATTTTTCAAATTTTAGTACTACTGAAGATGGTCAACCAGTGGTGACCGAAACTGTTTAGTGAATTAATAAAATAAATAATAATAATAATAATAATAATTAAATAAAATTATTGTCTTTTATTAGTTTGTGACTATAAAAACCTTTAAATTTAAAAATAATGAAAAAATATTAATTAAAACAAATATAATAAGAATCTTTTTAGAATAAAAAAATCCTTCAATAGAAATAAAACGTATATTTTATTTTTCACAAGTTCTTTCAATAAATATTACATCTTCGTCTTCGGGTCGATTTTCCTACATTACGAAGAATTTAATATATTGGCGAAAACAAACTTCTATTTCGAATTTAGAAAATAAAAAATCTTTTGTAAAAAATTCAAAAACGCATTTTCTTTTTAGCTCAGCCAAATTAGACCAAAAAAAGTCCGCGCTGGCCAATAAATATGCAAAAGCTGGAAATAATTTTAATCGACGTTTAGGCATCCCAAATAAGAGCTATGAGTTTCCGAATAGTTTCTTGTGACGACCTAATAATCAAAATTCACTTTTCCGACAAGTTGGTAAAAATTGCCTATCTTTGACGATTGATTGTGCCTAAACGGCTGAACCGATTTTAACTTTTGAGTACATTATTCGACGTGAAATCTTATGCTATTTCATTTTGCTAAGAAAGACATTGTCTATAGGACGCATGGTTTTTGTGTTATAAGCAAAAATCTGAAAAAAGTCCAAAATTTTCGTTGCTTTTTAGGTCCTCAAAAATTTAACACCAGCCAGAAACTGTCGCAGACTCAAATAACTCTTATTTGGAATGCCTAATGTCGATCACAATTATTTCCAGTTTGTGCATATTTATTGACCAGCAGAAGTCTAATAATTTGCCTGGGCTATTTACTAATAAAAAATTTTATTTATTTGATATTATAGTGCCGAAGAACTTGCGCTCATCTTCACACCAAAAGTGAAATTTTTTGAAGATTCAGTACGTTTTACCCAGATAAATAGAGTGTAAAGAATTTTACTTTACGGACACTAATATAATTTTGTTTTTCTTTTGGACGAAATCCTAAAAAATACTCCATAATTAGATGGCGAAATGTTGTTCATCCCGATGAAATATCTCACCAAAAATGTCCAATCTAGGTGATTCATTTCTCTTATATTTTATTATGAATAAATAAATAAATAAATAAATTTTTATTACTCGACCTGCTTAGAGGCACAAGTCCTCGGTGGCTAGGTCAACAAAATATCAATAGAAATTAACTACAGAAATTAATAAAACATCATACAAATCAATTACAAAAAATTAACAATTAACAAACAAAAAAAAATAGAAATGTATGCTCATTAACAAATAACATGATAATTTTTAAGGATTTAGGTGTCGGTTCTAGGTGAAACATCATAAGTTAAATAACATGATCATAGATTTCCATCAGAAGACAAAACGTAATTTGAATGATTCCTCAAAAAAAAAACCGATACCAGGAGAAAACGACGCATTAGCCATCACGACATTTGCCATACGTTGTTAAGGAAGCCTGGTCAAAACTTAAACAAGGACGATAAGACCTTTCTCTACCTCAGGTAATCTCTGCTTGTGAGAACTAAATAAAAATTTTCACAACTCTAGGACATTAGGATTTGACAAAATTTATAACTGACTTAGGGCCGGTTGTATGTCGCAAAGTAAATGCTTACAACTAACAAAGGGTAGATGGTAAATGGAGGGACTGGGATGGCCAATCAGATGACAGGAACTGAAAGTGCCTGTCATCTGATTGCAATCCCAATCCCTCCATTTACCATCTACCCTTTGTTAGTTGTAAAAAGCATTTACTTTGCGACATACAACCGGCCCTTAATCATAGGGGGCATAATCCCAAGTAGTAAAAGACAGACTGGTCCAGAAATCAATTCCAGATCCTACAAATGAATGTAAAGCAATATTTTTGAATATTGATCAGCTCAGTTGCCTTATACTAATAAGGCTGATAAAGAAAAATTTGTCCAATTTGACTATTAGTCAAATTTTTCAACATTAAACAAATTCATCTAACGAATTAAAATTGAGATGCCCACAAGATCAACATCCGGCTTCTTTCAATTATAATTTGAATGATGCGTGTAAAGGAATGGCGTAATTGGTTCTCGTTTCAATAAATGATTGATGAGTTAATTTCGAAAGATGAAATCGCCTGGCAGTTGACTATCGATATGCCCATATGGTAATTAATTAAAAGCGTTATTCAAGATCTGACTTGAGGCGCCAATTATTCCTCCCGAGAGTGCCAGACGATAAATAAAACCGTACTCCGCTGCTGCTGCAGCATTTTCCACACGTGTTTGCATGCGTGTTTTATGTTAGTGTTTTGGTGGCCCAATCCAAGCCGAAAGAAAGCTCAGTTTTCGCATTCTGCTTTCAATTAACATTCCAGCCCGTGAGTGGATGGACTGGCTAGTGGCAACCAGCAGCCACAATGGACCGGCATGCAACAACGGAATTCAAATGAAGAAATACAACAAGATCGACAAGTCGGGTGACCTCTGAGGAATCAGAGCCGTCACTTGCAGATCAGATCGGATGCCATAGAAAGAACAGACAGACCTGGTAGCATCGCCATCATTATCCCGATATCTCGATAATGTCTAGATACATTGTTTTTTCTGTAAACATTCAAAATGTCGTTTTTTGTTTGGATAATTCCGTTTTGATGCCTTTTATGGTAGAGGAAAGTGGGGGAATATCGACTACTTAAGCGCTGTTAAAAATATCAAGTATTAATCTTGGTAATAAGATGCTCAAAACGGTCAAATTGCTTGGTTACTTTATCTATTATGAGTTTCTTCTATTGGATTTGCAAACAATCAAATGTTTTTTATAAGGTACTTTTTTTTAAAATGGAAAAATATGGGGTAATTTCGACCGGTGGGTAATATCGATCATGGTGGAGGGCAAAATCGACCAAGCAGTAATATTTTGAAATAAATTTAATTTTAACATTGCAACATTAGTAATGTTTATATTTATTACGCACTTGATTTAAAATAGTTATTACCCCATACCTACCAAGTGTAAATATTAGGTTGGGTAATATCGATCACTGGAGGGTAACATCGACCAGCATGATCGATTTTACCCGAACCAATACACTTAACATTAAAATTTTTTTACAAAAAGTATAGATTAAAAATGAACCAAATTAGACCCAAATTATTGAAAAATATCCGCTGTATCCTAGGAACGTAAAATGCAATACATTTAGAAAATATAAAAGTGTTCTTTCCTTAATAAGACCAGCACAATTTTAATAAGAAAAGTCTAGACATCAGCAAAACTGACAGCATGTAGAGAAGACGAGTGATGGCACAATACTAACCATATAAATTAGGCATATACGAAGCCATCCTTCGAATGGTCTCTAAATTTCGCTCGTATGGCGCCAAGTTTATGAGATTTGAAACTGGACGATTTTGCCCGGCGGTCGATATTCCCCCACTTTCCCCCATGTATTGAAACTCATCAGTAACATTATTCAGTCAGGAACCTTGTTGGGTAATAACGGAGCTTCGTTAGGAAGCGTTATGGTTGGAGGTTTGATGGTTATACAAATGTCATTACTAAGATTGGAAATGGCAGTGGCTGCAAATTTTTTTCACTATTTCCCAAAACCCTTCTTTCGATATTGATAACAAAATAATGAGCTAAAATTGAGAATATAGTAATAAACTACACATCTCTGGATCTCTGTGCCAAGTTTCAACTTTCTAGCTCAAGCTGTTCGCTGATAAAATGTTTTGAAAACCAAATCTCTGAGGAATCAGGGCCGTCACTTGCAGATCAGATCGGATTCCAAGCCAGGACAGACAGACAGACCTACTAGCATCGCCATCATTATCCCGATATCTCGATAATGTCTAGATACATTGTTTTTTCTCTAAACATTCAAACTGTGGTATTATGTTTGGACAAAGATAAACTTTTCAAATATTGGCCTGATTTGTTTTCTAGAAGAAAAAAAAATTGGCACGTTCTGATGTGGCCATCCACATGACTTTACTATACAACCTGGCCCCTCTCTTATATTTAATATTTAATAAAATTATTTATAATCATGTAGGGGGGGTTAGTTTTTGCATTTTTAGACTTCTGGGGGCCCACGGATTATGTATACAAAATTTGGTTGAGTTTGCTCAAATGGCCTAGATTTTTATTTTTTACCCCCCCCCTCCACCCCCTTAATTTGGGTCGATCACCAAAATCTAGCTCTTAATCTCAATTCACCAAAACTACGTGTGAAATTTGGATAGAGTGAATAGAATGGATCAAGTTAAGAATTAGAGACGTCGTAAATACATTAGTTAAGGAGATTCTGGACTGTTTATCATTTTTATAAGAAAATTCTCAAATTTTTACCATCAAATCATTGATGTATTAAATATTTATTCCCGAAATTTGAAGTTGATCGCCTATCCTATAACCGAGAAATAAATTATTGAAAATTGTCCTTTTAATATGAAAGTAAATGGACCGAGCTTTTAAAAAGGGCTCTATAACTTCTATACAAATTTATACAGATCAATAAATTGAACTTTTATTAATCGAATGATACATTTTTCAATAGATTTGACTGTCTAGTTAATTAGTTATTCATAAATGTAAAAATAAAAAAGTTATTTGCAGCCAACAGAATATAACAAAAGCACTAGTGTAGAATTCCAACTCTATTTCTTGAAATCGTTTTTGTGTTAAATAAATGTTTTTATAATGAGAAAAAATTTATCTCAATATTCTTTTTATTAATATTATCAAAACAAATATTTTTATTCGAAATTAACCTCATTATTAACAATTTTTTTTATTAAAAAATTTAGTAAGCAGAAGTTGTCACTCTGCAGAAATACAAAATATTTTTTCTAAGATCAACCAGATAGATAAGCTGTCCCGAACTCCCTTAAATATTTAAAATTTTCCTATTTCGCCATAGGTAAGTAAAAAGTAGGCTAAAGTTTCGTTGTATTTATTTTAAATATTTTGGCCTGTTTTGTTTTAAATTCATTTTTATATTCAAAATGATATCAAGTGAAGGTACTAAATATACTATTTCTAGGAAAAATTACTTATTTATTGTCTTTATAGAACATCATTTGAGGGTAATAGGTGTAAAAAAACGTTATTTTTAGTATTAAATCGTCATATGAAATTGTGCATGAATTATTTATTTTTGCAGAAGTATAAAAAAAGCCGAGAGAGATATGGATATTGTTCGCTAAAATGCTCTAATTAAATGGATTTTTCGTTTACTTCAAATAACCACGGGCGGTCTCAACCCTTCCTCGCCACTGGCTAACCCCTCGAATACAGCCTCAGCCACCCACTGTTTATTTTTACCAGACAAATCTTTTCAACCCTAAACGGGATCATATTATATATAAAGTCTATTTGTATCCATTGGACAAAAATGAACGTTAATTAAAGCGATAAGAAAATATTTGAAAATAAATTTTCACGTTTTGTCAATTAAACTTATAAGGATTGTGTTTCATTTTTTATTAAACCACCCTTGTAGGCTCGTGACCGAAGTATTGAATTCACTTAAAAAATTATAAACAGCTCAAGTTACCGATAGAATTGTACTGTTTAGAAAATTCAGCAATGATCAATATGCTCGTGATGGCAAAAATAAATAAAATAAAATGTTTGTTAATTAAAATAGTATAATTATTTAATACGGATCTTGTGTTGGTGTATAACAATGCGGTTAAACAAGCCATTTCTCTGAATAAATAAAATTAAATATTTGTTGATATTTAAAATATAAGATATATATAAAAATTATTGTTGATTCTGTTGTAGATTACTTCTCAACAACAACGGCACTTAATCACATGAAACGATAAACGATAAATAATAATCCAACGATAGACGATAAACGATAAAAACAGCGAAACAGAGCATATACACTTTACTTTTCTTCACTTGACCATCTTGCCAGGATGCATATTATAAAACCGTCACGTCTTCATTACTCTCTTTCGATAGAGAGCTCAAAGTCTTTCCCGAGACACTAGGCTCCAAGATTATAACCGCGTCAAATTTATTTTGGTTACAGAATTATATTGCAATTCTAAGAAAATCACAAGAGGGTGTCGTCTATTAGATAAGAGATGGAATGTATTTTTTTAATTATACATCAGAAGGGTTCTTTTTAGCAACTCGAGAATCGAACCCGAGTGCCAATAATAGCAATCCGGGCCAATTGTCTACCTTGTGTGACTTATGTAAAAGCGCTAAGTGTTCATTTGTAAAATTACGCGGCCTATTTAAATTTTAGTTTAAATTTAGTTTAAATTTTACACATGTGACATGAATATGATATTGAACAATAATATTTGTTTCTTTGTAGATCCCGAGGAAGCTGTAAACAAAACAGCGAAACGTTGCAATTAATATAACTAAATTGAAAGTTTCTTTTTGGCGAGAGTAAAATAATTTTTATACTTATTGTTTGTACTATATACTATAGCATTAACTTTTTGCTACTATTGTCGCGATACAACCTTAAGACTGCTTTGAAATAAAAAAATAGCCACTGACCCGAAGCGACATTTTAATTGATTTTGACCCACAACCAAAAAAGTTTGTCGACACGTGATCTAGAAACTACCAGGTGTATGCATATGAAATGAGCCTTTTACGATAGATGCCAGTATAGGTTATTTTTATTTTGAATGAACTATCACCTTATTATTTTTTCATTGCTTTGACATCTATCAACAACGTTCAGTGTTGAAAATTTGATTTGCACTACAACATAATAAAATTGTTTCGTGTTAAAAATGTCGAATTTTATGCCTACAGCATACGATATGCGGACAGGATTAAATTTTTTGTTATCATTTAAAGAAAAACGCGGCAGAATCACAACGAATGCTTGAAGAAGCTTATGATAGTCATGCTCTATCATTAGCAAGATGCAAAAGATGGTTTCAACGATGACGATGGGACCAGAAAGGTGTCGTCTTACATGAGCTATTGAAACCTGCTGAAACTGTAAATGCTAAACGCTATCGACAACAATTAATTGATTTGAAACGTGCATTGCAGGAAAAACGGCCAGAATATCAAATAAGGCAACATAAAGTGATTTTCCTTCATGACAATGCTCCTTCACATAAAGCAAAAATGGTTCAGGATATTTGAAGCATCAAATGGGAATTGCTACCTCATGCGGCTTACTCACCAAACCTGGCTCCTTCCGACTACCACCTGTTTTCGTCGATAGGCGACACTTAAAGAGCAGCACTTTTAAAACTTAGGAAGAAGTCGAAAAATGGGTCAATGCATGGTTTTCTTCCAAAGTCCAGCAGTTTTTTTGGAAGGGGATCCAGCAATTACCAGAAAGATGGTCAAAATGTGTAGAAAGTGTTGAAGAGTAGTTTGAATAAAATATTTTTTTCTTTTCTATTTAAAAATAGTTTTTTATTTGATAAAAAAAGGCTCATTTCATATGCATACACCTGGTAAATTGATGAAAATTAATATTATGTAATAATCAGGAACTTTTCGCATGGTTCTAATTTTCTAGCTCAAATCAAAAAATTGTCCCAATTACTAAAATTTTTGTGGAGTGTAGCGAGCTTTGAAAAAGTTTTCATTAAACAGAATGAATGAAAGATAATATAAAAAGTTCATTTGTATCCATTGGACATAAATGGACGTTAATTAAAGCGATAGGAAAATATTTGGAAATAAATCTTCTCGTTTGTCAATTAGACTCAAGAGGATTGTTTTCATTTTTTTTTCTTGAAGATACTTGAGATCATTATTTTTCAATTATACTTCGTCTAGACTCTAGATCTTTAGCGAAAAGTCATTTCGGAATGTTAAGTGACAGCGAGTTATTCTAAAAAGATAATTAAAAACCAGGACACTTGTCCAATCATCATTTTAGAAATGGAAATTACAATTCATTTGAATTTTATATATTAGGTATATATAAATACGATTATAACGATTTAACTGCATCTAAGTGGTATTCTTGGAAATATTTATATGGTCATTTATACATCGCGCGGATAAATTTTCAATAAATTGTTCTTGTTCAGTCCCCATTGGTTGACCATCTTCAGTTGTAAAAAATCATTTTAGTTTTTGGAGATAGTCAATATAAATATCTCATTTTTTTTCATTTGTTTTCATTGATTTTCCGCATATTTGCATCTATAAATTGAAGAGAAAAGTGAAAACTTTTTCAAGTCACGATACCCTTTCCAGTTAGAAACGCCCTAGTAATAATAATCTAACCAAAACATTCTGTGAAAAATAAATACAAAAAGTAGTGAAATATAGTGTGTAGCCAAGCTAAATTCGTCAAGAATAATTAAGTTAAGAGATCTACTATTTTCTCAACTTAATTATTCTTGGCGAATTTAACTTGCGTTCAGACTAGATTTCACTACTTTTTCGAACTTGGCCTATTTTTTCACAGAATGTTTTGGTTGAGATTTCTCTTCTTTTTGCAAGCTATGAAGAAACTCGTTGGTCCATAGGGCTAGAATTTTTATTTTTAACCCCCCCCCCCCTCATTTTGGGTGGTTTGTTTTTGTATTTTTAGCCTTCTGGGGGCCCACAAAATATGTATACAAAATTTGGTTGAGTTTGGTCCAACGGTCTAGAATTTTCATTTTTGACCCCCCCCCCCCCCCCCATTTTGAAGGAGTTGAAAGATAGAAAGTTTTGATTTTTGAAATTTTTCCTTTGTTTGTGTTCCAAACTCCACTAGCAGGCGAAATTTCATGATGCTGGAATGATTGGAAGTACCCTATAGGTTTTTTTTTTTTATTTAAATTGTACATTATCAATCCAGTCAGATGACCGTTTTATGATTTAACTATAATAAAGTATATAACATTCAGGAAGCATGTCATCTCATTGATGACATTGTAATTGTCTAACACAATCCGCAATTCACTGGGGTCATTTTAAAGTTTCTCATTGGGACAAGTCAGTTGGTTTGGTCCTTGTCAATCTTCTCAGCTGTCCGACGGTGCTGAGTAGTCGAACAGCTTAGGGATTATAGTGATTTGCCAGTCGATATTTTGCAGTATTAGCATATGGTATTAGCTGATGATTTAGGGTAAGTGGTAGTGGGGACTCCTGTCTATTCGTAAAATTGATATGCTGCGATTTGACTTCATTAAACTTGATTCGCCACCGTTTAGCCCAGGTCGAGATCTCATTAACAGCGCGTTGGAGTTTGTCAGTAGCATGTTGTGTGTTTATTCCAGTCGCCAAGATTGCAGTATCGTCAGCATAGGTGGCTATCTTTGTGCCTTGACTTTGAGGAATATCTGCAGTGTAGAGAAGATACAGAGTCGGTCCCAGAACACTGCCCTGCGGAACGCCGGCTTCAATCTTCCTAAAAGTGGAATATGCGTCATCATAGCGAACACGAAAGCATCGGTCTGAAATGTATGATTCCACCTATAGGTTTTGATGACCTGTCAGTGAGTGAGTGCCAAAATTAGCTATATTCTCAGGTCCATATGTCAGAATCCATTTAAGTTATATTTTTGAAATTTGGTACTCTCCTCAAGATGGATTACATAATTATATGTGTATAATTTCAGCTCTGTAGCTCAAATGGATTCCGAGCTTCAGGAAGGTCGAAATTGGCTCGAAATGGCTCGTGTAAATAGTGTACAGCGTGTACGACCAAGCTAATGCTTGAACTTGGCCTGCGCACTCTGTGCGCTTCGATAAATTTAAATATAATATATTTTTAAATTATAATAATAATAAATTTATTGAACCAATTGTATTACATGAAATATAGTTTACATTGAATTTGAGGTTTTAACTTCGGAGATTACTTCCCACTATCGACTGTCTTTAATCTTCTTTGTTTCCGATAATCTTTTTTAGTCCTTGTTTTTTATAAGAGGAACAAATTAATGAAATAAAAGACCTCTTTGCCTCTCAAAATCTCCAATTCATTTCTTTTTCCAATGTTTATTATCAATCCATCATCATATATTTTTAAAAATTTATTTTTGATTTAATTAATTAATTTCACTTTATTACTTTTAAAATAAAGTTTTTCAATAAATAGTTTTTTGAATTAAAGTTTTTTTTGGCTTTCTCGGCATTAACCACTAGCCATTTTACGATAATCTATTAATTAATATTTTCCTCAATTATGTAGGGATCAGATTAAAGACGGTTTGCAGCGAGTCGGGCTTGAACCCGCGCTAGCTTGATGAGGCATCGTTATGTACGGCATGTACGTTATCCATTCGATCAACATGACCTTGTGAGTTAAAGTTTTTTTAAATTTGCACTCAAATGGCTCAAATTTCTACATCAAAATTATTATTTTTATAATAACTTTTTTTAATAATAAATAAATAAATAAAATGGAAAATCATTCAAAAAACTCGAAGGTTGAAAACAAGCCCAAAATCTAAACAATACTCTGGATAGGAAATATAAATATTTTTGTTTTGGCATCAGAGTGACATTTCAAGGAGTTTCACTTGAGTTATTATTATTTTGTATTATTTTATATTTTATTTATTGTATAGGTCAGAGGTGGCCACAGCGTGGCTCGCGAGCCGCATGCGGCTCTTCAGTCAATCTTGTGCGACTCTTAAACCCTCTTGAATAATACTGATTTTAAAAAGTACAGGGTGGAGCATAAAGATCCATCACATTTTGAAGAGGTATAAAAAAAATGAAAAATTTAGCTAGAAAGAAACTGATTATATTTTTGAAAAGAACATAAAATAACTTTTTTCTTAATGTATTTTAAACATTATCAGATAAAGGGGGTCAAAAATAAAAATTCTAGCCCTTTTGAGCAAACTCAACCAAATTTTGTATACATATTCTGTGGACCCCAGGAGGCTAGAAATGCAAAAACTAACCACCCAAAATGGGGGAAGGGTCAAAAATGAAAATTCTAGCACTTTCGACCAAACTATGTATACAAAATTTGGTTAGTTTTTGCATTTCTAGCCTTCTGGGGATCCACAGAATATGTATACAAAATTTGGTTGAGTTTGGTCAACAGGGCTAGAATTTTTTTTGACCCCCCCCCCCCCCCCCTTTTTTTGTCTGTTAATGTTTAAAATACATTTATAAAAAAATTTCATTTATTTTCTTTTCAAAAATATATTTAGTTTTTTCTAGTTAAATTTTTTCATTTTTTTACTATATATCTCTTCAAAATGTGGTAGATCTTTATGTCCCACCCACCCTGTTTAATAATTAAATTAAAAAAATAATAATACAAAAATAAAATTAATTTGTAATTTGTAATATTATAAGTAAGTAGAACAAAAATATCTTCATTTATATTTTATAAAATAACAAAAAGTTGTCTTTTTTTTAATAAACCATTAATTAATCTCCGAAAAATGTGGCTCGCTTTGAAACAGTATTATCAATTTGCGGCTCCCAAAGTTAAGGTTAGTGGCTACCCCTGGTATAGGTAGTCGATTTTTAGAGGTTAAATTTATTACTAGAGTTTGGATTTTTATGAAATTCATCATTCCTATTGCCAATTCCAAAATGAAAACTAAATAAAGATTTCGACGTTTCTTGCTTTGTAGAATCATTTTATTTTGGTCTTATTTTGCCCAATATATATATATATATATAAATAATAATAATAACTTAAATTTTATAAATTAAATGGTTTATTTACTTGATTTATGACGTTTGTAAGCCTGTATTTAGGCAACACATTGCGCGCAGAAGAATGAAAGCTGCGTAAGAGCTAGGCGAGTCCAGTCGTTAGTGGAATGCTTCAGAGCTTATTTTTTTTAAGGTCCTCCACATCTCCCCTTATAGCCCACCGATCTTCTCACTCAGGATCCAGTTGAGTGGCTCAGGGTGTGACCACAGCAGAACGGTGTGAAATATAAAATAAATAAATAGTGCCGGCTGCTGCTGACGCAATTTTCGGGTCATTTCGTCGATTTCCTCACAATAGGACTCTGGAGTGATGGTTTGGCCCGGTTGCAAAAAGTTATAGTGAATCATACCAGGCGCTGACCACCATACAGTAACCATGGTCTTTTTTTGGTGGGTTTTGGGAAGTGCCTGGGTGGCTCATCGGTCTCCAACCACTGTCCTGAACATCTCCTGTTGTCGTAGAGGATCCCACGTGACGATCTGATCAAAAAAAGGATCGTTTTGGTTGCGCAAAAGCAAAAAAGAACAGACCTCGAAACGTGAAAATTTCTGTCGATCGTTCAAATCATGGGGCACCCACTTTTCGAGCTTTTCGACCTTTCCAATACGTTTTAAACCATCAAAAACCGCATGGGAGTTGACGCCCAGTTCTTCCGTCATCCCACGCACCGTTTGTGATGGGTCAGTCTCCACCAGGGTCCTCAAATCCTCGTCCTGGATTTCTCTAGGTAAATCTCCGGAACGAAATTTCGCAAACCAAGGTCGAACAGTGCGTTCATTAACACTATCATTGCCAAATGCTTGGTTAATATTTCGGGCTGTTTTGGCAGCGCTTTGGTTCAATTTGAATTCGTAGAGAAAAAATCATATAGTAATAACCTGAAAAGAGGCAAACAATTAAAATTTGGAAAAAAAGAACAGCATCAATGTAGAGAGTACAAAATACTCTATCGATTAATATATGCCACGACACAGTAGAATAAATATTTATTGAGATATGGAGCTACAAAAACACATGACATTAAAACGGACAAAACTTTTGAAACAACCAAATAGATTAATTTTAGTCAATTAACATTATTTATTTGATAGACCATTTTCAGTAATACTGAAAATTATAAGATTTTTTATACAATTACACAAAATAAAAACCATAGAATTTCATATTCATACATAAAATTTCGTTTAAAAATTGGAATTTGTCACTCTGCATATACAACTCATTCCTAATTTATTAAAATGGAAATTTCAATATATTTCAATAAACACTCTAATTTATAAAATTTAAATTCTACAGTCATCAAACACTAAAAACGTCTAGAATTTTAGGATACCTTAATGAAAATGGTCGAATAAGTACCTAATTATTTAATTTCTTGAGAATATTGAAACTTTTGAGCACATGTCTGTAGATGAAAAACCGAACGACTTTTAATGTGAAAAAACAAATGTTTTTACACCAATGGACACTTAGGAATGAAATCCAAGGATTTTGACCAAGGAAATTTGACCTCCCGTGATCTTCTGCTTACTAATTATCATGACCTTGGTTTTGTTTTCATTGATATCCAGGCCATACCGCTTGCTGTGATGAGTTATTTTGTCCATAAGAAATTGTAGGTCTACTAAGTTACTGGCAAAAACAATGGTATCATCCGCATATCTGATGTTGTTCAAATAGTATCCGTTTATTAGAATGCCCTTTTCTACCCCGTCCAAGGCCTCAGTGAAGATTCGTTCGGAGTACTAGTTAAAGACCAAGGGCGACAACACACAGCCCTGTCCTTTTGGGGTCAAAATATCAAAACGTTATATAGGTATAAACGTAAGTTAGAAGACATCTGATGCAAATGTGAAATTTCATAATAATCGTTTCAGATGTTTTTACGTGAATCGTGAGCAACTTTTCGCGGAAACCACGGAAACAGACAGACAGACAGACAGACATGAATTTTGTTGAGGGTGTTTTCGTTCATAACTTTGCTTGAAACGTGTTGCAACCAAAATTTAGCGTGTTTTGGAGCAATGTAGAGACAAAACCTTAATTTTATAAATATTGAAATTGATGCCGGATTGCAATCCCTAAACATGATTCAGAGTTATAAGCGATATCTCCTGAGAAAAAAGGGACCGTTGGATGCGTGTGACAGTTTTTGGATTGACTAAAATATGCAGTATTAAATATCGTAAGCCAAAAAGTAGAATTGAAAATTCCGAAAAAATCCCTAGCCCTTTCCCTATATCCAGAAGAGCTCGTTAAGTTAATTCACGCTTCACTTGACACAATAATCTAAATTTAAAAACTTGAAATCTCTTCTTAATTATAATATTAGAATAAATTTTATGCAAAATAAAAAAAGTTATAAAAACGAAACGAAGATGGCGAGCGTCGGTCCGTCTGTCTATCTCTTTACACAAAAGAGATAATTATTTTTCCGCACGTGCTATCCGCATAATTAATTGCAAAGGGACGGTTGTTGAGGGGTGGATTTTAAAAGAAGGGTTGTAGCAAGGCAACAATGGGCCACAGTACCCCACACCTGCCCTCGGCTAACCAAGGGTCCTCGCTGATAAGCTTCACTAATGATCAAGATAAATGGGATTCAGACGTATTGAAATACAAACTAAGTTCATCTGCATTCTCTCAATTTGTCTCGCTAGAGGAGCAGACCAAATGAAAGCAAAGTTTCCGACTTGCAAATTATTTCCCGTTTCTCACCCTTTTCTTATTTAATAAATTGTCAAACTAAAAATACTAGACAAGTGACATTATTATGAATAGGTTCAAATTAAATTGATTGTGATATCTACCTTGTCATCTTGAACAAAAGAGTAACACGCTCAATCGATTTAGAGGGAAAAAGTTTAGCCATTTTACCTTAGAAAGCCTCTATTATAAATAACTTAATATAAATTAATAATGATATAAATTAGTTATTGGGAACTGACAAATTGAGTCACGCGATCTGGTGGTAAAAAATCAAACTATTAATAGGTTACAACTGTCGGGTAAATACATAGTAAATACATGCTGTTTATATTAGCAATACATTTTTTATAACAAATTATCTAAAAAATAATCTTTTAAGAAAAAATAAAACCGACTTCAAAAAATTAAATGCAACAAATAAAATACTCTAAAGTGTATAAAATAATTATTATCTTATTTAGTTACAACTAAACTACGAAATATTAACATGAAATTACTTTTTGAAGTCGGTGCCAAACAAACTATACCTATAAGCGAGCGTACCCACCAAACGTACTAAGTAAGATCCGTCGAGTGCGATTCATAAAAGGTATATGTTTGGCACCGACTTAAAAAAAGTAATTTCATGTTAATATTTCGTAGTTTAGTTGTAGCTAAATAAGATAATAATTATTTTATACCTTTTAGTGTATTTTTTATTTGTTGCATTTAATTATTTTGAAGTCGGTTTCATTTTTTTCTTAAAAATTATTTTTATTTTTCTCTTTTTAGTGATGTTATTAATAGTGATCCTATCACCAGAACTTGACCAAATTAATATTGCACCATCCCTAAGACACCTCCTTTCCAATAAAAAAAGAATCATCGAAATCGGTTCATAAACAAAGAAGTTAGTCCTGAACAAACCTAACAAAAATGTCTAATAGCTATGAAAAAATAATGAGACCAATCGAAAGGTAGACTGGACCCAATGCAAAAAAAAATTTCAAAATCGGTTCACAATTGGCGGAGATATGAGGTAACATAGACAAAAAAAAAAAATCAGTCGAATAGAGAACCTCTTCCTTTTTTTGAAGTCGGTTAAAAATAAAAACAAAAATGGAAGTTGTAGTATTTACAGAACGTAACAAGTCAAAAAATAGAGTATGTTGTGCAGTTAGAGATTGTCAGAGTAAAGCTAATAAAAATTTAAACTTGATTTTCCATAACTTTCCAAAGGCTGGTGATCGTTCAGTGTTAGTAGAATGTCGAAATCTTCTGATGATACATCATCAGCAAGTTTATTGCTTGATGAAGTTTCATTTAAATTTCGAAGAATTTGTCTGCTTTAGATTTAGAAAAACAAGGATGATCAGCGATTGAAGCAGGATCATATTGTTTCAAGGCATTGGTTTGTACAGTTTTCCATTTACATTTTAAATCTGCACATGAAAATATCTCCAAGTCATCTCCTTTACTACAATAAATTTTTTTAATTAATTGCATGCATGTTGAATGTAAAAGTGTCAAAGTTTACAAATATTAGAGAGTTAGAAATTTTAAACTCACCGATAACAATAAAATAATGTTGCCACTGCATGTTTACACTTTTCTCCTAATCCTGCATTACAAGAACATGTAATAGAAATTATTTTTCCGCTTTTACATATTTTCGCATTTATTTCATGCGGCTTTTCTTTCATGTGTGACGTTTGTATACAAAGCGCGGTAACTACGGTCACATTTTTATCACTTTTTTCATTATTTATGCCGCATTTAATTAAATGACCAACAGATAAAATCCGTTGCGCATCATTAATATTTTTTTGATTTGGGTTATCACCCGTCCAAGATAATATATCTGTATTATTTAATAACATTTTATTAATTTAGCCTACTATCACACGGGTTAAACATTTAAAAGTGTAAGCTACTTTCCGACATGTTTTTTAAGCCACGCCTCCATGTCAGTTCACAATATATACTATAATATAAACTTAAAATGTGCAATTGAAAATAGAACGAAGCTAAAAGGATTTATAAAGAGAAATTTAATGACAGTGTTCTTTGCTTGATGCAAATAATATATATCCTTAGGGTGTAGGTAAACCTGCAAACTCACAACAAGGAAATTTTACAGGGCAGAAAAAAAGAAAAAAATTTAATATTATTGTTAAATTATTTTTCACACTTTTTAATTAAATATAGTTATATAATTTAAAATTGAACAACAAATAATTATATTATTAAAACAATATTTGTATTTGAATTAGGCAATCGGCCATTTCTATAAATAAATAACTTAAATATTTGATGATATTTAAGATATAAGATATATATATTTATATATATAAATTATTGTTGAATTATCTTTCCACGATAACAACAACACTCAACACACTATAAACAACAATATTAACGGCACACACGGTACGCGCTAAACAAAAACGAAACGAAAATAGATCCGAGCAAGCCTACTATTACTTGACAAATCGGCATCCATATATCATCTGTCTGCCACATGTTCATTAGTCATCACTCACTCCTCTAGCCTCCACGTCATAGTCTTTCCTACTCGAATAATTCACTGTTCCGACACTAGGCTCCCGGAATATAGCCGCGGGAGATTTATTTTGGTTACATATCCCCCCCAGCGGCGAAGTTCCGGGAGCTCGGGAAGGTTCTGGGTCGAGCACACCTTCCTCCGATAGTTTCTATATACCCGGATCAAAAAGGTAAAGGATGTGGATAGGGTAAGCTACACGTGAAAAAGGGGCACGGGACATAAATGGGAAATGGCACTGGGACTGGAAAATTTAAATTGTATTTATCTCCATTCTGTACATCAGTTGTTTCATCCTCTCTAGAATACATTTCTTCAGCTGTTTCTAGAGGCTGATCAATTACAGTTTCAGGGCTTACTTCAGTTATCACTGTGTCAGATTCCTCTTCTTCTTCAACGGATTGAATATTTGGTTTTTTATCAATTAGTTCTTCATCAAAGTCTTCATTAACATTATCCAAAGAAATATTTTCAACCTCCATTAGTTGATTTTGATCAATCTCATCAGGATCATCAGGATCACTATCATCAGGAATATTATCACCAGGTTTTTCATCATCTTCATTAAGATCATCATCATTGACATCTTCATCAACATCATCATTAACAACTTCATCAATATCATAATTAACCACTTCATCAGGTTTTTCCAAATGTTCAACTTCTGAGTATTCAATTTCATCATGATCACTCTCAGAATTGACAATTTCACCAGGTACTTCATCATCTTCATTTATGCTTAAAGTGGGGTCCGGGACGGTACGAGAATGAGGGGCGGTAAGGGACGGTATGGTAGGAAATGAATGAAGGGAGAAGCACGGGACGATATGATGATAAGGAATGGGACCTGGCGATACGATAGAAGACGAGAAATCGGTATGGGGCAGAACGGTAAAGTCTAAAGCTATGATGGGATCGGTACTAGGGATGGCAGAAGGAAGAACTCCTGTGTGTGGCACTCCTCCACGTTTTACGAACACACGATACTTGTATTGTATGGCGTCGATGATATCGGTGAAGGCCCCCCACGTTTTCGGGATCTCAATTTTTTCTTTGGGATCCGAAGTGCGGACATTAAACCAGCGAATGCCCTTCTGCACCTCCCCAAATTGAGTTTCCAATCCTGGTAACTTCTCCAGAATAGTCTGGAAATCTTCTGCGTTAGTCAGCTGTGTACATTTCTCGTAAAGGGACCTAACATGGTCGAATAAATCTTCTCGTTCGGCCACTAGTTTTTCCACGAATCGCTCGGTCGCCATATTGTTCTTTCCTTATAATCGGTAGTCACAAAATCACAAATGATTAATTAAGATACGGAACGTAAACAAAAATAGGGTCCTTTGGTCGGGCGCCATTGTACTGGCTGGAAAAATCGGTAATGTTCACTTTGCCCTTTTAAGGCAAAAATAAATATTATAACAAATGTTTGTGGTTTAAAATATTATTTTATTTCAAACCGGGTCTTGAATATAGGTATAACAACGTGGTTACAATCTTTGGTTTTACTAATTAAATATAGTTATATAATTTAAAATTGAACAACAAATAATTATATTATTAAAACAATATTTGTATTTGAATTAGGCAATCGGCCATTTCTATAAATAAATAACTTAAATATTTGATGATATTTAAGATATAAGATATATATATTTATATATATAAATTATTGTTGAATTATCTTTCCACGATAACAACAACACTCAACACACTATAAACAACAATATTAACGGCACAACACGGTACGCGCTAAACAAAAACGAAACGACAACAGATCCGAGCAAGCCTACTATTACTTGACAAATCGGCATCCATATATCATCTGTCTGCCACATGTTCATTCGTCATCACTCACTCCTCTAGCCTCCACGTCATAGTCTTTCCTACTCGAATAATTCACTTTCTCTACAACTTCCGATCGTAATTTTAAGTAGCAGTTTTACTTGGACGAAGGAGCATCTCTTTTTTCGAACGATAATAAAATGTCATATATGGTAAATAAAGTAAAAATGGATTTAGCAGGTTCTAGACTATAATGTAAAAAATATTAATATTCATAATCATTATATATAGATATATGTTTATTTGAATCAAGCAGAAGTCTTTATTAGATTAAATTTATTTATTATTACATCTTATTATATTAAACGAGCAATTCTTGTATATATATTTATATAGTACTTGGCCACCGAGCCATGCTCGGTAACTTTTGCTTCAGTCAATAGCTATATATTAGGCAAAAAGTTGCCGAGCATCGCTCGGTGCTCCAGGCGCTATTTATTAAATAAAAAATAATTATAGCTATATAGGTATATATATTTATAGATATTTGTTATTTTATATGTATACATTTATTTGAATCAAGCAGAAGACAACCTGATCGATTTCTCTTTAGGATTCAAATACTCTAGGAAAAACAAAATCGTTTCAATTAAAAATATTTTTTTGCCAAGAGTAGAAAATTTCGTAATACCTTTTAAGGAGTTAGGTGTTGGTTCTAGGTGAAACATTTTAATATAATAATAAAACTTGAGCAAGATGCGAGGTAGGTTTTTGTGAAACCTACCCGCATCATGCTCAAGTTTTATTATCATAGTCAAATTTCGTGATTTTAAAAGAGAAAATCAAAGAGGGAGTCTTTTTGATAGGTGAAAATGTGACATCGACCGAATTGCACTTTTTTCGATTCAAAATTTTTTTTATAAAATCATTGGGATTGAATTTTCAGACTAAATTTTATCAACTGCAATAACTTTTTAATTATTCAACGTAGAGCTTTGACTCTTATAGACATTTTTGTTTATAATTGAATTTACTTTAAAAAAGGTAATTATACAAAGTTGTGTATTTCAA
Organism: Forficula auricularia; assembly: GCA_024734495.1. NCBI lineage: Eukaryota > Metazoa > Arthropoda > Insecta > Dermaptera > Forficulidae > Forficula > Forficula auricularia. The sequence goes on from JALMQS010000681.1 coordinate 2,579,098, forward strand.
AAGGTTAGGCAAAAATGGTGAAATATATGTTTCATTTCAAGATTGATCTCTTATACAAGCAAAAGTACGTCACCTACATATTTACATGAAACAATTTTTACAGATTTAAACGTACTACAAAAAATCATGTATATAATAATTAATTTGTCTCTGACTAATAATTTAGAACATAGACGAAGATTTTAAATTTATATTCACGAATTTTTTTTGGTGAAAAATAAAAATAATTTTTCAAAAATATTCTTTTTTCTGGTAAAGGGTTGTTTCCTTTAATATGCCAAAAAATTTTAGTGAAATCCGTGACATCAACCGAATTCCACTTTTATTCACTCTGCTCTCATGGCGAGAGGCTTGCGTCACAGAGTCTCTCGATAAACAGACCAAAAGTATTATAAATGAAAGAAATCGATCTTATTTTATCGATTTTATCTATCTTAAGGCTCACAGTATCATTCTAATATAAGAAAATATCATTTTAATTAAGAATTTTATGTTTTTAAAAAAATTTGATGAAAAGATTCAGTTTCTCGTCTCAGGCAGCAAGTCGACTAGAAATGTATAAAAGTTTTATTTTTTTCCCCTTTCAAATCTGTGTGTTATTTTCATTTATATTTTACCAGTAGTATATGAAAAAATTATTATTAAAAAATTTGTATTTTAAAGGAAGTTTATTTGAAATCCGATTTGAAAAAACGCTAATAATTCCTTTGAAATTTTTTTAAAAATATGAAATTAATAGATATTATAAAACAACTAATTATTAATAATTAAATTCAATATTGAAAGAGATCGATTCAGTACTTTTTGAGAAAACGGCCAAAAACCTCGTAAACCGCCATGAGAAGGCCGTTTTAGAAACATTTTAAAAAGCCACCACCATGTCACAAGTCAATGTTTCGTTTCATATAACTTTTTCAACTTTTTTCAAAGGCATCTATTGCTTCAAAAAACGCCCTTTCATAGACGATTTTCGGGGTTTTTGACCATTTTCTCAAAAAGTACTGAATCGATTTCGTTCAAAATTGAAGTAAATTATTAATAATTAATTGTTTTATAATATCTATTTATTTAATATTTTAAAAAGCAAAATCCAATGGAGTTATTAGGGGTTTTTCAAATTGGACTTCAAATAAACTACCCTTTAAAATGCAAATTTTCTAATAATAATTGTTTGATATAAAAGATAAATGAAAATAACACAGATATATGAAATTTCAATAGATTTGAATAAATATCTAATGAGAAGAGATGAAAATAAAACTTTTTGCCATTTCTAGTTGATTCGGTCCCAGAGAGAAGAAATTGAATCTTTTCATACAATTTCTTTTAAACTACAAAATTCTTAATCAAAATGCTATCTTCTTATATTAGAATGATACTGTGAGCATTAAGATAGATGAAATCGATAAAATAAGATCAATTTCTTTTTCATTTATAATACTTCTGTTCTATCGAAAGGCTCTGCGACGCAAACCTCTCCATGTCTGTCAGAGGGAATAAAAGTGGAATTCGGTTGATGTCACAGATTTCGCTAAAATTTTTTGTGATACTAAAGAAAACAACCCTTTAACAGAAAAAGTTAATATTTTTAAAAAATTATTTTTATTTTTAACTAAAAAAAATTCTTGAATATAAATTTTAAATCTTTGTCTATCTTATAAATTTTTGCTTCACTTTTTTTGCCTAACCATTTGAAATACACAACTTTGTATAATGACCTTTTTTAAAGTAAATTCAATTATAAACAAACATGTCCATAAGAGTCAAAGCTCTACGTTGAATAATTAAAAAGTTATTGCAGTTGATAAAATTTAGTCTGAAAATTCAATCCCAATGATTTTATCAAATAATTTTTAGAATCGAAAAAAAGTGGAATTCGGTTGATGTCACGGATTTTGATAAAAATCTTTGTGATTTTAAAGGAAAAGAACATTTTCTAGAAAACCGAAAATATATTAGAAAAATCATTTTTATTTTCGCAAAAAATATTTATCAATATAAATTGAAAAACCTCATCTATGCTATGGGCGGGCAGCTTCTTTTATCAACGGGCCAATTTCAATTTTCATATCACAACGCGGCCAGCACAGAATGACAAAAGGTTTAACAAAAATTCATTATTTCAAAAATAATGTCTATTTTGTTGTAAATGCGATGACATTTTAATATATAATCATACTAAATAAATAGTCGCTTTCCTTGTAGTGATAAATTCAATTCATTCAAATATGATAACATATCAACTTAGAAGGAAAGATCATCAACCATTATTCATTATTGGTTCTTCATATTCGTTAAGCTTGTTTTTAGTATTTAAGAAGTTCACGCGGGCCGGATTTAACGTGACGGCAGTTGCTCACTCCTGCTCTAGATCAAAAACTAATAGTGGTATTAAAACGAAATGTGTATTTAGATATTTTAAATCAAGATTAGAACTAGATTTTAGTTGAAACCAGAGCAAAAATTGGGGAGAGAGGGTTTTTAAAAATTTGAAAATTTGAAGTTACTCTTTACGACACAGTGAAAATATAGTGTAAATAATCAATTTGTGTGTGTGATTTTTTTATTTAATTTTAATATACGAAGAGTTATGTGTATGGTGAAGAGATAAGATTGGTAACTTCACATTCTTTTTCAATGGCTTGTCGTACTTTTCTTTTTACTTTACCAAACAGAGTATAGTCAAGTATTGTTATAGTGCATGAAACAAGTAGGTTTTTTCCTTCGTTTTTTCGGAATATCTCCAAAACGGTTTAAACAATTTTGATTAAAAAAATTGAGCGAAACCATGGCGGTTTGGACTCTTAAGACAGCCTTAGAGAGTGAAAATCGAGAAATTATATTCTACGAGATATTTATTTTTTTCCAACCCAAAAAAATCACAAAGAATCTACAACAGGCATTACGAATATCATACATATGTGCAATCATAATCTCTGACTAAGTAAATATCGTTTAACATGTTGATTAAAATTACTAAGAGTTGTCACATCTTTCAAACCTTCACGTAGTTCATTAAACCAGATTACAGCAGTGTGGGAGATCTTCTTCTGACCCACACTTGGCAGCACATGATAGTGCTGGTTAGCTCTTGTATTTTGTCCATGTATATCACTGTTAAATAGTAACTCAATACCAGTAACGAACAAGTTAGTTTTAATTTTCAATATCAATAACGTTTATAATCTTTAAAGAATCTGGTGTCGGTTCTAGGTATAATAGCAATAATTTAGGCTCTCGATTAATTAATAATAAAATAAACAAAATTGATAAATTAGACAAAGCAGGAGTATATAAATTGACTTGTGATGATTGTGACGCATTTTACATAGGTCAGACTGGCCGTTCCTTCAGAAAACGCTACTCCGAACATGTTGGTGCTCTTAAACACCTTGACCGATCAGATCAGAATCAACCACTGCTTTCACCATTCATTTACATTCCTCTAATCATTCGGCCTTTATTAATAATCCTATTCCTATTCATTTTGAAAGAAAAGCCCTTAGGTTGGATCTTTTAGAGTCTACTGAAATTAAAAGAGCCCTTTCAAATAATAGCAACATCCTTAATAACCAATTAGAATTTAATAAAAATACGATTATAGATTATATTTTATAATATAAATGACCTAAAATTATTTTCCATTTTCAAAATTTATATTTTAATATTTTACTATTGTTTCTTTCGAGTTCATAACCCCTCCCCCTCCCTTCCCTTATTCTACTTCTTCCTTCCTTTATTTCTAAGTCCAGGTATAATTCTAAGTCCTAGTTAAACCCCTTTGTTCATTTGTTTATAAATACAATAATCAATACCACATTCTTTCCCCCACCATGTACGTTCTTCCCAAATGAACTTCACTTACACATATGTTTCCAATTTTATATTTAGTTTTCTTTTGTAACTCCTGATGATGGGCTCATAACCCGAAATATATATCGAGATAAAAACTCAAAACATATATTTGTTTTATTTGGGAAACCCACCTAGAAAAAAATATATTTTTAGTTATTATCTTTCAATAACGTTGAATCTAGCTTAATTATTTCTTTCACCCTCAATAGCCTCAATTCCTTAAATAATGCTAGGGTGTTTGTTCTATGGTCTCTGCAGAATATAAGCTTGAGAGCACGATTCTGAGACCTGAAGCCTATCTAAGTCCTGACCCCTAGCATGACCCCAAATACATGGTAGATACATTAGGTGGGTGTTAATATAAGCATGATATATCTGATACTTAGTCTTTACATTTAACAGGTGAAGATTCCTTCTAACGAAATAACAGATGGAGTTAATTTTGTTTTTTATCTTTTCAGTATGATTGCTAAAAGATAATTTATTGTCTATAGTCAGCCCTAAATACTAAGCAGTAGTTACTTTTGTTATTTTTTGATTGTAGATTTCAAGGTCAAATTCAACATCAGAGAAACTATTGTTGAAGATAATATATTTTCATTTACTTTTGTTAAGGTATACATGGTTTTGTTTAGTCCAGTTACACGCCTTTATAAGATCATTTCGAACCCCTATAGAGTAAGACAGTGTCATCGGCAAATAGTGATAATGATTCAAAAATATCACAGTTTAATATATCATTTATATAGATGAGAAATAACAACGTGCCCATTTTTTCAAAATGTCCGTTAAAACGTTATCAAATTTTGTATACAAAACGAATTTTCACATGTAGTTTTTTATTTACATTGAGTTTAAGATCTGATTAGATTTTGGTTGGAATCGAACCCAAAACTAAGGGGTTCTTAAAAAAATATAAAATTATTTTAAATATATGACATGGTTATATGGATGACCATATTATATTATTTCTTTAAATTCAAACATTAGAAAAAACAACAACATAAAACAGGGGTGCTCCCTAGCTTCATGACTCACCGTCCCCCCATGAAAAGTACCCATACCCTAATTTCCCGAAAAGTAGTCCCTCCTCACCATGTATTCAGTTCGATTAGAAGAGCTTTTATTAACTTTTATTAAAGTTATAAGATTTGACAGCTTTTATTTTAGCATATAATACTAAAATGAAATAATTATCAACCCCCCCCCTCCACACCCAGAAAGTTCAATGACACACTCTGCGTCTTAAACCTTCCCTCTTTGGGCATCCCTGATGTATAAAATAAAATCACAAAAGTTCTTTCTTGAAAATAATTAAAATCTCTAATTTTTTCAGTTGCTCTCTATTTGTTTGCGTTCTACGATTTAACTCCATAAAATGTATTTAAATCGTATTATAACATAGAAATAATTCATTCACTGGACAGAGTGGAAGATAAATATTTAGGTCAAATAACATTTTCTTTTATACTCTATTTAGTTTAGAGAAAAAGAGAACGGGATGCTGTTACAAAAATAAAAATAAAAAAAAAAACAGAGATAATGAATTAATTATCTTTAATGAAAATTTTTTCCAAATGGATGGAAAAACCTTCATGAATTTTAAAAGCTTTTAATGTATACTACATATGTGGCATTGGCGTGGAATTCAAATTTAATAGAGCCATAAAGAAATTACATTTATATAAAATATTTTCATTAATGAATGAAATAATACATAAAATACTGTCAATAAAATAGCAACGCTGAGGAAAAGTGAGGCAGTTGGCGCCCTTAATGCGGCCCTTTGCACCCCTACGCGTTAATTAAAACAATGCCAGTCAGGCCCATGACAATTTAAACAAATTATTATTTAACTAATAAACTCCGTTTGAATTTCAACATAAATTTATTCATAATAGGGCTAGTGGGTATATGATACGAAAATAAATTTGGTGTTAATTTACGTGTATATATATACGGGCAAAGTTACGATATAATCACAAAAATTGATTTAATGTTTCGAAATGGTTTTGCAAAAATAAATTAATCAATCAAAAATTAATGATTAAAAGTATAATTGTTACAGTTAATGTCTTTGGTTTCAATAGATTAGACCAAATAAATTATTTTTAACGTTCATATAACTAAGTAAGTTAAAGTATTGCGATTACCTTTCCAGATGTTCACTTTTGGCGGATTTAAGGAGGTCCTTTCGCCGCCAATGTTAAATAAAAAAATATTAGATTTATAACTATAACTTAATTTTACTTTACCATACAGGGTCAAATATTGTAATCGTGCATGAAAAAAGTGGTTTTTTCCCTTCTTTTTTTCAAAATATCTAAAAAACGGCTGAAACTATTTCGATTAAAAAAATTGAGCAAAACCATGGCATTTAGGTCTACAAAAGAAGCTCTAATAAGTGAACATTGAAAAAATTATATTTTTCGAGATAATAATTGTTTTGTCCAAATGTCTGTTAGTTAGTTAGTCTGTGCGTTACCAAATTTGTGGACGAGCTAGCTCAAAAACTAGTGTGAATATCGAAACCAAATTTCACACGTAGTTTTGGTCCATTGAGATTAAGAGCTGATTAGATTTTAGTGCATATCAACCCAAAATTAAGGGGGGTCGAGGGGGTTAAAAATTAAAAATCTAGGTCGTTTGAGCAAACTCAACCAAATTTTGTATACATAATCAGTGGACCCCCAGAAGTCTAAAAAATGCAAAATCTAACCGCCCGAATGAGGGGGGGAGCGGAGGGTCAAAAAAATTAAAATCTTGGCCATTTACCAAACTCAACTAAATTTGGTATACATAATCAGTGGGTCCCCAGAAGTATACAAATGCAAAAACTAACCGCTCTAAATGGAGGGGGGGCGGAGAGCCAAACAATGAAAATCTTGGCCATTTACCAAACTCAACCAAATTTTGTATACATAATCAGTGAGTCCCAGGAGTCTAAAAATGCAAAAACTAACCCCCCTCCCTCTACATGATTATAAATAATTTTATTGAAATATTAAATATAAGTGAGGGGCCAGGTTGTATGGTAAAGTCAAGTGGATGGCCACATCAGAACACGCCAGCTTATTTTATAATAGTTTAAGTCTCTATCTATGCTTTGGTGAAGTTTGAATCACACATTAACGACCAAATTTTTGAAAATAAAATTTTTTAAAATGTAAAAATTTTCTTAGAATTTAGAGGCTTATTATCTAGGCAATTCTTTATTATTATTATTTTTGTAAAAGGGGGCTGAAAAACAGAACTCACCCTACCTAGGCAACAATACCATACTAGATAATTGATTGGAAAACCGTAAAAATACCATCTTAATAGTTATCTGAATCTATAAATTACATATCGAAATCTAGAACAGAGGTATGAAATACCATATATCTACTATTGTTCCAAGATATTAGTTTGTTTTTATCGTTAGATCTGATTATAGACAAAAATCGAAATCCGGCAATTAAACACTTAAAGAGGTTCTTTGGCCTACCAATGTTAAATAAAAAATATTAGATTATAACTATAACTTAATTTCTTATTTTACGAATTTGAATTTAGGTCATTTATCAAAGATTTTAATAGATATGTTTATATTGTATGTTAATTTTTTATAATAGTTTAAGTCTCTATCTATGCTTTCGTGAAGTTTCAATCACAAATTAACCAGCAAATTTTTGAAAATAAAATTTTTTAAAATGTAAGCATTTTCTTAGAGTTTTATGGAAAATTAAGACCTTGACACTTTCTCTTGAATTATACTACTATTAGTTGATTATATAAAGTTAAAAAAACTAAAAATTAGATTTTTGAAACATCCAGGTTTCTTTTTTTGCAATAAAATATATGACTGACCGACGAATTTACTTAGATATTTACTTGAAAAATTCACATAAATGCTGTTTGGATATAAACATAAACAGCATTAATACAACGCATTGCCAAATCATACAAGAGTTATTATCAGCTGATTTGAATAAATCAAACTTTTGTATTTAATGATTTTTTTATAATTGATTTTATTTCAAACATTTACGGTTTTCATATTATTTATTTTTTAATTCTATTATTTTTCATTTGTATTTTAACTTATTTTATTAAATATTAAATACTACACTTCTTTTGACTCAACTGGAGTGAAAGGACTTGCTGTTTGCCAAAACCATCATCAATCCAGTCATTAATAGCCATTTAAATGAGCGCCCCTGCTAGTTAGACAACTGAATTGGCACATCAGTTAAGGGTAAGTCATTTCTCCATTTTTACTTTATATAATGCGAACCAGATAAAGTATTCGAGCGGTTTCTGTACTATAGAACCCGTGTACTCAATCAAAGTCACAAATTGTAGTATTTATTAAGGTTGAATTTTAGCACATGACGGTTTTGCCAAGTCCAGAGGCCTAAAAGTGCGATTATTCTGTTTAGTGCCTTCAGATGGATGGATGGACGTGGATGAAATATTTGGTGGGGGTTCGTATTTGAACATTTGCATCCAGATGAAATTGATGATTGGTTCCATCAAGAATACGGAAATTATTCACGGATAATAAAATTCCAGACAAACTAAAGAATTTTTAAGAAAAATAAATTATATAAATTTCCTCTTTTTCGAATCAAAATCTTTTACGACAGCATTATTTAGATTGGAAAATCTTCAATTCACTCTAGCGACTAAACTTATCCAATACAAGTTTTTTTTGTTTGAAATTAAATACTTTTTAATATAGCTTTTCGCAAAAATTTGTACACCATCATTTTTCAATCCTTTGGCGTACCTTAAACCAACTCAAGATTATTCTTTTTTAATTAAATGTAGAAGAAACATTCCACAACTCTGCATTCACCGTATGTTATTTTGTATCTATCTATATATATATATATATATATATATATATATATATATATATATATATATATAATTGAGTTTTGTCTGTACATTGCTCAAATCACGCCAAATTTTGGTTGCACACTTTTTAAGCAAAGTAATGAACGAAAACACCATCAACAAAATTCCAGTCTGTATTTCTGTCTGTCGGTATGTCTGTCTGTTTCAGGGGGGGTCGTGGGCTGGGGGTCCAGGGGGCGTGCTCCCTGGATAGCAAGAGGGCCGCCGAAGCCGGACCTTGCAGCTGGTATTAATATGAAATTATGACATCACTAGCTCATTTTTTTTTGTATTTCACTATTAAAGGCCCAACCCAAAATAATTTATCACTTTATTTTAACTTTCTCAAAAGCATTAATTTTTTTTTATTTCTAGCTGAGTTTTTTTTTCTACAAATTAGATCTTTTAAAATTAGATAAATTTTTTAAATCTATATCTTTAAAAGTGTTTTTTTTTACTCAAATAGCATCATCATCCCACTTTATTTAAATTTTATTTTTTAATTTGGCACCTATAATAGAAAAAAATTATTCGTTATAGCTTTTAATTCAAGCCTATGCAGGTTTCTAATACAACGCAAACATTATTTAAATAAATAAGTTGTTGAGGGGAAATAAAGACAATAGCTTTTATTTTATGCCAACGTTTCATCAATTTTGTTGACTTCCTCAGGCTCAAACAAATTAACTTCTTTACATATTTATCATTTTATAAATATTCAATCTGTGCCTATATGTGTTTCCTAAGAATGAATATTTATAAAATGACAAATATGCAAAGAAGTTAATTTGTTTGAGCTCTAACGAAGTCAACAAAGTTGACGAAACGTTTGCACAAAATAAAAAATATTTGCATAAGCTATTGTCCTTATTTCCCTACAACAGCTTATTAATTTAATCGATGAACATAAATAATCAAAATAATTATTTGAATATTTAGAATTAAAATCTTAATTATTGTCATTGGTTGTGACGTCAGAGCAATTAGATTCCTCCTTGAGTGTACGAGTTTGTTTGTACTCGTTGACCCTTCAGTGAAAGCAAGTCGCTCCGCCATTAATAAGTAACCCTTTTATCCAGTGCAATTTAGATGAAATTTTTCCTTTAATATCTGGTAAATAATATTTATCATATTAAAAAATGAATATCTATAACTAATTAATCATTTGAATTAATATTTTGGTAAATTAATGAATAATCTTTTATATTTTCAGATTGTTTTGGGTCTCTGAGCTGGCGTGATTGCTTCTCCGTGTTAAACTCATATTTCAGCTCATCAAAGGTGAGATTTCTATTCATATGGTATTTTTCTTTAATATTTAGACAAAATAGTTTTTCAATAAACATGAAATGGATTTGAATCTATATATGCATGTGTGTGTGTGTGCGGGTGATTCATTAATCAGAATTGCTCAGGTTAAATCTAGTATATAAGCAATGCATTTGGATTATTAGTTTTTTTCTTATTCAGTGTAAATGCGAATATATTGTCTAATATAAGAATATTTTAATATCTAGGTATGTGGAATTAATATTATTTTCCCTAACATTTAGAGAATATTAAGCTGAAAAAGCTAATAATGTATCTTTTGATTAATAATAAAATATTGGATTATTATTTCTGTGCCCTGGGGGTCGTGGTGGCAGGCTGGTGGGCGGTAGCACGTCAGCCAGCTAACCAAGAGGACCCGAGTGCTCGAATCCGACCCGAGGCATCCGGCTAAAATCTGACCCCCTCGAGGTAGAGACATTTTCAACTTTAAAATAAAATAATTTCGAAGGATCGTAAATGGCTTATGGCTAGAAAGGCCGAAAAGCCAAAAAAAAAAAAAAAAAAAAAAAAAAAAAAAAAATTTCTGTGCCCCAAATCATTTTGAATGGCGTGGGTTTCGCAACAATCATTGATTAGGCTAGGCAATAATGTTAATTAATATACATAATTATTTTGTCGATTATTATAAATATATATATTAAAAAAAGAGAAATTATTTTAATAAAAATAAAAATAAATTCTCGAATCCTGTGCTAACTTGTTAATGCATAAGAATATTTTCGTTTCCAGCTTATTTGGATAGAAAATAATAATTATTTATTTAATTGAACGACGTTTTTACATTGAAATGAAAATCGATGAAATCTTTTAAGTTAAGCAAAAAATAGCCATTAATTCCCGGATAGGTGATCAGTAAAGAATAATATTTTATTTGAATATAGTACCTATCTTGTCTTTTAATTATTTATTTCTCTTAATGACATCAACCTTAATAGATAATAGACTATAGATTATGATAGTTAAGTAGCTAATGTAACGGTTAATTCTTGTATGGGTAATCTCATGAGAAACATAAAAGGTTTCCTCACTACTTTAAAGTCGCGAGGTCAGCATGCCTCCTTTATAGGATATTAAATAGGAACTAATAAATTAAAAATTTATCCCTATAATATTAGCTATCCCTCAGAATTTTTACAGATTTTCATCTATTATAATTCTGTAGTCTATAACTTACTAACGCTAAGATACACCAGTATTGTATCTAGCTGTAACTCTAAAATAACAATATCTAAAATTCTTTAAGAATTCTGACGAATAGCTACTATTAAGGATAAAGTCTCTAGTTTTCAATTTTTTGAAAAATTACTTTGGCCCCCATCCACAATTTCACATAGTGAGTCATTTTCATAAGGTCGTATAGGGTTCATGTGCAAAATTTCGTCTTCCATTAAAGGCTCTAAGATTTATATTGATAGTTCTAATTTTTTGAACCCCCCAATTTTGGGCCCCGAAAAAAATAATAACTCTCTTTTTTATTATAGGTTCATTTTATGGTATATTTCATTTTTCTCGTTTTTTTTTTAGTTTGAAAATCTTATAATTTTAATTATCCCCCCCCTACCCCCCTTAATTTTTGGTTCGATTTCAACCAAAATCTAATCAGCTCTTAATCTCAATGCACCTAAACTACATGTGAAATTTCGTTTTGATATTCACACTAGTTTTTGAGCTAGTGCGTCCACAAAAATTTGGTAACGCACGTACTAACGTACTAACAGACATTTTAACAAAACAGTTATTATCTCGAAAAATATAATTTTTTCGATGTTCACTTATTAGGGCTTTTTTGTAGACCGAAATGCCATGGTTTCGCCCAATTTTTTTAATCAAAATAGTTTCAGCCGTTTTTTGAGATATTTCGAAAAAACAAAGCCAAAAAAAACACGATTATAATACTTGACCATACCCTGTATGGTAAAGTAAAAAAACAAGGTTATTTTATTTTTTGCTCTTTTTGTAAAAAATTCATCGATGAGCTCAGAATTTTTAATTATTTTTCAAATTTAACATTAGATTCTTATAACTCTGAATGAAAATACTCCTGACGTTTTAAAATTTTAGGATGCTCAGCATCTATAGCACCCATGGTCCGCACGCTACTGGTATTATATACGATATATCTAGTACAAAAGAAGAAAATAAATACATTTTATTTCTAAAAAGTTAGGATAAAAACAATATTTTTCCACTTAATACATTTTCAAAAATAAATCAGAACTTGGAAACCAGGGGAGCCAGAGTCCCCTGTCTTCCACTACGGACGCCCTTGTTTAATTGTGAAAAAATGTGGATTTTATCTAAAAGTATTTATTTTAATTTATTTCTTCTTAGGTTCAGTGAAGGGTTTCTTAATTTAATTATGATTTACCTTCAGGATAGCTATATGCCTACTGTCATCCTATTTTTTCTTTAAATTTAAATTTAAATATTATATTATTGGATAACAATATAACACACCAGAATAAATAGTATATTTGAAATTAATATCTATTATTAATAAAAATATTTAAAATAATATAAAAGTAAAGATTTGAGCATCTTATTTTTGAAAAGAGTTGGAATGTTTTTCAAAAATGAGCTCGGGTTCAGATTAACAAATCAATTTTAAACTAGAAAGAATTTAATTTTTAGGACAGAATCTAAGATTTTAATAGAAATATTATTAAATTGCGATATCAGAGGGGATTCATCCCCCCAGGAGTCGAACCTGAGAACTAACTTGCTTTCCGGGCAGTTAGCTCACACCCTCGAGACAAAAAACTCCCTCTGAATCGCAATATTTGATGTAAGCATAGAAATCTTTCACTCCATTAATATATAACGGAAATTAAAAAATTTAGCTTAAAATGAAAAAAAGTTTTTCATACAAGTCCTGCTATTTTAATATAAAAGTAAAGATTTGAGCATCTTATTTTTGAAAAGAGTTGGAATGTTTTTCAAAAATGAGCTCGGGTTCAGATTAACAAATCAATTTTAAACTAGAAAGAATTTAATTTTTAGGACAGAATCTAAGATTTTAATAGAAATATTATTAAATTGCGATATCAGAGGGGATTCATCCCCCCAGGAGTCGAACCTGAGAACTAACTTGCTTTCCGGGCAGTTAGCTCACACCCTCGAGACAAAAAACTCCCTCTGAATCGCAATATTTGATGTAAGCATAGAAATCTTTCACTCCATTAATATATAACGGAAATTAAAAAATTTAGCTTAAAATGAAAAAAAGTTTTTCATACAAGTCCTGCTATTTTAATATAAAAGTAAAGATTTGAGCATCTTATTTTTGAAAAGAGTTGGAATGTTTTTCAAAAATGAGCTCGGGTTCAGATTAACAAATCAATTTTAAACTAGAAAGAATTTAATTTTTAGGACAGAATCTAAGATTTTCATAGAAATATTATTGGGGGATGAATCCCCTCTGATATCGCAATTTAATAATATTTCTATTAAAATCTTAGATTCTGTCTAAAATTAAATTCTTTCTAATTTAAAATAATATTTTATTTTCTAAAAAATGTACCATACATTTTTTTCAATGATTTTAATTATTAATTTTCTCATTTAATTTTTTTTATTAAAAAAAAAAATTAAACCTCTTTGACCAAATCTTTTAATATTGGTCAGTAGGAGGCGTCATGATTGAAATTAATTCTCTTTGCATAGGTCTTAGGAAGAGGCCAGAGCGATGCCCCTCCACAACTAATTACCCAAATTGTCAACACCAACTCCCGGGCAGCTAGCAGCCATTGTGGAAAAATAATCAAGGCTTGAATTTGACAATCGCGAAACATTTTTGGTGAGTACAAGATCTATTAACTTTTTTATTAACAATAAACTGAAATAATGTTCCTAAATGATTGCAAATTGTTGTGCTTTATTCGCAGCTCTGGCTGGATTATTCTTAAATCTATTTGCTCAACCAGGCCTTGATCAAACGTCATCTCACAATATCACGAATCCAAGCCAATTAATAAATTATTCAGTCAGTTTCTCCAACTTGGTGAGTTCTAAAATTGCTTTTTATAAGAGTATGATTTAAATCTCATTTAATATATCTGGATCACATAATAAAATATAATTAACCTATATTATTTTTATATGCCTTGTCCAATGCATTTTCTTAATGAATTAGCTTTTAGTAATAATATCATGCAGTCTCAAACATAATTCCAATCCATCCATCCCATCCATGAAACCAGTAGGTCAAATCATAGAAAAACTACAAATAAAAATGAATTTTAATTTATTTAACCACTGGTTTCATGGATGCTTTGGCAGATTAGAATTATGTTTGAGACTGTATGAGAAGACATTTATTTGTTCAATTGTTAATATAATATGTTTTGTTAAGCTGACCACAGACGATCAACTTGGTCACCAACCTTGTCGATCAACATGCCATGTTGACGACCAAGTTGATCGTCTGTGGGCTGGTTGGTGATTGATATTTCATGTTGAAAGCTAAGTTGAGCTAAGATCACAACCGTTTGATATTGCATGTTGAAGACAAGATTGGCGACCAAGTTGATCGTCTGTGGGCCGCTTTAGACTTATGAAAGAAAGCATTTAATGGCAATCCATTTATTATTTTATATTTTTAACGAAATGAATAGTATTATACAATATCAAGAACCTGAGGAAGCTTTTGAGGATGTTCTAAGTTTTCATTTAATATTTGATCCTTTATCCTCTTAAAATCCTATCATCCTCAAAAGAGATCTAAGTCAAAAAAATAAAATAAGTAACAGATTTCTCCATCAATTCGTGAGATAGCCGTACATTTATAAGCTCAATAATTAATTTTAATTTAATTTTTTTTAAGGGCTCTGAAGCAACGCGAAACCAACCATGTGAACAATTTCCCCAGGAAATTTACTAAGCCAAAGATGTCTCTATAATTGTCATCACTCGGAACGAGTGAGCCACTCTAGAAGAAAGGCTGAAAATCCTCTTAAGCTTCCAGATCATCCATCGGCTGGCTGCGAGATTGAGCCCCTTATTTTAACGACGAGGTATATTTCAATAATCAACATTGTCTCCTTCAATATATAAAAATTTTGCTACCCTCGGCACAAAAACTTTCAATTTAATCTTGTATCATTGTTAGTTAATATGTATGAAAATTGTCTTTGAGATTACATGAGGCACAACCGTGTCGAAACGTCTCTTAATGACAATAAAGAAAAGTTTTAACAAAAATAGTCACGCCACTACAGAACTGATAAAAATGAACTAGGAAGAGATTAAAGAAATTCCATAAGTCATATAGACATTAGGTATTAGCGTGGGTTCAGGGATCAGTTGCCGGGAGGATAAGAGCTATAAGGTTCTTATAAAGGCGTCGCATAGCACATGCCAAGATCCCGGGTTCAAATCCCGGCTGATCCTTTTGTTTATAATATAAAGCAGGCAAAGAAAAAATTGTTTTCGACCCTTGGGTTTATGATCGATTGGGAGGCGTTTGAGAATAGATTAAAAAAAAATATTTATCAAGTAGAAATGACCTTATATCATTGAAAAATTTATCACTCAAAATTTTGTCACTGTTTTATAAAATATTATTTTAGTGATATTTTTTAGCTACTATGTTAGCTTAAATTATTTATTATTAATTAACACAATATTCATTTTTTTACCTTTTTTAACATTTTTTTCTCTTTTCTTTCATGAATATTGACGATGTCCTTTCTTCCTGGTGTCTCTTCGGTCATGTTGGAAACATGCTCATGTTCTTCACCTCAAAAGCTCACAACACTTGAGTATACAATTTTTTATATTATTTATTTATTAAGCCTATCTATTGGGCAGAGGGTTTAGGGATGTTTTTTTCAGGATACCCCTTTAGCTAGAATCATTTAATATAATTTTTAAGTACTTAATTCATTTTCTTAACACAGATTCATTTTTTAATACATTTTTCAATAAACATTTCGTAAACTCAATTTTAAATCAAATCATTTTCAATCATAGCCGAGACAGATCTTCATTTTTTTTTAAATACTTTCTTTGAAATGATTCAGTTTTTAATAAATAGCAAATTAGATCAGGGATTTTCAGCTGCCCTTTTCTTCTTCATCTGCTAACCCCCAACGTGGGAATGTCTTCTTGATAAATCAGGTGACTAACAAAATTATTTATTCAAAATTAAATTCTTGGATATAAAATAAATTCTTTTTACAGGAAGAAGCCATCATTTCTTCATTTGTGTGTGTATCGAGGACTTCAACACCCTAAGGTTGTTATACTTATATATTTTTTATAAGTTTGTAATAAATCAAATTATATATGTATAATCAATGTATATCAAATTTTTCTGATATTTCTTCTAAATAATCATTAATAGAACATATAGTTTTTTTAATATAATTTTCTCATGTTCCTTATTCAAATTCTTTATTAATTACTTCTTTGGAAATTTTCTAATTAAAACTTTGCCTATACAAGCTTAATGATTAATTTGAATTATTTTTTTTAAAGGCACACACGGAATCATCTCGGGCTTCGAGTTCACCGGCTGTCTGCGAGTTAAGCCTCTTATTTTAACCACGAGGTCAGTATTATTATTTTGCTAACTTGTTATTTATTCAAATCTGGAAGTATGGAATAATTAAAACTTGACTTATTTGTAGCTTTTTTTATTTTTATTGAAAATTATTTAAACGTTTAGGACAACTTTGAAAAATTCATCTTCAGCAAAATATCAATGTTTAGAAATATTGTAATTTGTAATACAAAGAGACATAGTAATTAATCTCCAGCAATATATTAATTACAATGTCTTTTTATTACGAACAATATAGGTAGTATACAAATAAGCTTAAGAAAATCACAAGAGGTTTAATTGAAAAGTTTTATTTCACAAGAAGCTGCCATTTATTAGATCCAGAAATGGAATGGATTATTTTTAATTAAATGACAGAAGGGTTGATTTTTATCCTTTCGGGAATCGAACCCTAGTGCATAAAATGTAAACGCGCTAAACATTTCATTCAAAGATTTAAATCTTGATTTGTGAAATTTCGCGGTCAAGTGTTTCTAAATTTAAAGACATATCCACTAAATTAAATGAATGTGGTTGTGTGTTTCGAACTTTGAAATTCTTCAATTTTCCAACACCTTAGCTCGTTTACATATATGTAAGAGGTTTTCAACACACAGAGTAGCCGATTGGTCCGAATGCTATTATTAGCACTTAGGTCCGATTCCTGAAGTGTCAAATATCAACCCTTCTGACATATATTTAAAAATAATCCATTCTATACTCGGATCTAAGAGTTGACAACCTCTTGTATTTTTCTTTAGAATCGGCAACTTTAACTTCCATATAACAAATAAGAATTACTATTATTCCTATATCTCTAGAATATATATATGTCTATATTTGGTCTATAGATATATCAATAAAATAGCAATTCTTATTTGTTTATTATAGTGGTTTTTAATGAAAAGACTTGTTAATAATTAATAACAGACATATTTCAGTAAAATTTCAAAAAGATATGCTTGCTGAATGCATCCAAAGGTCTTTTGATATGTGATATTTTAATGTATTTTCAAATAATCAACCAAAGTTCCAAAAAAAGCCCACTATAAGAATAGAGATATCCCAGTTAACCTAATCTGGACAATTAAATTAAATCTGTCTCACAGTTAATGGATATATGATTGAAATTATCGGAAAAGATGTTGAAATATTTATTTAATTAGATTTTACTCAAATTTAAGAAACAAAGACTAAAAACATGATCAAGGACAGTCAAGATCGTTGCAGATAGTAATCTCCTTAGTCGAAGCTCAAATATCAATGTATACATCAATCCATGTAAAATACCTGCTTTAATAAAAATTTGAGTAATCCCAATTAACTTTCCCTGTTCTCAAACGCCTATTATACGAAATTCTTAATTAACAATTCGATTGTATTCTATTTTATATCTAAATTTATTATCATATTATTTATTTATTTTATACATTTTTTAAACCTATTTCTTCTCTTCTCTTTCATGATCATCCACACTCGTTTGCTACCTGTTCTTCTGATGTCTTCGCTTCAACCGACAACTTTATTTTCTTCCTATCAATAGCGCACCAAATATGAGTATTAACTTTTGATAGAATGGCATTTAGTTAAAACTTAGACAAACTAAATTTTAATGGGACATATTTTTTAAAATTTTTGCATTCAAGTTAGTAGGTATAGCTAGATATATTAGGGACACAGAATTAGGCTAATGTTTTCTCTTACAGTTTACCCCACTATTTAGTTAATTGTAATAATAAAAATAACTTATTTTCATTTGAATAAATAAATTTAACGTAATTTTAAATTCAATTGCTTTCATCAATAATTCAATATTTTTTTCAATAAATAGCTTAACGATTGAATATTTAATAAAATTAATTAATTAATTAAATTAAATTTTGAATTAACTTTTTTCATTTTAAATTATTTTGATATCACTTTTATTTTTTCAATAAAATCATAAAAATTTTAATTTTTAAATTACATAAAATATTATTAGTTCAGGAATTTTCAGTTTCCCTTTTCTTCATCCACCGTGGGATTGACTTCAGGATTTGGTGGAAGCTTTCACTTAAAGTAAATATTCGTTAAAATCGTAGATTTTGCTTTGTAGAGGATTGTGGTCGTAAATATTCGCTGTAGGGTTTTCAGCTTTCATCGCCTCGCCCACCGATGGATTCACACTCACCGTCACTTGAAACATTTTAGCTCTTAAGATTTAAAATGTAGGATTCGAAATTGTTAAAATTTTATTAAATAAATTAAAATAGCTAGTTAGAAAACTTATAGTTTAGAAGGGAGGGGGGATATGCCATGCCAACAATGATGGATTCTTTTTCTGTGTTTGGAATCTGCATTCTTCCCTCTCATTTCCTTCTTGGTGAGAACAAGTGTGGTGTCGTCCATTTTAGGCCTCTTAGGGTTACTTTATGTTTAGCTCTAAGTTTCCCTCTAATCTAATCTTAGCTAATTCGTCTTTTAGGATCCTCCATTGCATGTATGTGTCCAAAAGGGAGCTAAAATCGACGCCACCCATTTGTTCAATCCAAGAACGATTGACGATGGAAGTGACCGATTTGATCTGATTTCGAAAGATCGAGGTCCAGGTTCTTGTGTCTGCATGTTTTATGTTAACCGAAAAGTCGTCGCTTGACGCGTTGTTCAAATGGAACAATGGGGTGGTGAATGGGATCCTGGTGGAGTTTGAGGATTTGAGGGCGGATTTGAGGTGGCTCTATGGGCTGGAACGGGCCAGAAGGTTGTCCGTTGCTTTCTCAGGAGTAGCCTAGGAAAGTGAGCGGCTGCCTTGTGGCTAGGATAGTCATAAGTGGTATTATATAAGCAAGCCCCCTCCCCCGTTAGTCGTGTACAATTAAGGAAAATGTAATTAGTTAGGTAGGATTTTTTTCAGGTCGCCCTGGTTTCGTTTCACGCCCGTATTCCAAAAATCAAAGCCACTCTCACTGAAACAAACTTTGTCATTCTCCCACGGTCTGGTTTATTTCAAATCAATCACATTAATTTATTAATTAATCGAGTGATTGATTGTTTGATTAACCGCGAGTTTTTGGTACTTTCATTCACATCTCGAGGACTATTATGCCTGAGTGTGATGTAAATGAAAGGTTGCTACTAATCTGTTTTGCTTTGAGATGTTTAAGGTACGATTAAATCTAGTGCAGTCCGGAATTGGTATCAGCTTACATTTCATCAAACGATTTTGAAGGTGAATATTAAAAAAATAAACAAAACATTATTATTTTAACTGGAACCAATGGAAATAAAATTTTATTTAGTTATCTAATTCTTCTGAATTTTCCTTCATTTGTAGATTAGTGAATATGACAAGACAAGGACGTTGCTATCATATTAGAAGAATAGTTCAAAACCTACGGGACCTGTGGATCTGAGGCGCCTAAAATGGCCATAAATACCATCTGGAGTAACGGAGAAGAGAAATTTGGATGTTTTCGCCTAACATATAGGCCGAAAATTTGCAGCTATGGCTCTGATACAAGGTCAGTTTATTATATAATTGGAGGAAAACGTGAAAAATTTTCAAGACTAGGTATGCTGTTTTCAGAAATACAAACATATTAGCACAAAAATGAACTTTCTACGTTACTATGTGTTTCTGAACCCAGACAAATATAAAAATGCTTTCTTTTAGCTCTCTCCTATCTTTTCATAATATTCTTACAGAAACGTATCAATAAATTTGGTTCAATTTTTAATTCTGAACATGTTTTGTATTTACACTTTTGTTAGAGAAAAATCTATATATACATTTTAACCATGGATTTATATATTTCATTTTTTATTTTATTTTAATAATTACCTTTGGGAACTTAGATGCCCATTTAGTCAAACCATGGATTTAGTAAGTAATACAAAACTAACAAACACCCGGTATATTAAATATTTTAATGTATATATATATATATAATATATCATTATAAAATTCTGATTTTTTTTTAAATTTTGGACTCCTTTAAAGAAAACTTCAGTCTACGTTTCTGAGCCAAGCTTAATTTCTGTAACGATCTATGACGTAGGTACTTTTTTATTTTCCCGTGAAATTATTTTGAATAAAACCACGCTAGTTATAAATTCAATTGAATTCAATTAATCACTAAAAGATTCAATTAAGGGTATCTAAATAATCTATGGGAATCACATTTAAATTAAAATTTCTAATGAAGATGAAGGAAATTGAAAATATCGTTTGTTCATAATTTCTCATTGATTTTACAAGATATAGATTGGATATGTATCTACTATTATTAGAGGTAAATGAATATTATTTTTAGTTGTAATCATTATACGAAACTCATTTGCTTAACTAGATAGCAAATCAGAAATTGAATTGAATATTATCTGATGTGGTTTAGATAGGTAATTAAACTAACTATTCGATATAGTACGTATATAATACATATATGTACATTCACGGTACATGTAATTATTATATTTTTTAACACTATACACAATAAATTTCCAATTACAATTGATATAGATATATATATATACCGGGTGAGTTTTTTTATCTTGAGACAATCTTATAACTCAAAAACAGTGCATTATATGGAAAAACAGTGCATTCTTATAACTCAAAAACAGTGCATTATATGGAAACAGTGCATTATATGGAAAGTTTCAAATAAAAGTTTATTTATATCGAAGGGAACCTAAACTACCCTATTGTTTGTCGACGTCGAACAAGCTTTAAAGGGTATTTCAAGGTCAAGTTCTGTTTTTACTTTATCCAATGCAAAGCATGGGTAAAGTATTGTAATCGCTCTCGGGGCAAGCGTGGCTTCAAAGGGTCCTCAGGTAAAGACTACGGAACCCATGGACTCAATTAAAGTCACAAATTGTAGTATTCAATTAGGTTGAATTTTAGCACGTGACGGTTTTGCCAAAAATTACATGGGGTCTCGTCGAGAGGCCAAAAAGTGCGATTTTTTCATTTAGTGCGTGCGGATGTATGTATGTATGTATGTATGGATGGATGTATGTTATCGTTTTTTTGGCCCACGATTTTTTCCACACCGCTGAACCGATTGAAATGAAATTGAAAACATGGCATTCTTTTAACAAAATGAAGCGCTGATTAGTTTTTGGTACATATCGGCCCACAAACATTAGTACTTTATAACAGTACTTTTTAGTTTTTTCGAAATATCTTGAAAATGACTTAACCAATTTTGATGAAATTTAATATCCTAATTAAGTACCTTGGGGACCACAAAAAAGGTTAAATAAAGTTTTTAGTAAAATTATATTTTAAAGTACTTTACTCTAGAGTAAGAGAGTACTTTTTTTAATTTTTTTAATTCTTTAAAATTTATTCATTTGAAAGTTTTAATATAGCTCATTTAGCCTTGATTAAGTAAGAATGGATAGGCTTCTCTCTGTAAAATGCTAAAAATTTGGGAGAAATTTTTATAAGTAACCATAGCAACTGCGTTGTTTTCTTATCCGTTACCTTTGCTTAAGACATAGAGAAATCGACTTTAAACCAAAAATAGCGATTGATTCTCATCTCGTACTTGAGGAATAATCATTCTATATTGGATTTTTGACGTTTCGGTTTTTATTAGTAACCATTGCTGAAGACATAGAGAATCGACTTTAAACCAAAAATAGCTATTGATTCTCATCTAGTACTTGAGGAATAACCATTCTATATTGGATTTTTGACATTTCGGTTTTTATTGGTAACCATTGCTGAAGACATAGAGGAATCGACTTTAAACCAAAAATAGCGATTGATTCTCATCTAGTACTTGAGGAATAACCATTCTATATTGGATTTTTGACGTTTCGGTTTTAATTGGTAACCATTGCTGAAGACATAGAGGAATCGACTTTAAACCAAAAATAGCGATTGATTCTCATCTAGTACTTGAGGAATAACCATTCTATATTGAATTTTTGACATTTCGGTTTTTATTGATAACCATTGCTGAAGACATAGAGGAATCGACTTTAAACCAAAAATAGCGATTGATTCTCATCTAGTACTTGAGGAATAACCATTCTATATTGGATTTTTGACGTTTCGGTTTTTATTGGTAACCATTGCTGAAGACATAGAGGAATCGAGTTAAAATCAAAAGTAGCGATTGATTCTCATCTGATACTTGAGGAATAACCATTCTATATTGAATTTTTGACGTTTCGGTTTTTATTGGTTTCTTCAGCAATGGTTACAATAATAACCGAAATGTCAAAAATCCAATGTAGAATGGTTATTCCTCGACTATTAAATGAGAATTATTTTTGAATTAATGTCAATATGAACTACAAATTGCAACTGATATCTGATTAATAATAAAGGAACAAACATATTAATATTTCAAATGAATTTGGATAAAGTTTAGCAACGATCCGTTGCAGTTTATTTAAATAACAATACTTGACCATACCCTGTATGGTAAAGTAAAAATATGTTGTAAGATTCCAACACTGTATATATATACTAACAAGTATTAAGGCAGTACTTTCCATTTTTTATAGTAAAATTCTAAAATTATATAAGAAATTTTTAACAGTGGGTGTAAAGAAATGTTAGAAAGACGGCGATTGCAAGATGAGGAAGAGCAGCAGGCCCAGGCCCTTGGGCTTGTCCCAAATGAAATCTGTTTTTAATTTAGTCTCTCGTGACGTGCAAATTAATCCAAATCAAATTACCTCGAATTTCGCTCAAGTCTCTTAGAAATCCATTCGCCATTTTATTACATCAAACAAAGAAAAACCTTTTTTTCGTCCCTCTCTTCGTTCTTTACTAGCGCTTTTCTAATAATATTTAATAAATTTAAATAATAAAGTTGAGGAAGAGGAATGAATTTGGTTGGAGGAGGATGAGAGAAAGAACCTTTCCACTCTTGCTTGCTTAAATACAATTATAACAAATCGATTTATATGCTAATTCTAATTTTATTTCTCACTTTCAATCTTGAATGAAATTCACTTGGGAGATTTCTTTGGGATTAAAAATTTAAAACATTTTTTTTTTAAACTCCCTAAATTCATTTTCAAAGAAAAAAAAAGTTTCCAAAATCAATGATCATAAAAATAAGCTGACGTGTTCTGATGTGCCCATCCACTTGACTTTACCATACAACCTGACCCTAAAATTATTTATAATCATGTAAAGGGTGGGGGAGGTTAGCTTTTGCATTGTTATACTTCTGGTGTCCCACTGATTATGTATACAAAATTTGGTTGAGTTTGGTAAATGCCCAAGATTTTCATTTTTTGACCCTAACCCCCATGTTGGGCGGTTTGTTTTTGTATTTTCAAAAACAGTTTCAAAAACAAGATTAAAATTTTCAAACTCAAAAATCGCATAGGTATAAAACACTTTAAATAATTTTTTTGTATTTTCTTCTTAAAATGTATCTAAAAAAAAACAAAAATTTCAAAAAAAAAAATTCCGAATTTTGACCATTTTTTGAAGAAGTTATGAGCGGAAAGCCGAAATTCGATATCTTTTAAACCGGTGATCAAAAATTTTGCAAAATTTACCAGGAAGAGTTTTTTGATGGGTACTAAAAAATGTCAATAAATGAAGGAAATCAAAAATTAAAATTTTTCAAACCCTCCGTTTTGGCGTGGAATGACCCATTTATATTTAGTGTTCTTAAAAAGAGAAAAAGAAAGAGAAATTCGTGAATATTAAAAAACAAAATCTTTTTTTTCTCTCATTTTTCTAGCATATATAAATTCCACCCTTTTCTGGTATTTATATAAATATTTATAGATTTGATTTTTTTTCTCCCTTTCGGGTTTTTTCATCTCACCCTTTCCGATTACAAGGAATTCAAATTCTCGCATCTCAAATGAATCAGCTAATCGGGAACTTATTTCTGACGGTTCCATTCCGGGGAATACCCATAAAAGTAGAGGGGCGTAGCTGGATAATGGCATTTAGGGGGTGTCTTAACCTTTGCAGCCACGTGACCTTCTCAGAGACTCTCGTGCTGAGACGACATCTAGCCAAAGGCTCTAATTACACCTCCCGCCTGCGAGGGGTGCACTCCAACCCCCTCAGCTGGATTTTCTCCTTCTTCATCCCCTGCCGTCTTTTGAAGCCGATAAACTGCTTACGTCGCGTCGCTGGGGGGTGCAAAGTCATTTTTATTCGACGTGCGGGCAACTCGATAAATTCTGCCGTAAAAGAAACTAAAATTTAATAAAGTCAATCTTAATCGAGTTTAAATAATAAAGATAATTTTAGTTTATATTCAAATTAGAGTTTGCCTTAAAAACAAAAACAAAGGAAAGGATAAAGTGGAATTGTTAAGTGAATAGATTACCTACCCTCGAATATTGGCCTAAATCAACAATCACTAGAGGCGCTAGCTAACGAGAAAGTAAAACTATTATTCTTATGGGAGAAAAGATATTGTTTTCTTGATAAATTTTTGCATATTTTTAGAATTTTTCGACAAAATAGAGTTTGATCTAGAAAATTAAAACTTGTTGCTCACGTGTAGGTTATGGATAAATGCAAACTTTTCTGGGAAAATTTCAGCTTATTCGCTAGAAAATTTCTCTTTTCAACATTCTGAAAATCTGAATTTTTGAACCGTAAAAGTTTTGAACCTAAAAAGTACCAAAACTAATCAGTTCTTCGTTTTGAGAATACAAAATATTTTTGTAAACAGAATGAACTTTTTTCTTGAATTATTATCATTGGTAACTGAATCCAAAATGACAAAAAAAATCTTGTTTGAAGATAATTGTTTGAATTTCTTGATAGTAAAATTTCAAAAGATGTTGAGGAAGTATCAGGTTTTCGGCTAAAATTTACACTTAGGTAATTGTTTATTTGCAAGATTTCGATTTTTAGTTCATAATCAGATCTTAAAAAAAATACTTGGAACAATTCTAGACATAGGGTATTTCATACCTCTGTTCTAGATTGCGAGATGTAATTTATAGATTCAGATAACTATAATGGTAAATGGTATTTTGTACGCTTTTTCAATCCATTATCTAGTATGGTATTGTTGCCTAGGTAGGGTGACTTCGTTCTTCATCCCCTTTTACAATAATAATAATAATAATAAAGAATTGCCTTGATAAGCCGCATGGTTATCCCACGGTGTTGGTTTACAAGGAGTTCAAAATTTTGAATTTCGATCAGATCTGTGGGCTTAATTTATTGAATTTATTCACGCGTTCTAAACTGTATTTTTATATACTAGTTTTTTGGGAATGGATCTTGTATATATGTTGTACTGATGAGTCAGATTATTCTTCACAAAAACTGCACTTAATGAGGAATGCACTGGGAAAGTATATTTATTTAAATTTTTTTCTAAGAACATGTAAAAAATAATTCTGATTTCTTCGGTAAATAAAACGATTACATTATTTTAAAGGAAAAATAATTTACCACATTTCAGACATTTCTAAACATAACTTTTAAGGAGATAGGTGTTGGTTCTAAGTGAAACATTTTATATCAATTTCTAAACATGGATAAGCAAAACAAATACCGTAAAACCGGGTAACTTTGGGACACTTTTTCAGGTTTTTCATGACTCCTGTCAACATATATTACGTTAGAATGTTGAGACAATGCTGTTATATGAAATAAAATTTCTTTTTTCAAAATAAGGACATAATTTTACTCTACGACCAATGACACCCTGGTAAAAACTCTTCTTCATTGTCCCTATCTTACCCCGCGATATGGGGTAGCTTTGGGTCAGCACTGTTTTTGCATAGGAACTTTAGGAAAATGTTGATCTGTATTTATGTTGTCCGAAAGTATTTGTACATAGACCTTTAAGAAAAAGTTATTAGAACATTAATTTTTTTTGATAACATATATTTCATGACAATTTTTACAAATTTAAATATTGGTACTCAAAATCAAGAGAGATGGTTAGGAAGAATAGAGAAATTTTGATAAGAAAGTAAGAAACATATAGCATGGTAAATTGATTGAAATTTCTTTAAAACATGATGTTGGTGGAAATCAAAATGTCCATTGTCCAAAAATTACCCCGCTAGTCCCAAAGCTATCCCTTTTACGGTATTCCATTGAATTTACAACTACAGGCCATTAAATCAGATACAAGATACCAAATTCCTATTTCTACTATTTTTGTGGATTGCTAAATACAAAATAAGGAGATTCAGTAAGTTAGTTATTTTTTAATCAAAATCATAAGATCATACCTAGGTGTGCTGGGTTTTGATACCTTTAGTTGGATTCAGACTCGGCTTAGAAAGATTACAATTGTTAGATTCGAATTTTTAGGCTTTTAATTTCCTCGGCCACCTGAAAAAAGGCCCTCCTTGATTTTCCTAAAATTAAAATATTCTATTCTATAATATTTCATAAACGGTTAACAACTACCAATATTGAGATTATTATTTACCTATATGTGACATTTTCCGGTAGTACCTATAGTACTAGTATCTCTTAAATATTAATTTATGTACAACGTACTGAGAATTCCTCAAATTTTTCTCGTTTCCTTAAATTATCATTTATATTGGATTTTGATGTCTAAATCCACACATATCCTAAACAAACATTTTCTTATGAATATCTCGTATAAATATTTATTCTAGAAATTTCTCTCTATCTGAAGTTCTACATTAATTATATTTATGAAAATATTTTCGAAGCTTCAGAAATGTATTTGTATCTGTGGGATAATAATAGAACAAGCAGCCCTGGACCCTCCGACATGTATGGTTCGGGATTTACATATGAAATTAATTAAACGTTTTCGCTTGGCTGGTTTTGATAATCGACGCCTGGGCTTCCTAAGCATCCAGCAAGCAAGAAGAATGCCCCTCTCTACAGGGGGGCAGAAAGTGAACTCGGGGTCCAAATTTGGATCAGACCGCTGGACTCGCGCTTAAGCTTTGCTTGTAATTAAATATAAACCTAAGAAGGGTCATTCACTAATCTTTGCCAGATAATGATAATAATTCAATTTGGTAGTGAAGGGCCTTCCACTTGAATGCTGCGAGAGATTATCCTTGTGGGAAACATTGGCTTAGTCATCAGATGATTTTCTAAACTCTTTCAAACCCGCCAACTCTTACTTTAAAAGATCATAAAAACAAATTGAAGACGCTTTTTTTACTTTTAGTTACATAAAGAAAGTGGAAGAATTAAAATATTTAGATTCATAAGCTCAAATTTGAAATTTCACCGGAATCATATTTCTAGATTCCCCTTGTATTCCGACTGTCTGTTTTCATGATTCTTCAAAAACGGTAAAGTTAAAAGAATTTATTTCTTAAACTAATTATCTGATATACCAGAGGTGGCCATAACGTGGCTCGCGAGACGCTTGCGGCTCTTCATTCAAT
Source organism: Forficula auricularia (assembly GCA_024734495.1). NCBI lineage: Eukaryota > Metazoa > Arthropoda > Insecta > Dermaptera > Forficulidae > Forficula > Forficula auricularia. The sequence continues at coordinate 2,607,041 of JALMQS010000681.1, forward strand.
CTTGTGCGGCTCTTGAACCCTCTTGAATAATACTGATTTTAAAAGTAATAGGGTGGGGCATAAAGATCTAGCATATTTTGAAGAGGTATAAAAAAATGAAAAAAATAACTAGAAAGAAACTGAATATATTTTTGAAAAGAACATAAAATAATTTTTTTAATTTAAACATTATCAGACAATGGGGGGGGGGGGTCAAAAATGAAAATTCTATCCCTTTCGACCAAACTCAACCAAATTTTGTATACATAATCTATGGGCCCCAAAGACTAGAAATGCATAAAAACTAACCACCCAAAATAGGGGAGGGCCAAAAATGAAAATTCTAGCCCTTTCGACCAAACTATGTATACAAAATTTGGTTAGTTTTTCCATTTCTAGCCTTCTGGGAATCCACAGAATATGTATATAAAATTTGGTTGAGTTTGGTCAAAAGGGCTAGAATTTTTTTTTGACCCCCTCCCCCGTTTTTGTCTGATAATAATTAAAATACATTTAAAAAATTTAATTTCTTTTCTTTTCAAAAATATCTTTAGTTTTTTTCTAGTTTAATTTTTTAATTTTTTTTTTTATATCTCTTCAAAATGTGGTAGATCTTTATGCCCCACCCTGTATAATAATTAAATTAAAAAAATAATAATACAAAAATTAAATTAATTTGTAATTTTTAATATTATAAGTAAGTAGAGCAAAAAATATATGTTACTTCATTTATATTTTGTAAAATAAAAAAATGTGTAAACCATTAATTAATCTCCAAACAATCTGGCTCGCTTTGAAACAGTTTTATAAATTTGCAGCTCCCAAAGTTAAGGTTAGTGGCCACACCTGTGATATACATATAATAATCCCTCCGCGATTTTGGTTCAAATTCTTCTAACATAAATATTTCTTTGTATGTCTTAATCATGATCCAATTTTAAAATTCAATAGGTACCTATTAATTAAAAGTAATATTAAACTAAAATAATAAAATTAAGAGCAATTTTATTGCAATTTAATTTATGAAATTTTTTAAACACTATTTTTTTTTTTAATGATATTGATACAAGAAAAAGTTGCACCAAGAAGGTACAACTTCTGTAGTCCGCGGTGGACCCTTTTATCGTGAAAATAAGAAGAGATTTAGGGATTGTGTAGGAGCCGAAGGTATCTGCGGAAAGATTATTTATCAATAAAAAAAAATGCTTTGCTCAGAAATAGAACCTAGAATTTTCAGAGAGACAAAAATATGTGAAAGGGTCTTTAGACAATTTTTTTTTTTTTTGTAAATAAAGATATGTAATTTATTTATCTGGGGAGTCGGGTAGCTCAGTCAGCTAACGCGTTGGCCTCACTTTTCGCGCATCGATCGATTATGACGATGTTGGAGTGGAGGTCCGGGGTTCGATCCTGGCTGGCAAACAAAAATTTCTACTCGGCTCCCTCACTAACCCTACTAACACTCTACTTATGTGCTGTCTAAATGGGCTTTGTTCCCGGTGACATTAAATAAATAAAAAAAAAATATTTATCTGTATTTATCCAATTAAAATGTGACGATATTTTAATGTTGGATTATTATTAAAGCGTGACAAATGAAAGACTGCTGGAGCTGTCAGCTTCTAAAAAAATTAAGTTTCTGAAGCTCGGGTTTTAAAAAGTTAGTGTTCAATTAAAATTGTTGTGGTTTCGATTAATTAGTGGACTGTAGATTAATAGGAATTAAATATCTTTCAAAAGGTGTAAAATGAATATGTTTAGATTATCAAGTAAAGAAATTAAAAAGAAAGCAGTTTGGTTTTAAATGATTTTATTAACAAATGGAAAAACAAGAAAATTTGAAGAAAACGATAAAAATTTAGTTAAATTTATGATGAATGTCTTTGTTTTTGTGTGGGTAGCCAATATCACAGTTTGCAACGAAAGCTTGAATAGCGTTGCGGTAAATGGATACGGTCCCTTGGAGATCTTGTGTGTGGGTAGCCAATATCCCAGTTTGCAACGAAAGCTTGAATATCGTTGCAGGTGGATACGGTCCCTTGGAGATCTGTTTAATTTGGGTTTATCCCGGTAAGATGTCGGACCTTATACACAAAAAACATTTATAAGAAAAGATTACAATATAAAAAATTTCTAAACACCAGTAATATCAATTAAAGACCTACCTTATCGTCCGATCATTATGCTCAAAACTCATTCAATCTAAAAGTAACGCGACAAAATTATGGTCCGCATATATAGGACCTTTGTACACGGAAAGATTGGTTTTGAGTAAGAGGGCTTGGCGGGTGGCATCTCTGCTTAAATAAGGTTTCCGGGAGTCAAAATAAATATTTGAATAATCATTTGGTATTTCCCGGTCAATGTTTTTAATTGAATTTATTATAGTAATCATTTTAGAAATAATTATATCGAATTTTAAGACCGAATAAATGTTAAATGTATATTTTGAGATTAATTAAAAAAGCGCGGCGTATTCGAATTTTGAAAATCTTTGGACTTGCAATTTTGAATTTTTTTTTAATAAAAATTTGAGCTCATTTCGCAGCTCCAACTGCTATTGGGAATATATCAGATCATATATAGTAAAAGATTGCCAAACTCACAATAAAATTTTTATACATTTTTTAAGATATTGCCAAATAAAACAAAAATTTTATTTAAATCAAAATCTTGCCTGTTGATTCTAGTCGATAGCTAAGTAGATAGCTTAAATTTTAATTCAATAATTATTTTTTTTGAAATATCGGTTAAACAAAGATCTTAGATCTAGGAAACTTAATTAAAACTGAAGAAAAAATAAAAACACAATCAAAATGAAAAAAATAGAATATCGAGAATGATCTGAAGAAGAGGTCACGTTAAGTCTTAATCCTGTCTGTTTGGCGTAACGAGTAAAAAAAAATCCCTCAGCATAACGAGAATTTTTGAAGTGAAACATCTTTAGCAACTTATCTGTTTGAATTTTTGTGTTACAATAAAGGGGAAATAAACTAATAGAGAGTAAATAAGAGAGCCCATGCTGGTCAGGGGCTATGTCACCTGGACTCCATACTGTGTATTTAATATTTTACTCCAGTAACCTATATTCCCAGTCAAATATTTATTTATTTTTTCTTGACTATGGCTGTTTTCTGCCTATTTATTTATTTATTTTTTATTCATTGACTGATGGCAACTTCTTGTCTACTTATTTATTTGAATGTTTTTTAAATTATTTATTTTTAAACATTTCTTTAAACCCAGTGACATATTCTATTTATTTTTTGTTTTATTTAATTGATTATTTATTTTTTTATTCTTCCTAGTGTATTTATTTATTTATTTTTATTGTTTGGACGACGTGCGGTATTCCCTCTTTATTTTTATTATTATTATTATTATTATTATTTTATTCTTGGTCGCAGCATACTAAGGTTTCACACCGCTCTGCTGTGGCCACACCCTGAGCCACTCAACCGGATCCTGAGTGGGAGGATCGGAGGGCTATAAGGGGAGATGTGGAGGCCCTTAAAAAAAAAATTTAAATTTACTAATTTTAATCAATTTGATTTATAATGAGCTATTAGTGGGTTTTAAAAATTCAAGATTCACTTCCCAAAAATTGACAGGAAAAAATATTTGTTAAGAAAATGTTTTTCAAACCACAGAAGTTTTTTTTTTAACTGGACGTCAACGTAACGGAGACTTGAACTTTGTGACAATCGCTAGATATCACTTTAATAATAAAGTTGGATATTATTATAGATAACATGCTCTAAGAGGGATATCAAGTTGAGAGCTTATTTAATTTTCGATTTATCATCTGTATGCCATAGTAAGTTGGTATTCCCCCTAATTAAGACCCCGGGTGCAATTGCCAGATCAGCCGAGTGACTTGTGCCAAAAACAGAGACTGACACTTTGTTAATTGACATAAGTAGATAGTTAGTTTTGGAAAGCCCGCGGCGTCTTCTTAGCGCAAATTTATTTTCTTAAACTTCCACCCTTTCAGTTTGTTTTGTCTTGAGTCTTCTCCGAACCCCCAAATGTCCACCCTCTAGCCCCCTCATCCTTTTCTACTTTCGGTCGATAACGTCCCTATGAATGCACCATTTAACTTGGGTTTTCTTTTTTTCTTTTTATTAAACAATTTAAAATACTATTCCAGATAAAAATCTGAAAATTTGCTATTATTAAATTTAACAATAATGTTATTACTATTATTAGTATGGTTCGTTGAACAAATCATGTTTTAGCAGATTTGTTAAGATATGAAGAATGTTCAATTATTAGAAAACAAGTTTTCATTTGATTAATGGCTCTATTTTAGGCTTTAGGCATGCCTAATTTGTTACCATTGCGAAAAATAGCCAATATTGGTAAAATGAATGGGTGAGTTACGGTTCATTTTGTTTTAAAGAAGACATATTTTAATTTAAATATTTTAGCCCAGTCAACGGTTTCTAGCTGATCCTAAATTTTTGAGGGCCTAAAAACCACGAAAATTTTGGACTTTTTTAAGATTTTTGCTTATAAATCGAAAACCATGCGTTCTACAAAAAGTTTTCATATTAGCAAAATGAAAGAGCATAACATTTTGCGTCAAATAGACTACTTAAAAGTTAAAATCGGTTCAGCTGTTTAGCCATAATTGATCGTCAAAGATAGGCAATTTTTAGCAACTTGACGGAAAAGTGAATTATTCTCTAATTGAAAAGTTTTTGTTTTGCCGAGAGTAGCAGAGCTGTTGATTCACAAAGAGAGCAAATAGGTTGTCCTCTGCTTGATGCAAATAAACATACACACATATATATATATATCGAGATGATATATCTGTATATATATTATTTATTTGTTTGAGACTATAGTTTCGAAGACTTGGTCTTCATCATCAGTCTTTCTTCAATTATAAATGTTTTTCATGGAGTCAATATCCATTGATGATGAAGACCAAGTCTTCGAAACTATAGTCTCAAACAAATAAATAATATATATACAGATATATCATCTCGATATATATATGTGTGTATGTTTATTTGCATCAAGCAGAGGACAACCTCTTTGTTTCTCTTTGTGAATTATTCTCGTTAACTGGTCACAAGAAACCACTCTTTGAATTTTATTCGACGCGAAATTTTGTGATCTTTCGTTTTGGCGAGAGTGGGATTTTCTGTTGGGCGCATGATTTTCGATTTACAAGCAAAAATCTGAAAAAAGTCCAAAATTTTCGTGGTTTTTAGACTCTCAAAAATTTAACACCAGCCAAACACCGTCGCAAACTCATATAACTCTTATTCGGAATGCCTAACTTCGATTAAAATTATTTTCAGCTTGTGTATATTTATTGACCAGTGGGCCTTTTTTCGATCTAATTTGCTTGCACTTATATATCACCTATGATTCTTTTAATTAATCTTGTGTAAATTTTAAGTTAAGCTATTTTTAACCGACTTCAAAAAAGGAGGAGGTTCTCTATTCGACTGAATTATTTTTGTGCCTATGTTACCTCATATCTCCGCCAATTGTGAAATGATTTTGAAAAAAATTTGCATTGGGTTCAGCCTACCTTCCGATTGGTCCCTTTTTTTCATAGGTATTAGACCTTTTTTATTAGGTTTTTAGACCTAACTTCTTTGTTTATGAACCGATTTCGATGTTTCTTTTTTTATCCGATAGGGGGTGTCTTAGGGATGGTGTCATATTAATTTGGTCAAGTTCTGATGATATCATCACTATTAATAAGATCACTAAAAAGAGAATAATAAAAATAATTTTTAAGAAAAAAATAAAAACCGACTTCAAAAAATTAAATGCAACAAATAAAATACACTAAAAGGTATAAAATAATTATCATCTTATTTAGTTACAACTAAACTAAATATTAACATGCAATTACTTTTTGAAGTCGGTGCCAAACATATACCTTTTATGAATCGCACTCGACGGATCTTACTTAGTACATTTGGAGGGTATGCTCGCTTATAGGTATAGTTTGTTTGGTACCAATTTCAAAAAGTAATTTCATGTTAATATTTAGTCGTTTAGTTGTAACTAAATAAGATAATAATTATTTTATACCTTTTAGTGTATTTTATTTGTTGAATTTAATTTTTTCTTAAAACTTATTTTTATTAAAACTCCTCTGTTCAATATGTTTCACTATAAACAAACAAACACCGCTTTCCCTAAATGTTTTTTATAACGAAAGCACCTAATAACGGCCACCGAGGGGTGAACCGCGATTGGAATTAGGTGTACTCCGCTTTTGGAATTATTTGGAATTATTTTTGGAATTCAATAGATAATCTATTGTTATCTATTGTCTTCTTCTTGGAAATGAAAGTGGAAGTGGAAGTAGGTGTACACGATTCTAGGTCGCGGTTCACCCCTCGACTGCCATTTAGGAGCTCTCTATCAAATTTGGCACAGATCGATCACAGGATCTATGTGTAAATAAAAATAATTTTATTTTTAAGGAACCGTTCTCCCATTTTGGTTCTCCTAAGAAATATTAAAAATTCCTTTTAATTATAGATATATATCTTCCATGGTAAATAATGGTTTTTTCGGTTTCTTGTTTTAAAAATCATGTAATAAAGTAATGAAATTTTAAAAATATTTAAAAAATATAATAATTTTCTAGGTGGGTTTAACAAAAATAAAAGTTAAGATTCTTTTTAAATATTTCGGGGAACGAGACCATCTTCAGGAGTTGGGCTCGTACCCCGAAATATATATAGAGTCATACTAATAAGGTAATAAGCAATTGTATTTTATTTTTTTTAAACCTACCTAGAATTTTTATATATATTTTTTTAATTTTAAAATTTTTTTAACTTTCATTACTTTATTAAAATATGTTTCACCAAGAACCTAGACCATTCTCCCTTAACAACAATTTTTTTTTATAATTTTATTTTTTTCAACCCCATATTCCGGGTTCAGTTTCAACCAAAATCTATAGTCACCTCTTAATCCCAATAAAAAAATTAAAATAAGAAAAATACAAAAAACTAAATATGAAATTTTGTTTCGATACTCTCATTGATTTTTGAGTTAAGAGTGAAAATTTGTCAAATTTGTACTCACAATTTGATAACTCAGAAATAATTAATATCTTTTAAAATATCGTTTTTACGATGTTTACTATATAAAATTTTCTTGTCCACTAAAACAACAATTTTGGCAATTTTTTTAGTCATTTTTGAGGTATTTCGAAAATACAAACCAAAAAGAAAATACTTTTTTCTTACACGATTAGAATAAGTCCATGGTAGTAGATATGTACTTAATAATATATTTAGATACATTTTAATGATTTTAAACGGGCAAAATACTCGCCTTTTGATTTGATTTTCCCATTACTTTTTGAGGCAAAACGCAGACAAAATTTGGCCATATTCAAACATACAATTTTTATATTTCTTTTGTAAAATAATACTATAAAAACTACAAACAAGGATTTTTTTCTATTGAACATAATTTAGAGCTACCTTTCAATCACCAATAAAATGCCACGAAGGTGTATTTTGACCAAATTTTTTTGAGCCTAAAATACGAAATAATGATTCCCGAGACTTCCAAAACCGCATATGCAATAAAAAACGAAATCTTAATTTCATTTATTCTTCATTTATGTTATAATAGGGCTAATAAAAATGAATTTTATTCAACTTTTGAGATTCATATACGATAATTAAGTATTTAATAATATTTCCCATAAATTTAATCATTTTGGCTAAAATTTTGTTTTAAATAATAAAAAGAACAATAATATACGATGGGAATAAATTATCCCAAAGTCAAAATTTTTGTGACTTTCATATACAATCCGAAATTACATTACTTCAACTTGATTTAAAGTCGCTAGATGTCTTTTTTTATATTCTTTTAATACGAAATTTATTAAGTTCAAAATATGGACCGTTAATTTTTTAATGGAATGCCTAAAATATTAGATATTGATTTAATGATATACGTGTATATGTATATTTGAGTAATAAAGATTGTTAAATAAACGAAATTTTATATTTTTATAATTAGAAGAGGGTTTTTTTACGAGGCGTGTGACGCAAAAGATAAAACCCTTTAACGGCGAGTGATATCTAGAGGCGTTAATTACTCACATAATCAGATTACTACGGGCTTTTTTCTTTCTTTTGTGTAAAAGTATTTGCAGAAAAAAGAGCGCGATGGTTTATTTTAAAAGAATATTATAAATCAGAGAGAGTGGGATAAAAAAGTTCAAAGAAATATTACTTTACAATTACAGAATTATAAAAAAAAAAGGTGTAGAAATTTAATAGCTATTGAATTTATTTATAAGAGCAATCAATGAGGTTGTCCTTTACTTAATGCAAATAATAATATACATAGGAATATATTTAAGCATTAAGGCATAAAGATCTACCATATTTTGAAGAGGTATAAAAATATAAAAAAATTTAACTAAAAAAACAAAACAAAAAAAAAAAAACTGAATATATTTTTGAAAAGAACATAAATTTTTTTTTTAATGTGTTTAAAACATTATATCAGCCAAAAATATGGGGGGGGGGGGTCAAGAATGAAAATTCTAGCCCTTTCGGCCAAACTCAACCGAATTTTGTATCCATATTCTGTGGACTCCCAAAAGGGTAGAAATGAAAAAACTAAAATGGGGGATCAAAAATGAAAATTCTAGCATTTTCGACCAAATTCAACCAAATTTTGTATCCATATTCTCTGGACCCCCAAAAGACTAGAAATGCAAAAATTAACCACCCGAAATGGGAGGAGGGTCAAAAATGAAAATTCTAGCCCTTTCGACCAAATTTAACCAAATTTTGTATCCATATTCTCTGGACCCCCAAAAGACTAGAAATGCAAAAATTAACCACCCGAAATGGGAGGAGGGTCAAAAATGAAAATTCTAGCCCTTTCGACCAAATTCAACCAAATTTTCTATCCATATTCTCTGGAACCCCAGAAGGATAGAAATGCTAAAACTAACCACCCGAAATGGGGGGAGGGTAAAAAATGAAAATTTTACCCTTTCGACCAAATTCAACCAAATTTTCTATACATAGTTTGGTCGAAAGGGCTAGAATTTTCATTTTTGACCCTCCCTCATTTTGGGTAGTTAATTTTTGCATTTCTAGTCTTTGGGGGCTGATAAATAATGTTTAAAATACATAAAAAAAATTGTTTTATGGCTTTTCAAAAATATATTTTCAGTTTTGATCTAGTTAAATTTTTTCAATTTTTATTCCTCTTCAAAATGTGCGAGATCTTTATGCCCTACCCTATATATTGTATATAATTTAAATGTTAGAGACTATAGTTTCGAAGGTTAATCTTCATTATCAGTCTTTTTTTAAGAAATATTTTATCTGGTAATTCTCATGGGTTCAATTACCAGATTAAATTTAGGAAAATTCGTTTTGTTCTTATAGCAAGCTAGCCATATAAACAATCATATCGAATCGGGTAATTTAACCAACGAAAAATAACCGATACATTATTTCGAATTAAAACAACTGATTGAGGTCAAAGCTTTGAAACTATACTTTCAAACAAACAAGTTATATATAAACATATTTGGTACATATATATATATGTTTATGTTCATTTGCATCAAGCAGAGGACAACCTTATTGATTTATTTTTAAAATAATCAACCCTACTACTCTCGGCAAAACAAAATCTTTTCAATAAAATATAAAATCTTAGGTATTTTAAATCATTGGAACCGATATTTTGCAAATTTTTATTACATATGCAAAGGAATTAGTTAAATAAATACTCACTCTTCAAAATATCATTTTTATTTTTTCATTTCCCTAACCATGGAATAAAAGTAGAAAGACTATCAATAGAAATGCTATAAGCAAGTTGCGATGGTTGCATAAGTACAAGGGGTTCCCATAAAAACTAAATCAGCAACGATCCATTGTACCTAAACTCCAAAATATCTTCAAAATAAATTAAAAATATATCAAGCAGCGGACAATAACTTCATTTATTTCTATTTATGAATCGACAACTCTTCTGCTTTCGGCAAAACAAAATCTTTTCAATCCTACTACTTTCGATTGAAATGTAAAGCACACTTTTAAAAACACCCTGTATAGGCATTGACTTTATTATATATACGTAGAATTATATATTATATAATAATAATAATAATAAAATTCCTGCTAATTCGTATTTTGAAATATTTATATCTTGAACAACAAGTTTTATCTTAGAGTTTACCCAGGGGTGATCCGCGATTGGAAGTAGATGTACACCTCTTTGGAAGTATTTTGGAAGTACTTAGAAATATTTGGAAGCACTTGGAAATATTTTGAAGGACTTTGAAATATTTGAAAGCACTTGGAAATATTTGGAATACTTGGGAATATTTGGAAGTACTTGGAAATATCTGGAAGTGCTTGTAAATATTTGAAAGTACTTGGAAATATTTGAAAGTACTTGGAAATATTTGAAATTACTTGGAAATATTTGGAATTACTTGAAAATATTTGGAAGTACTTGGAAATATTTGGAAGTACAAGTGGAAGTAGGTGTACCGCATATTAGGTCGCGGTTCACCCCTCGGAGTTTACTATACTGTTTCTTTAAAATGAAATAATTTCAGACAAAATTTTTGTTCTTCAAGATATATGGGCCTATATTTAGGAAAATAATCAATTTATCTATCATATAATATCGAAATAGGGGGGTCAGATAGGCTAGGTGGTAGCGTGTCAGCCTGCTAACCAGGGGACCCATGTTCGAATCAGACTCGAGGCATCCTGCTAAAATCTGATCCCGGGAGTAGAGACAAATTTAGAAAAAATATAATTAGTATCGTAAATTGGCTTATGGCTAGAAAGGCCGAAAAGCCAAAAAAAAATATCGAAATAGGTATAAAATACTTTTTTGACGAGCTAACATATTTACTTATTTCAAATTTAAACTCAAAATAGCACGTGAAGAAATTTATTTTCAAAGATAATTTTTTTCCTGAGTAAATATATTTGGATTTTAATATTCTAATAGTTAACTTACCCCACTCTCCCCAAAAAAAGTTCTTTCTGGGACTAAAATGTTTGCACATATTTTTAATAGAAAGAACTGAAAATAGTTTTTGGACGAGCTAGCTTAAGATTTCTAGATGAAAAATATATCAGAAAAAAGTGTAGTTGTTATAAATGGTGTTCTTGAAAGATGAAGCTAATAAGCCGATATTCGACACACAAGTTTGAATTGAGAAACTTCATTTTGGGTCTGGTTTCAGCTTTATCGTTCATCATTTAACGATTGATTTACTACTATGCCGGGATTTTTTCTGAATTTAACAACAAATTAGAATATATATTTTCTATTTTTTTAAAAAAGATTTCTACTCTCTTGTTTCTCATTAGCTTTCTAAATAGACCAGTAAATAGTGGATCCAAAAAGTGGTTCAGCTTACATTAATTGCGGGAAGAGATTTTTTTATGAGCGTTTGGTATGGTGTGCGTATGCCAAATCTAAGTTTGCGACCTCAAAAGTGTGGGGAACGAAAAGCCTCAAAATTTTCGGACTTTTTCAAGTTTTTCACTTATAACTCGAAAACAGTTCACATTTTGTAAATAACCCTTTCCATAATAAATTAAGGATTATAAAATTCCCATCGCTTAAAAAAAGAAATGCAAAGTTGGTCCAGGGCTTAGATTTTTAATGGAGATCCAAAAAACAGTCCCCGGGATCACTTTTGAATATCCCAAAAACTCGCACTTTTTTCGATTTTTTCCCATTTTGACCATAAAAAAATCCCATTTTTTCAAAACTTCAACCTCATTCCGGCACTGGTTACCATTATCTGATTAAGATGAAACTTTGTTCGAATTGTAGCAAATTTAATCTAGTTTAAAAATGTATAGAGTGGTCTTTGTCGCAAACCTGCTTCTTCATGCTCAAAATTCGAAAAAAGTGATCCCGGAGACTGTTTTTTGGATCCCCATTAAAAATCTAACTACTTGACCAATTTTGCATTTCTTTTTTTTACTCGGCGCAAAATTTTATCCTCCTTAGTTTATTATAAACTGTTATTTACAAAATTTGAACTGTTTTCCTGTTATAAGCAAAAAACTGGAAAAAGTCAGAAAATTTTGAAATTCTCCGGCCAGCAAAAGTTGTCCCCCACAATTTCGAGGTCGAAAACTTAGATTTGGTATACCCACACCATACCATACGATCTTAGAAAAAAAATTTCCCGCAATTAATGTATGGTGAAACCCCCTATTTACTGGGATAATATTATACTTTCAAATGCTATTATTCCACTATTTCAATTTAGTTTTTTTTTAATTTATTTTTTCCATCGTTAAATAGATGTCATTGCTCTAGTCTCTAGTGATCTTCCGTGTACTCTCTTATCTTAATCTTTAGTTCATTAGTCATCGTCACCCTTTCTATAGTCCTAAGATTAATTCAATTATAACTGGAAGGGATCACGAACGGTGGAGACAGATGTAGATTAACAGCAGATTATTTCTCTCTCGGCAGAGCAGAGCTCAGGGACAGACAGATAGACAGACATATAGACACCCGAGAGATTTCAGAGATAAAGTCTTCTTGTCAAATACCAAATTGAAAGCCTCATGATAGATTCGATTGAATTACCTGCTCGAATCCATCGATAGCAATTCAATAGAACTGAGAACATCATTTAAAGCTTGGCAACTCTTTTTATATTAGATAAGCTGTTTCTTCATTTTAAACTCTACGAGGTTTAGAATTAGTGCGTAAATCACAGTTAAATAATTTTGATCATGGGTGTCCAATCTTTTGGAATTCCTGATTTTTGAGTGATTTTAGTCGCCATCTCTCACTTGACATGTCATAAGAGAAAAAAAATGAAAATCATCAAAAGTACCTAACTTTTAACATTTTTCAGACAAAACGAATGCAATTATTTGAACAGGAAAATATTTGTTATATCTTCAGTTAATGATTCTCAATTATTAACCGACTTCAAAAAAGGAGGAAGTTCTCAATTCGACTGATTTTTGTTGTGTCTATGTTCACCTGATTTCTTCGCCAATTGAGAACCGATTTTGATGATTTTTTGCATTGGGCTGAGTCTAGTTTTTGATAGGTAAAAATATAAATTTCATTGGTATTGGACCTTTTTTTGTTAGGCATGTTTTCGCATAACTTCTTTGTTTATGAACCGATTTTAATGATTCTTTCTGCGTTTGGATCAGAATATCTTCGAAACGTTTGCGGGTTTTAAATGAATGTTTTAAGATTTTTTATAAAAGATTTTATTGATTATAATTTCGATTATTTGCTCATAAGAATTGGAGATTTCCGTTATTTTGTCATTGATCATATCATCAGAACTTGACCAAATTAATATGGGACCACCCCTAAGTTACCGCCTTTCCAATAAAAAAAGAATCATCGAAATCTGTCCTCGTGGCAAAAAATGCTCGCTGAACATATATAAATAAATAAATAAATAAATAGGTATCTTGACTATTTTGAAGTTATACTGATCCAAACACAGAAAGAATCATTAAAATCAGTTCATAAACAAAGAAGTTATCCCTGAACAAACATAACAAAAAAGGTCCAATACCAATGAAAAAAAAACGGGACCAATCGGAAACTATACTGAGCCCAATGAAAAAAATATCATCAAAATCGGTTCACAATTGGCGAAGATATCAGGTAACATAGACTCAAAAAAAAATTCAGTCCGATTGAGAACCTCCTCCTTTTAAAAATAAGTTCATTTTGGAGCCAAATCGTTTGTATTTCTAAAACGAAAAACTGACTAGATATTGAGCTTTCAGGATTTAGGACTTTCGGATCAAAATTATAGAAAACTCTAAAAAATGTTATATGGAACTTTTAGATGATATTATATTAATGACTTATACTTTTGTACAAAGTTACAGCTTTCTAACTCAAAAGTCATTCACTGATAAAAAATTTCCAAATGGCCAAAATTTGCTGAGATCTAATTTTTAAAAATAATTCACTTTGTCCTCCGATTTTTTCTGGGTCGTTTTTTTATCAGAATTACCTTCAGCTTCAAAAAACCCCATCATCGATTTTTTGTTTGATTACAAAAAATAAATAAATAAATAAATGTGATGATTTTCAACTTTTAATTAAATGTTAAAAGTTATTAATATGTTTTTCTACTAGTATTCATAACTTTAAATCAAAAATTTTCAATTAACTTTAATGATAAAAAATATAGACATATAGTCGACCACTCAAGCGGGCATTTATTTATTTATTAATACAGAGCTCTAATATAATTTAAAATAAGTATTTGCACAATAAAGTACACACAGACAAATTTAAAACAAACTTTTACTAACATATATTTACCAACTTGAAATTAACCCAACTTGAAATACGTGATAAAAAATACCATTATTTATATATAATACATGATCATGTACGTTCCTATATATAATATAATATTAAATGAAATTAATGTTAAATCGGAAACAAAATGTATTGAATATTGAAATGAAACATAAATATTTCTAGATATTTATCATATTTATTCAAGATTCAAATTTTGAGTCAAATTATTATTAACATCCATCCATTTGAGTGAGCCAAAAGTCAATATTGAATTTGCTCACCTTTGATATCCAACTGCGTTTTAAATTTCAAATAAATTATTAGTATTTATATAGAAAGAGCATGAGTAGGATTAATACAGTTATATTAACGAAAGTTTAATAGCTAATAGAAATGAAATAATTCACGCGATTATCTCCCGTATTCAAAATTTTATTAACGAATCATTGCATGTATACTCGTAAAATTAAAATTGTTGGAGGGAAAAACAGAGGCCATTTAATAATAAAATGTACTTTTTTTATTTTATATTTTATAAATTAAATGTTTTTTTAGTCATATAAAATAAAGAACCTGGCGATGCTCGGTAATTTTTTTAACCGACTTCAAAAAAGGAGGAGGTTCTCTATTCGACTGATTTTTTTTTTTTTGATTTTTTGATTTTTTTGTGCCTATGTTACCTCATATCTCCGCCAATTGTCAACCGATTTTGAAAATTTTTTTTGCATTATGTCCAGTCTAGCTTCCGATTGGTCCCATTTTTTTTTCGTTTTTTTTTCATAGGTATTAGACCTTTTTTATTAGGTTTGTTTAGACCTAACCTCTTTGTTTATGAACCGATTTCGATGGTTCTTTTTTTATCCGAAAGGGGGTGTCTTAGGGATGGTGTCATATTAATTTGGTCAAGTTCTGATGATATAATCACTATTAATAACATCACTAAAAAGAGAAAAATTAAAATAATTTTTAAGAAAAAAATAAAAACCGACTTCAAAAATTAAATGCAACAAATAAAATACACTAAAATAATTATTATCTTATTTAGTTACAACTAAACGACGAAATATTAACATGAAATTACTTTTTGAAGTTGGTGCCAAACATATACCTTTTATGAATCGCACTCGACGGATCTTACTTAGTACGTTTGGCGGGTACGCTCGCTTATAGGTATAGTTTGTTTAGTACTGACTTCAAAAAGTAATTTCATGTTAATATTTCGTCGTTTAGTTGTATCTAAATAAGATAATAATTATTTTATACCTTTAGTGTATTTTATTTGTTGATTTAATTTTGAAGTTGGTTTTTATTTTTTCTTAAAAATTATTATTCAGTTAAAAGCGATATATTAATATTATTTTTAATTTTAAATAAAGGTAAAAAGGTCGATTTAATAAATTTATTTTTTGACAACGTTTTCACTTCCTATGGCCATATCAAGACATATCACCGGGCACAAAGTTTTGAATGTAATTGCAATTAAAAATAATATTAATATATACGGAGGTTCTTTCGTTGACTCTTTTAAATCCTGAAAAAATCCTGAAAAGGATCCTGTCAGATTCTTGGAAATTAATAATTATCGGAAAAGTGGTTTTTTTTCTATAATTAGTTTTTTCCTCTTATTAAAAACAAGGACTAAAGATGATCAAGGACACTCGATGGTGGAGAAGCAATCTCTGGGCTCGAAGCTAAAATACAATGTATACATTAATTCATGTAAAATAATTGGTTTAATAAAGGTCGATTGAAATTTCTGTCCGATTCTCGGAGATAGTACCGTAAAGTTTTCACTTTTTCCTCCAATTAATATTCGAAAAATCAAATTTGATTGAATATTCCATGAATTTCTGAATATGCTTCAATTAATACAATTCAATTATTAATAAAACATATAAATACTTTTATTTTAAAAAGTCAATTTTTATTATAAAAAAAATCTTAGATCTTTCTGAAACAAATGAAATTAAAAAAATAATTAACTCACGGAAATATACTTTCTTAAAAAGTAGGGTGATTTAAATGAATAATTAACGAGATCGTCGGTCGTTAATACTTCCTTTTGCTTTTTTTTTGCTAAAGCAAAAATATTTTTATTTTTTATTTTATACAGTATTTTATATTTTATTTATTCATCATCCGTTTAAGCTTAAAAGACATAAACGAGAAAGTTTTTTGTTTGAAAAGATCCTATCTGGGGTTGAACATAAAATGAAACATATTCTTGTAGGTATTATCGATAAAAAGACAAAAGGGTGAGGATTAGAGATATTAGAAACAAACAGCCCTCCCCCTTCAACCCCTATCTTCACACACAACATGCACGGACTCAAAGACAAATATTTTCATACAATGATCCCAATCTTTGTAATATAATTAGTAATAAAGAAACCATAGAGGTTAATGTTTTGAGCCTAGATAAAGTATAGAACTAAACAACCCCAGAAAATATTTCGATCTTGATTAAATTTACTAACTAGGGAATTTTGGGCAGAAAAGTTTGCGATTAAACTAACCTGCCAAGGATTGAAAAAAAAAGATGCTTTCTGATTTAAGGTAGTTCTTTCACAAGTGCAAAATTCAAGAAGTCTTTAAAACTAGGAATTTAAGTCATTAAAAGCAAAATAAACACACTGTTAAAATTTGAAGACGATTTACCACACCAAACATGAAATAATTGCAATTAAAAGTGGAATTTTGGTGCATATGGTAGCATGGGAAAGGGTGGGAAAATGATAATTATTTAATTTTTTTTTAATTGAAGGACTTTCACTATCTTGATGAAAAAATTAATATTTGTTAGAATAAAATTCGGAGTACTTAAAAAAAAATTGAAATTATTTACCTACGTAGTTTTGATAAAAAATAAAAAAAAACATATTTGGGCGATTATTTTTAGCGAGGGGTGATCCGCGATCGGAAGTAGGTGTACACCTCTTTGGAAGTATTTGGAAGTACTTGGAAATATTTGGAAGTACTTGGAAATATTTGGAAGTATTTGGAAATATTTGAAAATGCTTGGGAATATTTGAAAGTACTTGGAAATATTTGGAATTACTTGGAAATATTTGGAATTACTTGGAAATATTTGGAATACTTGGAAATATTTGGAAGTACTTCCAAATATTTCCAAGTACTTTCAAATATTTGGAAGTACAAGTGGAAGTAGGTGTACAGAATATTAGGTCGCGGTTCACCCCTCGGCTTTTAGTGGAGGGATATAAGAACAATCTCACAAAGAGAAACAAAGAGGTTGTCCTCTGCCCGGTGCAAATAGCTGCACACATATATATGTGTGTGTGTATGTGATATATTTGCATCAAGCAGAGGACAACCTCTTTGTTTCTCTTTGTGAATCAACAACTCTGCTACTCTCGGCAAAACAAAAACTTTTCAATTATAAGGAACAATCTCTTGGAAACGATCCATTCTTATAGAGAATATAGTAGTGTGAGAAGTACAGTCACGTTAAAAAACATAACCTAAAATTTTAGTACCGTTCATATGTATAGAGTGGTTTACGAGGCTAAAACTTTTTGTGTAGATTGTCGCGAAAGTACTTTAAGAAAGTAATTCAAAATTCTTCCACCCTAAGAAGAACTACCCTTAAATGATTCTAAGAATCCAGAGCTCTATTCTTATTTATCCAAATTCAGAATATTTTATTCCAATGAAACACTGGTGGGTGGTGATATTTCAACCAGAGGATGCTGTCCAAAAAGAACCCTTCAATTTTAAAAATTTTTATTTTTCACTCCTTTTTGTAAAATTCAAATCGATAAACAGTAGAAATTTTCGTTATTTTTTCAAATTTAACATTAGATTTTTATGAAATGGTATGAAAATATACTGACATTTTGAAATTTTAGGGATCATCCACAGCACGCCACTGTAATGAAAGACTTACAAATATAATGAAATAACAGAAACTATATCTATTTTTAATTGATAATGATGCAAGGAAGTGCAATAACTAAACATCAAGATATATTTTCGTAGAAAAGATTTTGTTTTGCCGGTACTAGCATAATTTTTAATTGATACAAGAAATCAATGAGGTCCTCTTCTCTGCAAATAAACATATATAGTACATACAATCGTGTGGCCATCTTGTTATAACAACATAACAAATTTATCTATATCCATTCGGATAATTGAACTCATGAGAAATAATATAAAATATTTATAATTAAAGAGACTGATGGTGAAGGTCAAACATTCGAAACTATAATATCTAAAAATAAATGATTGAATAGTCATTTTGGGGTAAATTTTTGAAATTTTTTAAAGTGCTCATCTCCTCGAGTTTTTAAGTTTTGCATTCAAATTTGGTACATAGGTTTATTAATGCTAAATCTCGGGAAGTTTTTTTTCATTTTTTGAAATTCGTCACCTGAACTGAAAAATGACGATTTTGATTTGTGGTCTAAAACACAAAGGCTTCTATCTTTCTTGTACTTGGACCAAACTCAACCAAATTTTGTATACATACCCACTAGAAGGCTATAAAATGCAAAAATCAACCACCCAAAATGGGGAAGGGTTAAAATGAAAATGTGACCTTGAGAGCAAACTCAACCATATTTGAATACATAATCTGTGGGCCATAGAAGGCTAGAAATGTAAAAAATAACCACCCAAAGTTAGGAGGGGGTCCCAAAATGAAAATTCTTGCCTTTTGGACCAAACTCAACAAATTTTGTATACATAATCCTGTGGGCTTCTAGGGAGATAGAAATGCAAAAACTGGGTACTGAAAGTGGAATGCAGAGAGCCAGGTTGTGTGTGTGTGCGTGAATGAGTGCATCAGTAGAGCTACAGGTTAGCTGTTGGGGTAAAAGTCGGGTTTTGGTGGGGGGGGGGTCGGGGGTCAGGGGCGTAATCCCTTGGGTAGCAAAGGGACCGCAAAGGCAACGTCGCAGCTCTATATCTGCTCTGCCTCTCTCTAGACTTATTGGTCATATTTATGTCATGTTTTTGCATCGAGCACGGATCAACACTCTGATTTCTGTTTATAAACCTAATTATCTATTAAATCCTGTTGGATATATAAACAGCTTATGTTGCTGGATTTTAGAAACCTACCTTCAGGGGCCCGGTATTCTTAGGCTTATAAAAACATGGAATCAAAAGACTAAAAGTTAAAAATATCAATTATAGTTTAAAAATCTAAAAAACAACTTTGTCAGTAATGTACTAAAAAGTCAAAATAATGTAATAAACTTTTAATTTTGTAATATTTATACATCCTAACCCAAAAAGCCTGGGCGCTTTGTCAAAATAAAGTACATTCTTCACAAATAAACGTAACCAGAAAGCGTTCCACGCAATGTATCGTAAAATTAATACTTTATTACATAATTTTGTACTTTTTAGTGCATTACTGACAAAATTGTGTTTTTTTAGTTTTATAAACTATAAATTATAAAGATGAGTGTTCTGATTTATATGTATGGATCGACGAGGCCATATACAAATGTCCTTCACATGAGTGGAAATTTCATTTTAGGAATATGTACGTATATATAATAGGTAATTAACATTTACAAGTATAATTGTGGATAATTTATTCCGTTAAATATCAAGTAAAGTTGAACAAGATTATTAGTTAGCATTTCTTTAAAATGTCGAGTTGATTGATCTTTGTTTAATTACAATGTTTAATTTTCATTAATCTTTTTAAACAGCCTTTTTGTTCTCAATTTGCATTTTTGTTTATTAGTGAAGAATCTCTTTCAGTTTTCCTCTAGACTTTCTCTTTCTCTCGGCTTTTCATTTTCCACCCTTGGCTTAAATTTGCCAAGTCACTGAGAGATTTGTTCTTAAAAATATGAATAATATTCAATATATTTGAAAAGTTGTAAGTTGTTTGAAATACGATCATTTGAGGAAAAGTTAGCAAAGACGCCGCCTTCTGTGATGATTAATTCGTCGTATCTGTTCAACTTGGTAAGGGTTGTACTGGGTGTCTGGTGAGGGGTAGGTTTAGTTTCAAACTGGTGTCAGGGTGAGAAGGTCGCACAAGAGGCGTCAAAACAATCGGCTATTGTGGGTAGTCAAATGACTTGCGTTTAGGACCTTTATTCAAGCGGTATCCAACTGGACAAAGTCAAGAAGTTGGGGATACAGGTTCTAGATATAACGTACAGGTTAATACAGTGAAATCCCGATATATCGTATATCCAGATAAATCGTAAGAAAGTGCTGGTCCCTTGGAAAAATCTCGTTAATTCATATAAAACAATGCATTTTAGTCCCCTCAGTATAATGTATTTTTTTCCTCTCCAAGATCGACAAAACGTCTCATAATTCATATTTTTCCGATGAATTAGAGTCATGTTTTGGGAAAATCTCGTTAATTCATATAAATCCAACTCCATCGGTATTTTCAAAAAAATATCTAATGTTTATAAAAATAAACTGACACTTTCTGATGTGACGATCCACTTGACTTTACTCATACAACCCGACTCCTCATATTATATTTTAATATTTAATAAAATTATTTATAATCATGTAGTGGGGGCGGATTATTTTTTGCATTTTTAGTTTTCTGGGGTCCACTGATTATGTATACAAAATTTGATTGAGTTTGGTCAAATGGCCTAGATTTTTAATTTTTAACCTCCATCCGGCCCCCTTAATTTTAGGTCGATATACACCAAAATCTAATCAGATTTTAATCTCAATGCACCAAAACAGAGTGTGAAATTTGGTTTTGATATTCACACTAGTTTTTGAACTAGTTCGTCTACAAAAATTTGCTAACGCACAGACTAACAGGATAACAGAAAAACAGACTAACAACCAGACTAACAGACATTTTGACAAAACAATTATTATCTCGAAAAATATAATTTTTTTGATGTTTACTTATTATGGCTTTTTTGTAGACCGAAAATGCCAGGGTTTCGCCCATTTTTTTTAACCAAAATAGTACATGTTTATGTAGTTTTAATTTAATATACAATCAAAAATAATGTAAAATTAATAATACTGTATTTAAAACCAGTATTTTTTTATTAACTTAAAACTTTCGATTATCTAGTATTTTTACTATCACATTGATATTCTATTCTATAGAATATAGTAATGTGAAGTCTTGGGATGCCCTATCTAGGTCCTGACTCTTTGAGATCTTGTAACCCAGAGATGAAAAAGGTTAATTTCATTTTGTAACTTCAAGGTGTAAGGAATCGATGCCCTTAATTAATTTTTCACCCTCGATATAGCCATGTCGATATATCGTACTTATCCTTTGTCCTCTTGAAGATACGAATATCGAGATTCTACTCTATAATTTTTGCACTTTAATATTATTATCCCCAGTACCTAGCGGACCGAAAGTTGCTCGGCAATTTTTTGCTCTAATTAAAAGCGATAAGTATATAAAAATTATATTTTACGAGATATTAATTATTTTGCTAAAATGTCTGTTACCAAATTTTGTGTATGCTCTAGCTCAAAAACTACTGTGAATATCAAAACGAAATTTCACATTTAGTTTTCGTGCATTGAGATTAAGAGCTGATTAGATTTTGATTGAAATGCAACAAAAAATTAGAGGGGGGTGGGGGTTAAAAAATTAAAATTATAAGATTTTCAAACTAAAAAAAAAATCAAGAAAAATTTAATATACTATAAAATGAACCTATAATAAAAAAATAGTTATTATTTTTTCGGGGGCCAAAATTGTGGAAGGGATTAAGAAAAGTAGAATTATCAATATAAGCTCTAGTCTAGACCCTTTAACCGATTTGTACAAAAATCGCATATGCACCCTATACGACCTTTATGAAAATGACTCACTATGTGAAGTTGACAGTGACAAAAAATAGGTGTGTGGAAGGTTTAAAAATAATTTAAAATAATTTAATTTTCATACCAAAATCAAACAAAACTGATATTTCTAATAGATTAGTCCCATAATTAAAAGGAGTTATTATTAATTGCTAATAGGCACAAAATTAAGAAGACAAAGTTCTTTAGTAAATAATTATAAATTATTATTCTCTTAGAAATAAATTTTTGATCACATGTACAAATTGTATTTTGTTTTACAATAAAATATCTAATCACACCATAAATTCTTAAACATTCAATTAGAATAGCTTGTATATATTTATTATAAGATGCAGGTTCACTGGATTAAAGTAATGGTCCATTTCGTTCTTGCGATTAAATACGTAAAAATATAGTAATAATAAGCCCAAAAGTTAAAGAAAAATAAGAATTGCAAGACGCTTAAGCCGTGGATTAATTAATCTATTAATTAAAATTGATTAAAAAAAATATATTTTTTGGTCCTATACGTATTAATTTGATAAAAAATTGATATCTAAAAGTTCATGTTGAATTTATTTTGATTTATCTTTTAATGATAAATAATTTATCCTTTTTTTTTTAATAAAAATATTCTTTTATATTTTCTGTTTTAGACAATCGAGCTCACCTAGAGAAATGCATTCAAGATAATGGGAATGAAAAACGGCATTTTATTCATTTAAGTGGCGGAAATTGACCAGGGCAGACGCGGCAGCCATTCTTCCAAGGTAAGAGCAAATCGACCAAACTCTAATTAAATTTCATTCATCATTAATACATTAATTAGTCATATTAATATTACGACATATTATACTCAAAACAGGCAACTCTCAGCACGAAAACTTTTATCTTTTATCAAAAATTATTAAATAAAATATAAAAGCCAAATCTCTTGGGTAATATATCAACAGATTGATGAATTATACTTCTTAATTTCAATGATTCTCTATCCGATCGAATATTTATTTATTTATTTATTTAAAACAATGCTCCGATGTGGCTACCTCGTAGAGCAGAATCAGAAAGAATATATACAAATAGTAACATTTAAGCAAACAGAACATATATAATATTTGCTCAGAAAGAAACATACATATAGTAACATTTAAATGAGAAACAGAAAGAATACAGATATACAGATATATAGTAAGATTTAAATGATAAACAGAAAGAATACAGGTATAAATAGGTTTAAATGAGCAAGACTCTCCCAACCCAGTCAGCAACCCAGAGTCAGCACAAGCAGACGAAATTTTTTACATACTTTTTAGAAAAAAAAATACAAAAAAATTATCTAAAGTTTTTTTATATGCGATTTTTGAGTTTGAAAATTTTAATCTTGTTTTTGAAACTGTATGTACTCTTCGATTTTTTTGATAATTTTTTATTTTAAACTTCTATTCATTCTGCAAATTTCAAGACCAGGTTGATAGTGGTGCCTATGATAATTACTATTTTTTTTCGATTGTCGATTTTCTTTCAACAAACTAAAATACTAATTATTTATTTTAAACACCAGTTAACGATAAAAATCAATTCAAAATAATAATTTTCAAAAATCGAAAAAAAAAGTAATTATCACGGGACCACTATCAACTTGGTCATCAAGTTTGTAGAAAGAATAGAAGTTTAAAATAAAAAATTATCAAAAAAATCGAAGAGTACATACAGTTTCAAAAACAAAATTAAAATTTTCAAACTCAAAAATCGCATATAAAAACACTTTAAATAATTTTTTTGTATTTTTTTTCTAAAAAGTATGTAAAAAAACCAAAATTTCAAAAAAAAATTTTGAATTTGAACCATTTTTGAAGAAATTATTACCGAAAAACCAAAGTTCGATATCTTTTAAATCAAAAAAAATTTCAAAATTTACCAGGAAGAATTTTTATTGGTACTTAAAAATGTCGAAAAATGAAAGAATTCAAAAATTAAAATTTTTCAAAACGTCCGATTTGGCGTGCGATGCTTCATAGATATGTTTATTTACATAAAGCAGAAGACAATCCTCATTGAATTACCTTTATGAATCAACGAATCTGTTACTCTCGGCAAAACATAATATTTTCAACAAATTATTCATATCCCTGAAAATATTTTACTTTTTTACGTAGTTTATTATTTCATATATACAACTTTTTTCTGCTCCTTAATGTGGATTTGTTTTATTTATTTTTTTTATCAAAATCGAATGAACATTTTTTTAAAATAAAAATATACTATTTTCATCCAGGATTATATACTTCCCCATATTTCGTGTGTTTGTATGGTAAAGTAAAAAAATTGGCACGTTCTGATGTGACCATCGACATGACTTTACCATACACCCTGGCCCCTCTCTTATATTTAATATTTAATAAAATTATTTATAATTAAGTAGGGGGTTAGTTTTTGTATATTTTAGACTATTGGGCGCACACTGATTATGTATACAAAAATTGTTGTGCCGAGGGTAGCAGAATTTTTATATATTGAGGAAGACAATAAAATAGTGTGTCTTCTGCTGGAATTATAAATAAAATAGTTATAAATAAATAAAATTTATAATTCCAGCAGAAGACACACTCTTTTATTGTCTCTCTCAATATGTATACAAAATTTGGTTTAGTTTACTCAAATGGTCTAGATTTTTATTTTTAACCTCCCCCCCCTAATTTTGCCCCCAGAAAAATAAATATTTTCGTTATTATAGGTTTATTTTATAGTATTTTTAATTTTTCTTGTTTTTTTTTAGTTTGAAAATATTATAATTTTAATTTTTAACCCACATCCCCCCTAATTTTGGGTCGATTTGCACCAAAATCTAATCAGCTCTTAATCTCAATGCCCTAAAACTAGATGTGAAATTTTGTTTCGATATTCACACTAGTTTTTGAGCTAGCTAGTTCACAAAAATTTCGTAACGCACAGAACAACAGACTAACTGACATTTTGACTCGTAAAATATAATTTTTTTCGATGTTCACTTATTAGGGCTTTTTTGTAGACCGAAATGTCATGGTTTCGCCCAATTTTTTTAATTTAAATAGTTTCAGCCGTTTTTGATATATTTCGAAAAAAACATC
Organism: Forficula auricularia; assembly: GCA_024734495.1. NCBI lineage: Eukaryota > Metazoa > Arthropoda > Insecta > Dermaptera > Forficulidae > Forficula > Forficula auricularia. The sequence continues at coordinate 2,632,231 of JALMQS010000681.1, forward strand.
ACTTTTTTCATGCACAATTACAATACTTGACCATATCCTGTATGGTAAAGTAATATAAATCACTGGGTACATAAAAAATTTAGAGTAAATGTGGAAAAATCCAATTTCCTGATTTTATTTTTTCTTAATCATAGCAGTAGTATGACTCATTAAAATGCATCTCCTCATTATTAAATGAATATTATTTAATTAAAAATAAATTCTACTTAAGCTCACTTTTCATTGTCCTTTACGAATTAATATCTCTCTCGTCTCTTTCATTTTATCCACTTTAAACAAATTACTTCTCTAATAATTTTCAATTTATTTAAAATACAACATGTAATTTTAATTTTTATACAAAATATAACACCTGTATTTAAAACACAAAGTTTAATTAAATGATTGCAGAGGTTAAATTTTCTAATTACGTCTAGGAATAAAAAAAATTCTTCTTTAAGCTTAGGTTCAAAAAAAAAAATCAAATTAACAAAATGATACAGCGCATTTATTTTTCTAATTAGTTTTCTCATTTGCTTTAAATACTTTTCAGATAGGGATTATTTTTTTGATAAAGGGTTGTGGTCGTTTCTATTAAAATATGATCCCTGCGATGTGTATTCCCTCTCTTAAGATAGTTGTTTCGCGACAATACTAGCAAAAAGTTAATGCTAGAGTATATAGAACAGACAATAAGGATTCATAGTTTATAAGCATACAACTTTTTGCTGTTTATGTACCAATTCTAGCCAATCTCGTGCTTGACAAATCTGACACAAAAGATTGAATATTTTTATATTAAAATTACAGATAAAATACATTTTAAATTTCTATAAAAATCGTTTTTGTTATTTTTTAACAAATGTAATCAACGCCTACGTAACACCTTATGAAAATTATAATTTTGAAAAAATCTAGAGCATGCATCTTTCGCTGGTTAAATAAATGCGCTGTTGCCAAATTGTTTTTAGTGTAAATTTTTTTTTAAACATTTTTCATTATTTATTCCTTATTATCTCATAAACTGTGTTGTAACTATGAATCAAAATTGTCTTAAAATATGTATTGGTTATTGTTTAACGAGCTTTTCGTGCGTGCCTTCGGCACGCCCTCGAAGCTCGGCCTTCCGGGCTGGTGCCCTGGCGGGTAGCGTCTCGGTCCAAAAATGTTATTCCTCTTAAAAAGCCACACTCCAAATGTATACCCGTAAACTACCGAAAATACATAGTCTCTTAAAAGTTTCGTCTCTTTAATTTTTGAGTAGAGGGTGGGGGGGGGGGGGAATAATTATGAATATATTTAAATTTAAAATTTAATTGCAACGAAATTTTCTCTGGAGAGAGACGGACTGGTAGAAATTTTAATTGAATGTAATGGAAGGCAGTCCAGAGGTAGTGAGGAAAGAAAAAATTAACACATATAAAATAAGGTGTAATTCCAATAAATTACACCTTATTTTATATGTGTTAATTTTTTCTTTCCTCACTACCTCTGGGCGGCCTTCCATTACATTCAATTTAAAATTTAAATTTCATTTTTTCTTTTCAAAACAAAAATAATGAAATGATTTATGAACTGCAAAAAATTCGCAGGCTGAATCATGGAAATTATTCAAATTTACGCGGTTCAATTAATTTAATTAATTACAAAAATTATATTTAATTAAACAATTAAATATTCCAGCGCCTCCCAATCGATCGCAGACCCCAAAGATCGAAAATAATTTTCTCTTCACCCGGGGCGCGACCACAACGAGGCCGTGTAAAGACAATTAATAACAAATTTTAAATTTAGGGAACGAAGGAAAGTTTATTTTATTACAGACAAAAGGATCAGCCGGGGCTCGAACCCGGGATCTTTGCATGTGTACTGCAATGCTTTGTCATAAGAGTTTTAACTCCTATATCCACTAAGCTACTGATCCCTGAACCCAAACTAATACCTTTTGTCTATATGAATTATGGAATTTCTTTTAATCCTTTCCTCGTTCATTTTTCGCAGCCTAGGGGGCGCTGGAATATTTAATTGTTTAATTAATGAATCAAGGCTTAGGCTGCGAAAAATGAACGAGGAGAGGATTAAAAAGAAATTCCATAATTCATATAGACAAAAGGTATTAGTTTGGGTTCAGGGATCAGTAGCTTAGTGGATATAGGAGTTAAAACTCTTATGACAAAGCATTGCAGTACACATGCAAAGATCCCGGGTTCGAGCCCCGGCTGATCCTTTTGTCTGTAATAAAAATAAACTTTCCTTCGTTCCCTAAATTTAAAATTTGTTATTAATTGTCTTTACACGGCCTCGTTGTGGTCGCGCCCCGGGTGAAGAGAAAATTATTTTCGATCTTTGGGGTCTGCGATCGATTGGGAGGCGCTGGAATATTTAATTGTTTAATTAATGAATCAAGGCTTAGGCTGCGAAAAATGAACGAGGAGAGGATTAAAAAGAAATTCCATAATTCATATAGACAAAAGGTATTAGTTTGGGTTCAGGGATCAGTAGCTTAGTGGATATAGGAGTTAAAACTCTTATGACAAAGCATTGCAGTACACATGCAAAGATCCCGGGTTCGAGCCCCGGCTGATCCTTTTGTCTGTAATAAAAATAAACTTTCCTTCGTTCCCTAAATTTAAAATTATATTTAATGTTTCTTAATTTAAAATGAATTGGAGTCTTTCATTTCAAATTTCGAATGCAAATTAAAATTATATTTCAAATTTGCCTGGTTAATGAAAATCAATTGGAGCTGTCAGTTTAAAATCCTAGCTGACAATTATATTTCAAATTTGCCTCGTTAATTAATATATATTTAATGTTTCTTAATTTAAAATCTATTGGTGTTTTTTCATTTTCATTCGAGTTCAAATGAATACAATATTATCTCGACACAAAGTCTAAATTAAAAATTTATAGTTTTAGTAACTGAAATCATGGTATAAACATTAATGTCAGATTGGTCTAGTGGTTAAAACCAATAACCTTAGTTGAAGAGTTCGTAGGTTCGGTTCTAGGCAAGAGGGAGATTTTTTTAGAGAAATTTCTCTTAGCGTTGTTACAAATTAATCTAGACAAACATATATAGTATATGTTGGCTTAGTTTTTTATAAAAATGGTAAGAAGGGTTTCTTAATTATAATTAAACGAGCAGTACCTGGCGTGCCGTAGGCATGCCCGGCACTGCTCGGCCCTCCGGGCTGGTGGCTCTGGCGGCCAGCGTCTCGAGATGTGATTATTAGCTGTCCGTAATTATATGTTTTGAAAAAAATATTTTTTTGAATAATGAATATTGATCAAAGAAAGATGAAAAATATCATTAAATGCTTTATAAATACTTTATTAGAGCATACAACCATTTCTCTCGAAATTCCCGATAGGTTGGAAACCTATTTCTTTTTTAATAATACATTTCAATATTTAAATTTATCTAAAAAGTGTCTCTAAATTAATTATATATAATAATTTTAAAATTAATTTATCTACTAAAATTTCAAATGACCCGCGCAGTAATAAATTAAGAATTAATCTCATTATCCCATTAAATCGTATCTCATTAAAACTTATATTATAAATTAAATTTATAATATATATATATATATATATTTTTTAAAATTAATTTGTCTACTAAAATTTTAAGAATTTATATTTTTCTTAAATTCAAAAAAAAAATTAGTTTTCGCGGTATGAATTATTTCCAAAAAATTAAATATATATTAATATATAATATATTTAAAATTAATAAATTTGTCTACTAAAATTTCAAATGAGACACGCCATAAATCTAATATTCTAAGCTATATAGAGGAATATATTAATATATAGAGATATTATAGATATATAATATAGAGAATAGATATGTTTTATTTCTAAAATTTGACAATATAACAACTGTCATTGAATATTAGTTGCTTTTTCTCCCACATGTTCCTTGCTGTGCCACGGGTACTGTCTGACAATGGCTTTTATATATAAAGATATGTATGTAAATTTTCCGATATCCCGTATAGAGCAATGTTAAAAAGACTGAAAAACTCAATATTTGAAATTTAATATCTCCGGAACTGTATTGTTCATAAATTTCGTTTTGCCACCAATCGATGCAGAAGTATTTAAATAATAATCTCTATAAATTTCAAAAAAATCCTAACAAAACTCGTTTGGCGGAACAACTACCTTACTTAACTCGCGTCTCTTGTGTTATTTAACCCTCACTCAGGCGAACCACTCACTCTTCTTCTACCTATTTCACAAAGAACGATTTGGTTTTTGTCTTACATTTAAATTTCAATGGGCGAAAGAGAGAGACAGAGGGTGGTTATCTTATTTTAAAGTACTCTGCCTGTGGAGTGCACAAGACATTGAAGAAGGTATAAGTACTATAAGCATTAATGCTCTATTCCGTCGCCCTATCTCCTTTTCTATTACTAAACTTCTTGAGACTAGAATTATCCAACACCTAATGGCCCCGCTTTCTATCATTTTAATAAAATAAACTTACATAATGGATGCGACATATAACCCATGTTTAACCATGTCGAAATACCTGTGCGCAAAGCTCTAGTTCTAATTTAACTTTTAATAGATAGATATTTTATTGTTTCTTATTACAAGGTACATAAACAACTACAATACATAAATAACTCTCAACAGTGGTCTACAAAAATTAAACAATGAATTCCAGTAGAGTTTTATACGCTGAGTATCATTCAATATCCCGATTTTTTACAACAGGTCAGAGTTTTGAGATATTATCTATCAAAATGACGAAAAAGGCCATTTTGACCTATTTTCGAGTACAATTAAATATTTAACAGGAATATTTGAAATCAAAATATTTTGTTGACGTAATAGAAAACAGCTCTTTGATTTTCAAATTAACACTTGTTTTTAGCTCAATAATAACTCTAGTTATAACTAAAAAAACTAAGACCTTATGTTTTTATCTTTTTTTATTATCCTTTATAATCACGTAATTTTGTTTTTTTTTAGTTATAACTAGAGTTCTAATTGACCTAAAAACAAGTAGTAATTTGAAAATCAAAGAGGAAGCTGTTTCCTATTACCTTAACAAAATATTTTGATTTCAAATATTGCTCAAGTTTTATTATTATATTAAAATGTTCCACCTAGAACCAACACATAACGCCTTAAAAGTTATCAAATATTGCTGTTTAATATCTAATGGGACTCGAAAATGTCTTTTTTCGCCATTTTGACCGATAATATCTCGAAAATTTGACGTGATGTAAAAAATCGGGAAATTGCATGATAATCAGCGTATAAAACTCTACTGGAATCCAGTGTTAGGTTTACGGGAAGAAATGTTTGGTGAGTAGTGTAATTTATATGAGGATTACAATATTTTTAGCGACATCAAGATTTAACACATCAATTAGTAATTATTAGATTAAATCATAAATATGCTTCCACCTTATTAGAAAAATCAAACTGAAACCGTGTGATTCAAGAGATAGGCGATCATATTTAAAAACCTTGCAAAACCGAAATTGTATAAAACAGGTACCGTGTAAATCGTTCGTTTCAATTCTCTATTTCAATTTTAACCAGTACCGTAGAGGGATGGAAGTTTTCCATCTGAATAATATGGGGGTTTTGGCATTAAACAATCAATTTTTTATCCCTTATAATTTTTATAGATTTTAGCTATTATAATTTTGGAGTTATAGCTAAATAAAATACTGCTATATCTTAGTGTTATTAAGTTATCGACTCCAAAATTATAATAGCTAAAAATCTGTAAATATTCTGAGTCATTGCTATTATTATAAGCATAAAGCCTACAGAGTTTCAAATTTTATGAATCATTTCTTTGGGCGAAATCAAAAATTGATTGTTCGATGCTAAAAACCCCATGTTATTTAGATGGGAAACTATTGCATCGCTGTGCGGCACAGGTTAAAATTGAGATAGAGACTTGAAACTTGGGGATTAATATTTTACTTATTTCGAACCATATGTGCCTCTGTCAACGTAAAAATTCGAAAATCCTCAAAATAAGGACCACCCTAGCTGTATAAAAGTACGGAATCCTCGGTAGGCGAGTCCGATGATTCCGCGACATTTTAGCCCCCGACAAAATATCCCCGACAAAATATCCCCCGACAAAATATCCCCGACAAAATATCCCCGACAAAATATCCCCGACAAAACATCCCCCGACAAAATATCCTTCAGACAAAATATCTCATGACAAAATAACCCTTCCCCCCGTGAATCTTATGAGTAATGCAAATCGACTCCGGTTCGGTTAATATATATTCAGTTCGGCTCGGTTGGGTTCGTATAGCTCCTTTTCGGGATGGATTTTAGTCGGATCGGTTGGCGAAGTCCGGGCGGGGTGTGTTTCGGGATCCCATTTTTTTCTAATCAAACACACATTGAAAACAGAACCAGCCAATCGTCGGGCGGGGTGTGTTTGGGGCTCCCATTTTTTTTCTAATCAAACACATATTGAAAACAGAACCAGCCAATCGTCGGGCTGGGTGTGTTTGGGGCTCCCATTTTTTTTCTAATCAAACACACATTGAAAACAGAACCAGCCAATCGTCGGGCGGGGTGTGTTTGGAGCTCCCATTTTTTCCTAATCAAACACGACAGACAGCAGCACTTTCAAACGGCTAATTAGCTGCCAAAATATGAAAGTCTGTTTATATTATTCAAAACTATGATTATAAGCTTCTCACTTAATCTCTTTTGTATTCTCCCTTATACTAGGGAATATTTTGTCAGAAGATATTATGTCCTTGGGATATTTTGTCGGGGGATGTTTTGTCTGGGATATTTTGTCTGAAATGTCGCGGTACCGAGTCCGATTCGCCCTTACCCAGCCGGCTTATTTATTTAGGTGTCTACTACTTAGTGTCCATGAGAAAATATATGAAAGAATTATCCATCCATTGGTAATTTGCTATTTAAGTTTTTTCTTGTGAAATGAGAATTATTTATGATTATTTGCTCATTGGTTGGGTAAATCGTCTCGTCTCCCCGTGACGATTGACAGGGGTTGAATAAGGCTTGTGGGTGACATTTTTGGGCCCCCCAAGCAGCTGCGACCACAATTAGCGACACCTGAGCGAATTTCAATGCAGCCAGGATGTCTGTCTTGTGCGCCCCGAGGATGGGGATAAAAAATACAACATTGTCCCCAAGGACCTCTTCCCTCCCCCGTAACCAATCGACCAGCTTGTTTTTTCTTCGGGCTTTAACAAAAGTTAAACGTCGGTTCGATTTCCACTAAAAAAATAAAATCATTATTGATTTGAAACTAAATAAGGACTTCACCCTTCAGTGGAAAAGTATTTTTTTCCTTATTCTTTTTCTCTCTGTGTTTGGTTAAAGCCGGATTCTCGAATTAATAGATAAAAGACACCGGATCCTCAATGATATAGGCATAGGCTGCAATTAATTAGACACAATGACAAATTTGAATTTCTTCATATTCCTGTGCGCCTAGTGAAGCATTCGATTTGTGCAGGAAGGTTTTTGAAATTTCTAAAAACGGTTTAAACAATTAAAAAATTCATTAATTTTTTTATTTAAATATTTAATTTGACCAAACATTATCATCTCATCATTATCTTAAAATATTTGAGAATGGTAAAAATATTTTTCTCTTCTGGCTCAAATACCAAAACGGAGTGTTATATCTAATTAGATATAACAAATCAGAGAAAAAAGAAAACAATTAAACACCGTATTAAATCATACTACAAATTGCAACGATTCGTCAATTTATTGTGGCTTGATCAGGCTCTTGATCAAATTTTTAAAACACTTCGTCTTTTTTCTTGCTAATTAGAATACATATACATAACAATATGAATACATGTATTATATGTGTTATATAAATACATGTATTCATATTGTTATGTATAAATATTCTAATTAGCAAGATAAAAATTGAATGACGAAGTGTTTCAAAAATTTGATCAAGAGCCTGAAGAAGCCCCGATAAATTGGCGGAACGTTGCAATTGGTCGTATAATTTAACACAGTGTTTAATTGTTTCCTTTTACTTTACCATACACGGTATGGTCAAGTATCGTAATCGTGCATGAAAAAATTGGTTATTTTCCTTCTTTTTTTGAAATATCTCAAAAAACGGCTGAAACTATTTTGATTAAAAAAAATTGAGCGAAACCACTGCATTTCGTTCTACAAAATAGCTCTAATAAGTGACCATAGAAAAATTATATTTTTCGAGATAATAATTGTTTTGTCAAAATGTCTGTTAGTCTGGTTGCCTGTCTGTTAGTTAGTCTGTGCGTTACCAAATTTTTGTGGACGAGCTATCTCAAAACTAGGATGAATATCAAAACCAAATTTCACACGTAGTTTTGATCCATTGAGATTAAGAGCTGATTAGATTTTGGTGCATATCGACCCACAATTAAGGGGGTGGAGGGGGGTTAAAATTAAAAATCTAGGCCATTTGAGCAAACTCAACCAAATTTTGTATACATAATCAATGGGGCCCCAGAAGTCTAAAAATGCAAAAACTAACCTCCCAAAATTGGGTATGTGGGGGGGGGGGAGGTCAAAAAATGAAAATCTAGGCTCTTGTACCAAACTCAACCAAATTTTGTATACATAATCAGTGGGACCCCAGAAGTCTAAAATACAAAAACCAACCCTCCTCCCCTACATGAATATAAATAATTTTATTAAATATTGAGGGGTCAGGTTGTATGGTAAATTCAAGTGGATGGCCACATCAGAACATGTCAGCTTATTCCCTCTGATTTGTTACATCTATTACTAATAATGAAACTGAACAATAATAATTAAATCTAGTTTTTTTTTTATAATTTAGACCTGATTTATAGTTCAGATCAAATTGAATACTTGATGTTTACTAAAGACTTTATTTTTTAATACATACCTTTCAAAATATATTATCAATGACATTTACTTTATATGATTAAAATTACAGCAGTAGGAGTCTTGAATTCATTCTAAGATTTTAATTTTAAACTTTTATGCTCTTTCTTTAGATACTTTAATTTAAATCTTTCTACATTTAGATTTTTCAAATAAGAAAAAAAACGCAAAGAATGATCTGAAATTTGGCTCAAACCTTAGGCAGATAAAAAGTGCTAAAACTCCAAAATCCCCAGTGAGCGTGCCAAGTCTTTAAAAGGTTTTTAATTAATTCCTTGTGGAGACGATTGGTAGAATTCAATGAAGAATTGATAGAGGCAGCCAGAAGAACGAAAAGTATAAATTCTGAATAAAATTTTATTCGAGCGTCATTTTCACTGTCTTAAACACCGACGTTTCTAGGGATTTTGCCTCTTTCTTCAACGCTTAATAGGTAATTTATTCTAGCATCATTTTCACTATTTTAAACACCGACGTTTCGAAGGATCTACCCTTCTTCTTCAGGGCTTAAAAAGGTCAATGAATAAAACTCATAACCATTTTCTTTTTATTTCCCTTAAGGCCAGTTGTATGTCGGTTTGTAAAGCCTTTGTTAAGTTGACAAACGATCAAACCGTAGTATTCACCTTGTGCCCGGCCGGATGGCCGATTAGATGAAGGGCAGTCAACTTAACAAAGACTTTACAAACCGACATACAACTGGCCCTTAATAGTGCTTGTTTGTTATTAAAATTTTATTGCTGTTCATGGCAAACTATAACATCTAACAAACACTGTTAAGGAAGACAAGAAGGAGATGGTTAAAATTTTACCTTGTTGATCCTTTTAAGCCCTGAAGAAGGTGAGAAGATCCTTCAAAACGTCGATATTTAAAAGACAGGAAATGACGCTCGAATAAATGTTTACATTCAAAATTTGTACTTTTCATTACCTTTAGGATGCCTTTCCATCAATTCTCCATTTAGCTATAGGTAATAAAATTTCATAATGGATAATACACTTACCTAGTCTAAAAACCAAAACTTTAAGATTAACATTGTACCATGCCTTTGTTCAACCTCCACTTTTTGTTCTATTTTGACTGATAGTCCAGGCAAATTACGATTATAACAGGAAATAATTCCCGGTAAAGATTTTATTGCTGCAATACCATTCATTGATACTCCAATATTACTACCCTAAGTTTTCCCCCAAATCTGTGTTGTGGAAACTTTTCTACGCGCCTCAAAATAAGAAATTTTCTGAGTTTTTTCAGTTTTTCTTGAATAACTCTAAAACTGCTTATCAAATCAAAAAGATATTCCTTAAATAAATTAAAGCGCTTTAAATTACGCGTAAAATGATAACAATTTCATATATTTCGGTTAAGTAGAACCTGTACTAGCACCTGTCAAAAAACAGCACCCGGGATCTCTTTTGAATATGCCTAAAACTCGTACTTTTTTTCGATTTTCCCCCATTTTGACCATGAAGGAGCACGTTTTCGACAAAGACTATTCTATACATTTTTAAACTAGATTAAATTTTCTACAATTTTAACAATGTTTCATCTTAATTGGATATTGACAACTCATGCCGCAAAGAAGTTGTAGTTTGCAAAAAATCGCAGTTTTTCCTTCATAAAATGAAAACCACTCATTATTATTTTATGCGTAATTTAAAGATATTTACTTTATCTAATGAATGACGACATATCTTTTTGATTTGATAAGGCGTTTTAGAGTTATTCAAGAAAAACTGAAAAAACTCCGAAATTTTCTCATTTTGAGGCGGGTAGAAAAATTTTCACAACACAGATTTGGGGGAAAACTTAGGGTACTAATATTGGAGTACCAATAAAGGTATTCTAAAATCTTTACCGGAAATTATTTTTTGTTTATGCCATTTTTTCACGTAATTTGCCTGGAGATCTGAGATAAATATCATTACAAAACTTATGAACACATCACCCTTAATAAAAAAAATTAAATAAATAAATAAAGGGAGCATTGAACGATGAATGACAGATTTTTCGATAAAACAAATAAATAAATAAATAATGTGACAATATATCAAAAGAAATATTAAATTGTATTTTATTTATGCACCTCTTAAATAAAAAAAATTTTTTAGAAAATTTTCCATCTACCCTAAGCTATAATGTTTTTAATAGCTTTAATGTTATTTAACCGTGTATATATTTTTTTTCGAAAAAGATATGATCTCTAACAAACATTAGGCCTTTTAATTATGAAAAATGATTCATAACTTAAGATGGGAAATAAATGAATAAAAAAAAAATTAACTTTATTGATATGTATTAAATCCTTTAAGAATTTTTTATTACTTCTAACTTAATATTATAACTAAAATCGTTTCTTATGATTTAGTTAAACTATCATTTTTTTAATTTCATTTCCTAAATTAGAAATAAATAAACTTTTGGAATGACCTCTCCCTAAAATGATTTTTTGAACACTTCTTATTCCAATATTATTAATTTAACTTTAAATTTTGAATTCTACTATGAAAATTTACAAGAGATTTTGACGTTCAAGTTTTCAATAAATCTCGAGCTATTTGACCATCATAGTTGAAAATGTACCCCTAAATCCATTTGTACATTTATCCGGGTTACCGATAGCTCAAAATCGTAAATATTTAAATATTTAAAAATTAATTATTAGTTTGTATCGGCTCGAGTTTTCACAGGAAAGCTGCTTTTATATTCAAATCAGGCACTCGGAGTCTTCTGAATTCAAAATTTCGTTCTAATGTTAAAATATTTGTATTTCTAATGTGGAAAACTGTTTACATTTTGGCCTTTTGAGCTTTAGAACTTATGGCTCAAAATACAGAAAACATCATTTTTTGATTTATTGATATTTTCAAGCGATATTGTAATATAGACATAATGAACAATTTATTTTATTTTACAAGATCGTAGGAAATTAGATAAATAAATTAATAACAGAATTTTATATTAAAATGACGTACGTTCCGTCACTTCATTTGTGACTTCTTCAGAGAATTACTCAAAAAAAATTAATGTAATTTTTAAAGAATTAGGTGTCGGTTCAAGATGAAACATTTTATTAAATAATCAGTAAGTAAAATTTAAAGGTAGGTTTCCCAAAATAAAACACATACTTATATGTTTTGAGTTTTTATCTTATATTTTTTTTTATTTTGTGAAACCTATCTTGAAATTTTACTTACTGATTATTTAAAGATTAATGTGTTTAAGAGTAATAAAAATTGAAAAAGATTGAATGTTTCACATAATGATATTGGACAAGTGAGTTAAAAAATAAGTAGCTGAAGAAATCACAAATAAAGTGACGAAACCTACGTCTTATTTTATATAAAACTCTGTGATGAATTTATTTATCCAATTTTCTACGATCTTGTAACCTAATTATTATGGATACGATTAATCCAACAATTTATTTTATATTTAAGTTTATTATTAATTGCTTATAAGTACTTCTTTGACGAAAATAAGTTTTTTTAATTTTTGTTATTTAATGGGAGCGATTCTTTCATTAGAATTTGATCGAACGAAATAGCTCAAAAGTGCTCTGATAAAATCACCTCTCTTCCTTTAGAGCTAAAGCATTTCAAACATTCCGAATAACAAGTCTAGACTTGTTTCACACTATTAGGGATTAATTTCTTAATTTCCATTATTCTAGGAATGGATTTTTTTGCCTTTTGCTCTTGGACCAAAATGATACTCGTTATAGGAAGAGATAAAACATTCAATTGAAATTCAGATAAAAATTACTTCTTGTGGGTTTAACCCTGGAGTGGTTGAGCGGCATTTTTGTTTCATTAAAGATCGCGCGGCGTCTCACAGACGTCAAATATATTTTTGTTTTAATTGTATATGTTTAGGATATTTAATTCAAAATTTATTATTGTAAACAGATTAACTAAGCATAATAAAACATTATTATTATTATATTTCTTTTAGGTTCTGTATCTTTGGCCGAACCCACTGGCCAAGAATTCTAATGAAATTAATATACAGTATATTTGGTGTTTCTTAATTGTAAACACAAATAATAAAACTTCAGTATATAGTGTGACATATACTATATTTTTTTCAACATATTATGCAAATTAATATCTACAAATGAGAATAATAATTATAAAACTTTTTTGACAAAGATTTTACATTGTCATTATAAACATTAACTATTTTATACATTATAAAGCTTATAATGAAATTGTTTCATTTAGGGAGCAGCACAAATCAGCAATCAGTACTATTTTTAAATTTATTTTTATTTTTTAATTACCTAAGTCTTGAAAACTTAAATTGATGTTTTTCAAGGGGGTGACAGATTTGAAATTTGATAATTAGAAGTACAAAATTGTATCTATTAAATCTCAAATAGCTGTTCGGCGGACCCTCCATACAGCTGCTGCCAATAAAAAATACTAAATTATATACATTTTTAAATATTTACTTTTAGTTACGTATAAGTCTCGTGGCGTCTGCTTGACGCTAGGGATTCAAATTTACAAATAACGTCTTCCTTTTAGAACTGAAATATGATTCTAACTCCTTTTTGATGATTTCTAAGTAATTGTATTTAGTTTATAGAGAGGTAGATGAAAGCACAATTCAGCAACTCAATTTTTTTAAAAACACTGAACAAAAGAAATGCCCCTGGCGTCTCTGAGACGCCGCTCGACCACTCCAGAGTTAACTGGCGAAAGTATTGAGTCTTGAAAAAGTTTCTATTTTTTCCTCAATTTCTTCGTACAAAAGTCTTCATTCCTGGTTCGATTTATCTAATAATAATTGAAAAGATTTTGTTTTTCCGAAAGTAGGTGAATTGTTGAATTACGTAAGATGGACAGATATTTTTTGAAACATGTCTAAAGTAAAAATATTAAATCAAAATGAATATCAGATTTATATACTCTATTTATCATTTAAAATTATTAATTCACCGAGACTGTAAACAGCGTAGAGTTGTAAAAAAATGTTTACTTTTTCAATTTATTAATGTTTTTCTGATTTTTTCAGATGGATGAATTTTATTTCTGCCATTTGTTCATTTCGATACGATCATTTTTTGAAGTGATTGGAATCGGCCACTTAAAGTTGAAAAAACAGCCAATCGCAATGATCGCTAAGTTATCTGGCGAAATCAATTGGAAAAATGGTAAGGATTCGTCATAAAGTATCACTGACAGCATTTACTAAACCAATAATACTTAAAATGATATAAAAAATGATTCAGGAGAATTTTTTTATTATTCTCATCATTAGATCCTTATCATGTTTACATAGAGATCAATTTCTTTATCTAAATCTTTTTCTCCAGGTAACCAGCCCTACCTGAGAAAAAGATACAAAAAAAATAAGTGAAGATACATAACATATATCTAAAGGCCAGACAAGCGAACTTTAACACAATGCTACACTCAACTCTGTAAGTAACCTTTTATTATTAAGTTTTATACGAAGGGTGAACCGCGACCTAATATCTTGTACACCTACTTCCACTTCCATTTTCATTTCCAAGTAGAAGACAATAGATGAAGGTGCATTATCTAATGAATTCCAAAATAATTCCAAAGACGTGTACACCTAATTCCAATCGCGGTTCACCCCTCGGTTTTATAAATCCATGATTTATATATTTAAATGAAAATTCTAAGGAATGTCTACAAAATTATTTTTTCAAAAATAAAAATTAATCAGATTTGAACATTTCGTTGATCTTTTTCGATTTCATAAGCAGTTTAGAATTTTTTTAATATCATGAATCAATCTATTTAATAAATTAAAATTCTTTAATAGAATAGAGACGAAGAAACAATAACTAATCAATTATTATTTTTTATATTAATTTATTTTTATTCCCTTATTTTCCAATTTGTCAAAATTTTTCAATACAATTCAAAATCGAATAAAAATCCAACATAATTAATTTTTGTTTTTGAAATATTTTTGTCGAAATCCCTAAGAATCTTGAAACAAATTTTATATTTGTTTAATAAATAATGCAATAAAGCCGTTCAAAAATTTGGTTGCCTGAGAAAAGACTTTTACCTTCCATCGAAATGTCTTTTTTAAATCTCATAATTCTCCTAATGAATAATGTAATCTTATACTCATTGATCTATGAGAAATTAAAACTTAATTTAAAATTATAATATCTTAGTGCAACTACCATATATTATAGTACCTGGAGGCACCGAGCAATGCTCGGTAACCCCTGCCCCCTCCCCACCCCCTCCCGAAACCATACACCTCGCCCCCAACACTGCACCCCCACTCCGCCCCACCCCCACCCCAACCACCCCCCCCCCCCACACCCGGACCACCCACAACTGCACCCCACCCCCTGCACCCCCACCACCATCCCCACCCCGCACCCAGTTTTTGCACTTCTATTTTTCTAGTGCTCCACATATTATGTGTATATTTGTTTACTCGTACACCAATTTGACCACATTCGTTCATATTGATAAACATTATAAAAAAATAAATAGGAAAATAATAATAAAAAAAATAATCGTATAGGATCTGAAATAAAAACATAAAATTAAAAAAAATGTGTGCGTCTCGGGACGTGCGACAGAAGTGATAACTTTCACCAACCAAGTATTTTTTTTAGGAAGACAATTGCAAGGATAATTGCCCGGAGAAAAGAGAATTGAATATTTAATTTTAATTAGAAGAGTGGGGGGGGGGGGGCTAAGGAATAATTATTAATATATTTAATGTTTCTGGATTTAAAATTAATTGTTGTCTTTCTTCCAGCTTAATTCAATTATACATATTTCAAATTTGCCGCGCCGCAATTATCTAATAAATTCTATTTATTAAATACATAGCTATATTTAATATATTCAATTATTTCGACACTTATAATAAAGTCTAATTCAAAAATATTCATTTTAGTAAAAGTAAAAAGCAAGGGTTTTTAAAATAAAGAGGTCTCAGGTTCTAATACGACATCCGCCGAATCATTTTTTTTATTGAGATTTTCATTTATCAATAATTACTTTAATTAAGAAAAAATCAATTAAGATGAATTTTGATGAGGTCCAGACCTAGCCAGATCGTTTTTTCATCCTCAAAACTTGTTAATAGATTTTGTTTCATCAAAATCGGTAGGGCCGTTTTCAAAATAGAACCAAGATACAAATATATAAATAAATATACAATTTTTGCTCGTTTAATAAGAGTAGATAGATAGATATACAATACATATATATTAATCGCCAAGAAAGCCTGTCTCCAGGTAAATAATCGCTATTGATGTAGTCGAAACTTCTTAAGAAAACCTTCAAATAAAACAGATCTTAAATATTTCGTTCTTTTTACCCATTTAATAAAGAATTTAAAATCCATTTTACTCGGTACGCTTGCTCGGAGGCTGGACTATGACTATTAAATTAACTAAAATATTTTCAATTTTCGTATTTATTCATCTTTTAAAAATTTAAGAAAGCATGGTTTTTCTCTTTGAGAGAATTTCTCATAATAACTCAAGAAAAAACATCGTTGAAAGTTCGTTTTGATGTCAAAATGTTTGTATTTCTAAAACGAAGAGCTGTTTTGATCAGAGCTCTCTAACCCGCGGCCCTTAAAACATTCCGATTATTGGCACTTAGTGGAAAACTTTTTTTTTTGTTTCTATGGATAATCTCCCCAAAAATTTTTGAAAAATAAAAGGGCAGACTTTAAATTTTGAATGAGAAAAAATTATCAAGAATTCCGAAAAAATAATCACAATTTTGTCATATTTTGACTTTATTATTTTTTAGATATAAATATTTTCAAGACATTTTTGCTTCTTTGTCATGGTGGATATCATTATTCTACACTATCTTTTTTGATTGAAAAATATCAATAGAATTAGTATATTTTATCTGCGGCCCGAAAAAATTTTATTTTTTCAAATGTGGCCTATATAAGCCAAAAGGTTGGACACCCCTGGTTTAGATTTTCTATCTTTGAAAATCCGGTTTGAAATTTTTTTTAAATAAACATCTCTTGGAACCGTTAAAATTTAAGAAAAGATTTGTATTTAACTCCACTTTCTTGCCGGATTTCAGCTTTTTACCTCAAATGCCGAAACATCAAAATTTGGGTAAAGCATTGATACTGAAGTTTTAACTTTTCCTCAAAATTGTATCTTTTTTTTTATCAATTTCAAAAAGAATGAATGAAAACAATAAATTTACCAGAATTTTCATTATTAATTAGTTAAGATGAAAAAAAAGCTTTCCAAAGAATTATTTTAAATCAGAATATGAAATTCAACCTTTTTATTAAACGGAACGTTTGAATTAAAAAAAGAAGAACAAATTAAAAAATGTTGCTTTTTTTCTTTAAGCAAAAGGGGAAAAAGAAGGATTCCCTTGCTATTAAGGTTGTAGGGTGGTTTGTTCCCGTTGGCTTTGGCTTGCTGCTTCAACAACAAGCAGACAAGGGGATGGTTTGTAGTTTTTGCTGTCAGATACAACAGTTTGCCCCCCGGAGCCACTTGATGTCACTCAATTGGGAGCAGGCCGATTTGATAGAAACAGACGACATCCTTTTGTCATTGTCGGAGGATTACCCTAACAATGCACCGATCTTATACTACGAATCTGAGCATGAAATGCAGCGGTAACACATATCAGGGGTCACAACCAATAGAATGACATGTGTTGCGCTCATTCCCTTTCGGTCCTTGGCAAACAGGCTGCACCTCACATTTAATGGACGATTAATGAATGATTTTTTTATATTATTTCCCAAAAACTCGTTTGAGAGTCTATCAAAGACTACCTTCATTTCATATAATGAATGAACATTTTTAGAATAGGTCGAGGTTTAACCAAAAACATACGCTCTGAGATCTCCTAAATCGAATCAAACAAAATTTACAAAGTATTCGAAGCCGTGGACAGATTTTTTTTTTTTTTTTTTTTGGGGGGGGGGGGGCTACCCACCCACAGGCTAGCGGAGTATGGATAAATTCATAGGAGTGGAGACATAATAGGAGAACCGGCTCCTAACCAACTCACTCGACTCTGTTCACCGAAGAACCGTTTCTGCTCTTCCTCGTACTGCAGATACTATCACGGTGTCTGTTCAGTCGAGCTGAAATCAATTATCCCCCCTAATGCCCTCTTTACGCGAAACACCGCGGTTTTCTAACGCTCAGCACCCCTTCGCTATCCAAATTGGATAAAAGTCGAACAAGCGATTTCGCCAACTCTTTTATCCCTTTGACCTCCAGAGACTGGAACTCGCTCCCTGCCACCATCTTTCCCGCGACTTATAACCTTCAGCTATTTAAGACCCGTATCCACAGATACCTTCGACCCCCGCCCAACCCATAAAATTCTTTCTTCATCTTTTCACGATGGAGGAGCCAACCCAGGCCTTTAGGGGTTGCACCTTTTTGGTGTAACTCCTTCTCTCATCATTATCATAAAAAAGACATGACCTCTCAGATTACTTATTATTATCGGCTCAACTAGCAATGTAAGCTTTTTTACTTTCACATTTCTATTCATAGAATGTGGAAGTATTGACATGCTGTCTGGGTCCTGACTCTTTGAGAGCTTGTATCTCAGAAATGAAAAAGTTAATTTCATTTTGTAACTTCTGGATGGAAGGAATCGATGATCTTAATAGTAGTTGTAAACCAGATTTAGGACATCAAAACAGAAATTGGGGTCGAGGTCCCAAAAAGAGGCCAAAAATCCACTGGTCAGTGCGTATGTATGTATGATATGTACCCCCTGCGTTTTGCAACCATAAGTCTCAAAGCTACGTGAAACTTAAGCTCAATATAGGCTAGAAGGAGTACAGCAAGGTTTTGGTTGAAATCGGAAAACCGGAAGTGGACATTTACATGAAAGATTTTTCGTTTTTTTTTTATATTTTCTCAAAAACGGCTCTAACGATTTTTTTAAAAATTAGTGTATTTATCAAGTGTCATGAGTTATTAGTTGTGTCAAATTTTTAATCCGATTGTAAAAAAGGAAGGGGTTGTAAATTAGGAGTGTCGTAAAATAAATATTTTAATCGTTCATATCTCGTCTTCGGAAAGTCGCAGAGCCTTGAAATTTGAAACTTAGGCTATCTAGAGGCTAGAAGAAGTATAACAAGATTTTGGCTAAAATAGAAAAACCGGAAGTTGATGTTTACGTACGTAAGAATGTACCCCCCTGCGTTTCGAAACCATAAGTCTACTAAGAGATACGAAATTCGAAACTTAAGCTTGATATAAGCTAGAAGGAGTACATCAAGCATTTGGTTGAAATCGGTGATCAGAAAACGGACATCCAACGATTTTTGTTTTTTAAAAATTAGTGTATTTATCAAAATGTTCAAGACTTTTGGAAATATACTAATTTAAAAAACGAAATAAAGGAAGGGGGTGTAAATTAGTAGTGTCGTGATGACTTCAAATAAATGAAAATGTGAAAGTTGTGTGGTGAACACACCAAATGTTTAATTTTAGGTACAAGTACACTTTATGTTAAAGGGGCCTAAAGACTGTTAAACAAGTTGTGCAACATAGGCGGTTGTGCAATTGTTTGACAATGTATAGAAGTGTTCGATGCTGCTGCAAATGTTTGACAGGTTTAAAAAATGTTTGAAATCTTTTGCACAACGGGAGCGGTTGTGCAACGCGTTGTGTTGTGTATGGGCGGATCGAGCAATATATCCAAAGGTAGGATTATGAATGATGCGTTGTGCAAGGCAAGCGTTATGCCATCGCTTTGTTGTGCAATTTCTCTCAGGCAATGATATGGGCTCGACAGAGCAGATGCGCAACAAAACGTTGCACAACGCTTTGTTTGACAATTTGGTAGAACAGTGTATGGACCCCTTTATGTTGCTGTTTTATAGGAATACTAGCTACAAGGCTCACCTTCGGTGGCCCTATTGCTAGCTACGCCCTCAGGAATTCCTGTGGATCAATTGTAATAGACTGATGAAGAGGTCAAAGCACTCGAAACTATAGTCTCAGGTACTAAATAAATTAAAAATTTATAATTCAGCAGAAGAGACATTCCTTTATTGCCCCTTTAATATATAAAAATTCTGCTACTCTCGGCAAAAAGATACTTTCAATTTAATTACTAGAACTTTATTTTTATTACACTATATACTTAATGAGTTTCAAAATAATTACAAAAGCAGTCTAGGCTTAGATTATCAAATTACCAATTTTTACTTTCATTTGATATAAAATTAAAGTTAATGAATTTCTTACATGTTATTGTGAGTATTTTTTTTGTTTCATACAAAATTACAAACAAAAAGTAATCTCTTGTAATTAATAGAGGTAATGTAAGTCGAGTGGTGTAGACACTAACTAATTAATAATCAATCTGTCAGTATCAATTCTTTAGCTCTTTAGGGGTAATTGGCTGTCTCTAGAGACACTTAACCTGGCCAATATATCCTTTTAATATTAATTAGTCCTTTGTGGGTTGCAAAGTTTAATATTTATTTAATTTTATAAATTGGTCCAAATGACCTCAAAGCTACTATACCTCTATATTCAAATTAAATAATTTAAAAAATACCGGAATTGGTGTTTAGAGAAGAGTGAACATTTTTCTCAAGTTATGCTCTCACAGAATTAGATTTTAATGGAAAAATCCAGCCATTGACCTGGATTTGGTGTTGATTCTTTGAGGTGTGAATACAACCCTTTTGACATTTAATAAAACTTATCCATAACATCTCTGAGTGGAGGACACTCACGTGATTTTTACTCTTGAAAATGGTTTTTCTCATCCTTTCAGACATTTTTCTAAGCTCAAATAAATAAATAAATAATGATTTTTGAGTGAATTTAATATCCGGCCGCCAAACGAGATGTGTAATACAAAAACTATAGGTAATATTTTAAAAAGTAGTAGTCTTTATTAAAGAGAAATCAATGAGGCTGTTCTCTTTCTTGATGCCAATAAACATATACATATATATACCTAATATAAATTTGTATATTATAAAAAAGAATCGCAGGGAATTGGATAAATTAAAACACAGAGCTTTTATTAATTGAACCAGACGTTTCGTCAATTTATTTTGACTTCCTCAGCTGGCTCATTCTAATCACTCTATCAAAGAAACATTGATATAGGTTTTTAGCTTCTAATTAATGAAGTAAAGGGTAGTGTAGTTTCACAGTGAATGAAATAAAACTCAAAGAGGTTTATACAATAATTATTAGTTTGTAATCTGTAAACTCCTGATGATGGACTAATAATCCGAAATATATTGAGTTTGTATAAACCTCTTTGAGTTTTATTTCATTCATAGATAACTACACTCCCTTTATTTTATTAATTAATATCATGTTCACCTACAACCTACACCACTTTCCCTAAGTAAAATTTTAACTTCTAATTCGGACGTTTCCATTTCAAATTCAAGATTTTAAAAATCAAGTGTGGATTTTTCCATATCAAATTCAGAATTTTAAAAATCAAAATTAGACTTTTTCAAATCAAATTCAGAATTTATTAATAAACAGTTGAAAGAATAGAAAAAAGTAGAAATACTATCTATTTAGAAATTCTTTTAGCAAGTTACGCAGGTTGCATAAGTACAAGGGCTTCCCATGAATCAGCGACCATCCATTGTATTCACTCGAAAATGCAATTTTTGGATTATTCGTGCTTAGAAATGTCTGAAATGTGGAAAAAACACTAGTTCATACATGTTTTTTTGTCTGGATCCCGTACCTACCTAATGGTTAAGTTATTGTAATCATCATTTTTCAATGGAAGAATTGAATAAGGTCAGGTGGGGTAACTGGGGCCGAGGGCAACTGGGCCAGGGGTCCTGTAACCCCAGAGCTTTTTAATTTTACCGCATTTTTTAGCGCAATTCACTTTTTCATATTGGTGGGAAATTTTCAGTGTTCCTGAATTAGAGAATTTCTTTAAGTTTATTTTATACTTAAGTACTTAGTTAAGTTAATTACTTATTTACTTATTTACCAAGTTATGTGCTTACTTCTTACCTAGTTGCCATACCCAGTTCCTTGAAAATATTGAGACTTGAGTAAGTACTTAATTCAGGCTTTCTGTTTAGTTGTTTGATTTATGATACTTTTTTTTTGAATTTTCTGTAATAAAAATCGATTTTAAAAATTATACTTGGCGTTTAAACTTATCTACGTTAAAAATTCAATAGAATGAAAAAAATAGAGGTCTTGGTGCAACTGAGCCAGACTAGTCAGGGCCCAATTACCCCGAATTGCTTACATCTTTGATTGTTTTTAATCCATATACAAATGAGACTAATTCTACCTACGGCCAGGGCCTTGAGGGATAGGGGAACATGTCCAACTGCTCAAAAGATGTTAAAAATTAAAAAAACAGCAAAATAAGCTGGGCTGGTCCAATTACACCACAACGCGTTTAACTGGGCCAACCGCAAAACTTACATTCAACTTAAGATTATTCCAAAATTTTGAATAATCAAAAAGTTGAAAAGTATCATGGTTATTTGAAGAAAATTTCATCTTTCAATTAATATAGTCACGAGATCTATAAATTGTGAGGAAGCTTAGTTATAGCCAAAATTATGGAATACTATCCTTGGGAAAATAAAAGAAGCTGGCCCAGCTACCCCACCTGACCTTAATTCAATTCTTAATCCAGTCGTAAATTATTTAGGTTCTCATAATAAAAAGTGTTTTTTTATATTTGTATTTTTTTACATTACTTTTTTTAACCAAACAAAATCTTTTCAATTAAGTCATACTATTTCTATTCTTGGATATATCTTATTTATAACGAACCAACGTCTTTAAGTACTAAAATATACTAGACATTTATAAATAAAATATAATTACATAAAATTATATTTGCCTAAATACGTATCTATAATTCTAGCAATTGATTTGCTGAGACAAATAGAATTAATTATATTATCTAGTTAAAACTATTTAAGAAGACAAAATTATTACTTTAGTTGTTAAATTGAAAATTTATTTTTCCAAGAGTAGCAGAATTTTTATAAATTAAAGGAGACAATAAAAGAGTGTGTCTTCTGGTGGAAAAATAAATTTTAAATTTATTTTTAAAGAGACTTTGCCCTCTTCATCAGTCTATTACAATTGGATTACAGGAATTGATGTATGAAAGTCAGTTTTACATCAATTCCTGTGAATCAATTGTAATAGACTGATGAAGAGGCAAAGTCCTCGAAAGGCAAGGCATTCATTTTTAAGGAATTTGGTGTTTTTTAAATTATTGGATAAAAAATACTTGGTAGGTTTCACATTAAGAAATTAATTGACAATTTTGTGAAGTTTTGGGAGGCCATAAAGAATAGGTACTTGAGGATTCATTGTTCTGAGGGAATATAAATTTTGTTTTTTAGGAGGATTATTGGAGAATTCATTAAGGTTGTTAATGATTTCTTTTTGGAATTTTGGAGTAGGGTTACTTGTTAAGAGTTCTGCACCACTTGTAGAGATGAAATCTTCAACTTTGTCAATATGATGGTGAAAGCCTGTCCTTTGTCAGGTTTGGTGAGTATCAAATTCTTGGTATTTATTTTTTATTTAATTTTTTTTTTAATGAAAATGATGAGAGAAGAAGATACACCAAAAAGGTGCAACCCCTAAAGGCCTGGGTTGGCCCCTCCATCGTGAAAAGAAGAAGAAAGAATTTTATGGGCTGGGCGGGGGTCGAAGGTATCTGTGGATACGGGTCTTAAATAGCTGAAGGTTATACGTCGCGGGAAAGATGGTGGCAGGGAGCGAGTTCCAGTCTCTGGGGGTCATAGGGATAAAAGAGTTGGCGAAAGCGCTTGTTCGATTTTTATCCAATTTGACTTTGGATTTTTCTTGGATTATTGCCTTATCTTGATAATTAATTTTTAAATTTTTTGTTTCATTGGTTAATTTTTACGGCTGTTTCAGTTTTAATTTGGATAGGTTGCTCTCTTAAGGCAATTTCCGTGTCGATGGCTAATGATTGGAGTAATTTAGGAGTCAAGTAGTTATCAGGGGCATATTTCAGTATTTATTCAATATTTCTATTTCCTTATTATCGAATTTTGTGTCGGTTAAATTAACTACTCGATTATAAAAAGAGACAGGTTTAGGTTTAATCATGATGTGTTCACTATTACCTTTATTCTAAAAATTGTTGTTCTTCAGTTTTGAAATTTTCTTGGATTTATTTAAATAAAGTTCCTCCCTGTAGTGCAATATTTCTTCACGAATTTGATGCTGTAAAGTAGTAAATTGCGCCGGATATAATTGATTGGACAGCGAGAGATGTATTACTTTTAAGTGAAGGTTAAAGTAATATCTTCTCATTGAACATTAATAGAGTCGCAGTCTTGTTCAAAATGTTGACCCTAGTCTACAAGTAACTATTTTATTATTATATTTCATCACATTACTATTATCTTATATTATTTTTATTTCTCTATTGTTATTTAACATATACTCTATCATTATTATATTAATTTAATAATATTACTTTGTCTATTATTGTTAATTTTATTTTATTCAATAATTATTGTATTATATTAATGTATAAGGCATTTAGCCGTTGAAAATAATAAATAAATAAATAAATAAATAAATATCTGGCTGCATACCATTTCTTCATTTCTTGCTTCAACAAAGTTATTTTAACTATAGAAGTAGGTTTACGGGCCGGGGCCGAACGAGAAGCACATTTGATGTTAATAAAATTGGGGGTGAGTTGTTGCTTATGGCAGGTAGAGAGAAACCATAAATGACTATTACATCGTTCCAACTTGATCAGAATTCTTCTATAATACACCATTAATTTTGGTTGACTAGGATCTTCAATAGTTTTTAAGGAATTTGGTGTTGGTGCTTAGTGAAACATTTTTTATTCAATAATTTAAGGCATTAAAAATTTAAATTTCCGAGCAGAAGACATACTATTTTATTGTCTCCTTTAACTTTAGTTGTTTTACAGAAAAAATGCTCTTTTTTGATTTCTAACATATCAAAAATTAACACATACAATTTAAATTTTACCTTTTAGAAGTACATGCCTAATACTCTTATTTAAATTGCGTTGAGAATGAAATATTAAATACCTTTTTATTTCTGAAGATTTTTATTCGTAATTTAAAATTTATGTTAAAACAACATAAAAATTTTCTTGCACACCCAGTAAAAAAATAAATAAATAAATAAAAAATATAATAAAAGTGTTCTAAGTAATTAGATGCATGATAGTAGAAACTACACCTCGTTTCTGTAACGTTAATAAAAATAAACATGTTCAAAGGTCCATTAAGAGAAATTAAAAACATTCCCTAAAGAGTTTCTTCCCTATCAGCTAAGGGTGAGAGAAGGTTGAATGAGGTATAACTTTTATATTTTGCCCCCTTCTCTGTTTCATTACAAAAAAAGGAAAAATACAAGCTCTGGAAATGTTTTTATTCAACTAAAAGACCAAAACGAGTGACATCTACTAATTGAATAGAAGAGAATTGGAAAGGAAAAATAATAATTAGACCCAACTGTCAAATGAAACAGAAAAAGTTACTTTAACAACTTTCGGCTGGCCTTGATCTTGAAAAAGTATTTTTGCAAAGTTTTTCAATTTGCTAAATTAGAGTAAGGAGGTATATGGGGGGTAGAAAATAAGCTTCAAAATTTATCATTAATATTTGTTATGTACACATATTTTTATTTTTCCAATCGATCTATAAAATTAAAACAATTCGTTTAATTTTTAAAAAATAAGCCGCACACACGACTTTACCATAAACCTGCCCCATCTCTTATAGTCTAAGGGCAGGTTGTATGTCAGTTTTTTAAGGCTTTAGTAATGATAATCAGCTTGTAGACTGGCCGATTTCGCAGATGTGCGTTGTACAAGAATCTCAGAAAACAAGGCTTTTACCCTGTGCTATTTTTACTCGCCTAGATTAAAGTGACCACACGTCCCGATTTTGGCGGGACAGTCCCGCTTTTAGAAAATATCTGCCTTTCTTATTTTAAATGTACTGTATATTATTTATTAATAGTAATTATTTTAAACAGAATAATATTCGTTATCAAAATATTTTGAAAATTGTAGAATAAGTCCTATCTTTACCAGGAATAAATGCAGCAACAGCAGGGCCGTGCCTGGGTATGTGGCCGCCTGCGTGCCAGTCTGTATGGCCGCCCCCAGGATAACATTAAAAAAAACTACTTTAATTTAAAAACTACTTTAATTTTTAATGTTTATTATTATACACAGGGCATCAAACCGGGAAAAAAATCAGTTTTTGGTTAACCGAAATCGAGAACGAAAAAAAATATTGGTTGTATTTTTGCCCAGTAAACAACTTGTAACGATTTGGCCGCCTCTTAATTTCGGCCGCCTGCGTGCGGTGCACGCAATGAACGCCCGTCAGGCACGGCCCTGAGCAACAGAACGTGTTTTTTCTAGTATCAATAAAATATGGTCAACTGAAAAAACGCACAAAGAGAAACAAAGAGGTTGTCCTCTGCTTGATGCAAATAAACATACACACATATATATCGAGATGATATATCTGTATATATATTATTTATTTGTTTGAGACTATAGTTTCGAAGACTTGGTCTTCATCATCAGTCTTTCTTCAATTATATCATATGGATATTGACTCCATGAAAAACATTTATAATTGAAGAAAGACTGATGATGAAGACCAAGTCTTCGAAACTATAGTCTCAAACAAATAAATAATATATATACAGATATATCATCTCGATATATATGTGTGTATGTTTATTTGCATCAAGCAGAGGACAACCTCTTTGTTTCTCTTTGTGAATCAACAACTCTGCGACTCTCGGCAAAACAAAAACTTTTCAATGAAAAAACGCAGTTGAACATTATAACTTTAAAATCTATATTAATCGTAAAATATAATTTTACCAATTCATGTGAGAAATTTCACGACATTTTAATAAATGATCAGAATCTATTGCAAAGAATTCACTCGGATCAAAAATATGACCGTGAAAGAAAATCATAATTTTTGCAAAGAATTCACTCGGATCAAAAATATGACCGTGAAAGAAAATCATAATTTTTTTTAATAAAAAATTTAAATTAATTAAAAATCATAATGTTCAAATTATTGTTTTTTACAAATATTTTTATAGTTACCAATAATTAATAATAAATACATTTTTGTATATTTATAGACAAGTATATGAATGTATACAATAAAATATATTTTTTTGAATTATTGGTCTGCTTTCATAACTAAATTATAATTCTCATTTAATCCCATTTGTCCCGCTTTGTCTCAATGAAAATGTGGTCACTTTAGCCTAGATGGACCGGTAAATGGTTGCTAAAGGTCATAGTAAACCTAAGTTTATATATTCTGCTCTCCAGATGGTTCTGACGTCAGCCGGAAAGTTCGTTCTTCAGCTAAAATTTTTCCAATTCCAATGTGTTGGATTAGATTTTGGGCTTTCTTGTTTTACGATTTCTGGATCAAAAATGCAGAAAATCTCATGTTTTAAACGATTTTATGGAAATTTTACTGTGAAGTATTTATAATATTTTTTATGCAAGAGGGGGTCCTTAATTAAATTAAATATCTAATATAATAAAACTATATTTTAGAAAAAATCTAAACCTAACACCAATGTACTCTGAATATTTCTTCAATAACCTTTTTTAACCAAAGGTCTAACCCATCCCTGGATTTACATGGTACCTGTTTTACACAGTTTTTCAATATGACACCCTATCTTTTGATTTATACGATTTCAGTTTACTGTATCTACCCTTTGTCACTTTTAAAAAGCAGTTACAAAGCGACATACAACCGGCCTAGGCTACTGACCATTTTGGAAGCTGATTTCAAAACCCAAATAACATATCCCATACTGTAGTGTGATCAGTACACACCCAGAAAGACAAATTCTTACTCGCCAAATCGAGTCGTTTTTAGGGGTAATCGACCCTTGAAGATGTCAAAAAATACCGTAAAAACACCTCATTGGTTACATATAACTCCTAAACTGTTTTCTCTACGGCAAATGCCATTAGAAGCAAAATTGTAGAGGATGTAATTTTTGACATTTTTGTTTAAAAAAAATTGGAAAATAAACACCCAAATTGGGGAGGATTAAAAAAATTCTAGCCCTTTCGACCAAACTCAACCAAATTTCGTATACATATATTGTGAACCACCAGAAGGCTAGAAATGCATTAAATAACCACCCGAAATGGGCGGAGGGTCAAAAATGAAAATCTATGCCCTTCTACCAAACTTAACTTAGTTTTTGCATTTCTAGACTTCTGGGGCTCCAAAGAATATGTAGGTATGCAAAATTTGGTTGAGTTTGGTCGAAAGGTCTAGAATTTTCTGGAAAACACAACTATTTAGTCTAATAATTTTTTTTCTCTAAAATAAGAAATCTGAAAATCTGTGAAGTTTTCGAAAAATAAAATTGTTAATTTTAAATTTTGAATCTGGAACTAGATTTCAAGATTTCCGAAAAAATAATCATCATTTTGGTCTATTTTCGACTCTCGACTCCATTTTCATTAGAATAAATTTTCTACATGCAAACTTTCTGATTGAATGTTCTAGAACAACAATTAGATACCGATCTAAAAGGAAAATTGAATATTGTCTTTTTATTAGAATTTTACATTAATATCACTTTCTGTAAGCATGTAGGTGTGTATTTACATATACCAGAAGCTATTTTTAACCGACTTCAAAAAAGGAGGAGGTTCTCTATTCGACTGATTTTTTTTTTGTGCCTATGTTACCTCATATCTCCGCCAATTGTCAGCCGATTTTGAAAATTTTTTTTGCATTGGGTCCAGTCTAGCTTCCGATTGGTCCCATTTTTTTTTGTTTTTTTTCATAGGTATTAGACCTTTTTTATTAGGTTTGTTTAGACCTAACCTCTTTGTTTATGAACCGATTTCGATGGTTCTTTTTTATCCGAAAGGGGTGTCTTAGGGATGGTGTCATATTAATTTGGTCAAGTTCTGATGATATGATCACTATTAATAACATCACTAAAAAGAGAAAAATAAAAATAATTTTTAAGAAAAAAATAAAAACCGACTTCAAAAAATTAAATGCAACAAATAAAATACACTAAAAGGTATAAAATAATTGTTATCTTATTTAGTTACAACTAAACGACGAGGTATTAACATGAAATTGCTTTTTGAAGTTGGTGCCAAACATATACCTTTTATGAATCGCACTCGACGGATCTTACTTAGTACGTTTGGCGGGTACGCTCGCTTATAGGTATAGTTTGTTTGGTACCGACTTCAAAAAGTAATTTCATGTTAATATTTCGTCGTTTAGTTGTAACTAAATAAGATAATAATTATTTTATACCTTTTAGTGTATTTTATTTGTTGCATTTAATTTTTTGAAGTCGGTTTTTATTTTTTTCTTAAAAAGTATTTTTATCAAGTATAAAATTTACGAAAAGTAAAATTAGAATCTCACTATGAACTAAAAATTTTATCCGCAGCCCGAGGGAGTTGAGGAGGACAATATGGAATTGGAATAATTATCAGAAAAGAGGTTTTTTATTTAATTAGTTTTTTCCTCTTATTAAAAACAATGACTAAAAAGATGATCAAGGACAGTCGATGGTGGAGAAGTAATCTCCGGAGTCGAAGCTTAAATACAATGTATACATTAATTCATGTAAAATAATTGGTTTAATAATATTTTAAATTAATAATAAATTTATCCGAGGCCCGAAACATTTGTTTTTTCTTCAAATGTGGCCCGTGTGAGCTAAAAGGTTGGACACCCCTGATTTATAAAATCCTCTATGATAAAGAGAAAAAGAGGGCTTTAACTTATTAAAATAAAAACAAACATGTCTAAAAGGAAACTATTAAAATATAATAAACGTAAATTATTCATCCATTCATTATTTAAAAATTCTATAACGAACCGTTAATTCTTTATATTATCATCCAAATCGTTATTCTATTTTTCCCTGAATATGTTCGATTTCTGAGGGCAGACATAAAAAATAAAAAGAGGGTTAGAGTCTTTTAAATTTTTGATTCTAAAGCAATTAAGCCCTCTCTATTGACTTGTTAATTATTTAGTAACGGTTGAGGGTGTGGGGGAGGTTTCTTCCGATCCACTATTAATGCAGGTTGGCTGCCTGATGCCAATTAGATTCTTATCACTAGTGTTATCTGTCGCCCCCGATCATTACTCGGGCTCATTTCCATCCCGTGTTTGCGTTACTTGGGGCACTTTCACTCTTTTAAACACACACCCGTTGAGAATGTATACACGTACTCTCTCTAGGGCCATTTAGCCTATGATTTCATTCTAGCGAATCATTAAGATTTAATTTTATTAACTGATTTCGAGAGAAGAGTCTTTTTTATAGCGTATAAATTTTAAGGGAAAAAACCGCAAACCGGTAATTTTCTATAATAATTGTTTTATGCTTTAATTTTTTGATTGATGGAAATTATATTATTATTAATAATGTTTTACAAACATTCACCAATTTCTTGACCTAGAATTGTGGCCTAAAAAAATATTTAGCATTTAGGTATTTTTTTATTGTTCCTAATCATTTCAATCTTTTTTCCAAATATTCGTTGAAATTACATGGCCGGGAAAATATGAAATTGTTTCCATCAGATAATGAAAAGCAATAAATCTCTCATATATATTTATATATATATATATATACATCTATATATATAAAATTAAGGTTTTGTCTGTACATTGGTCCAAATCACGCCAAATTTTGGTTGCACACTTTTCAAGCAAAGTTATGAACGAAAACACCCTCAACTGTCTGTATGTCTGTATGTATGCCTGTCTGTCTGTTTCAGTGGTTTCCGAAAAGTTGCTCACGATTCACGTAAAAACAGCTGAAGGAAATTATTATGAAATTTCATATTTATATCAGATGTCTTCTAACTTACGTTTTTAGCTATATATATAACGTTTTGATATTTTGAACCCAGAAGGGGGTTTGGGGGGCGCACGAATGAAAATTATCAAATAACTCCTAAACTATTAACCCTACGGCAAATTTTATAAAAACAAAGTTGTAGGGAATGTGATTTCTGACAACTTTTGTTTAAAAAAATTTCCCCAAAAAACCACCCAAAAAGGGGGAGGAGGGTGAAAAAATGTAAATTCTTGCCCTTGGAACAAACTCAGCAAATTTTGCATAGATAATCTCTGGGCCTCTAGAGAGCTAGAAATGAAAAACTGGGTACGGATGGTGCGTGCGGGGCGCGGAATGGGGTGAGGACTGAGGCGGAATAGGGTGGGGGTGCAGAGAATGGTGCGGGGTGGAGTCCAGGGGGCTAGGCGGGGGTGTGGTGGGCAGGGTTGGAGGGCACGGATTGGGGTCCGGGGGATGGGGGTGCGGGTGGTGGTGTGGGGCGGGGGTTGAGAACGGGTGTATGGTGCGGGTGCTGGATGGGTTTTGGGGGTAGGGGTGGGGGTGAGGGGTTAGTGGGTTAGGGTGCGGAATGGAATGTTGGGTTGGTGGTGTGGGGACGGGTGCTGTGCATGGTGCGGGGTGCTGGGTGGGTTTCGGGGGTGTGGTGGGTGGGAGTGGGGGTGAGGGTGGGGTCAGAGTGCTGGGGGTCCAGGGGCGTGTTCCCTGGCTAGAAAGAGGGCCGTCGAAGGCGGGCCTTGCAGCTAGTACATATATATATTTTAATAAAAGTCCTATAGTTTTTGAGTTATAGGCATTTTTTGAAAATGGTGAAAATCGCTACCCTGCACTAAATATTAATGAGATGCTGTGACTACAAATTTATATATTTTATTATTCTAATTTTTGTTACGCAATCCTGAATAATCCTGCTTTTGAGCAGAATCCAAAATAAAATCATAAGTAGGTACTATACTTTTGGAGAAAAAAATATTTTTGTCGGACTTATGTTTTAAAAAATTTGGATCATCTAACTTTGAATCATCTTTAATGCAAAAAAAATTTCAATAAAGTTAAAAAGGGTCCCCCCTTTGTATCATCTACCCTTTGGACAGAGGGCTTACAAACTAATTTTTTTCGAGATATTCAAACGAAAATATAGATTTTAAAAACTGTCTATAAAATATACTATTTAAAATATAATATTTTTTCCCCCTAAAAATTTTCAATAAAGCTGAAAAGGGTCCCCCCTTTGTATCATCTACCCTTCAAACAGAGGGTTTACAAAGTAATTTTTTTCGAGATATTCAAACGAAAATATAGATTTTAAACTCTATATAAAATATACTATTTAAAATGAGTTTAATTTTTTGAAATTTAATATTTTTTCCTCCTAAAAATTTTCAATAAATTTGAAAAGGGTGTCCCCCTTTGTATCATCTACCTTTCGAACAGAGGGTTTACAAAGTAATTTTTTTCGAGATATTCAAACCAAAATATGTTAATTAAAATTTATTCACGAAAACTGCAAATGCCAGCGTACCGAGTTTTGAAAAGTTTTACTTTGTCTACCAATTTATATTGTTTAAGTAATATAGTGAGATAGAAAAGACCCCTTCTGGTGTTTAGTATTTGTTAGCAGATTTTTAAAATAAATATTTATTTATTTATTCTTATCTCTCTAAGTACTTAAGAGAATCAATAAAAAGTTTTTCCAACCCAGCCTCTATCGCTCGCTAATAATAATTTTATAGTAAGTAGTTCGTGTGAAATCTCTATGAGTGCACATTGAACGATATTGCCTACAAGATCATAAAAATCTGTTAACTTGGCAAATCGCTAAATAAATATTTATTTTCGCAAACTTAATGTTTCAAAGTTGTCCTCCGCGTGTGGGTGAGGGAAAAAAGACCCTGAGAGTGCGAGCGAGACAGAAATTGAGAAAAAGATTTTCTTATTAAATTTCATAATAACCAGGCAAAGATAATTTTTTTGCAAAAATTCAACGATAAAGTTTTTTTTACCTATTCTTTTTTATAGCATCTCTATAATAGAATCCTTAAGGATTCAGTAATATATATTACAAATGAAAATGTTAATTAGAATTTTTTATCATCCATTCTTTTTATCTAAGATACAAATTGAAATTGGCGTTTCGATTTTTTTTTCAATTTCTATTATACCAATTTTATTGAATGTTAAAAATAAACAAGTAATAAGAAAGTTGGCAATAGTTTTCTCGATGGAAATATAAAGATAATAGAAAAGACAAAGTAAATTAAAACTCTATCCAGGGATGTTCTGGAAACTTGTCTTTTATTCAACGTTCGAAAATTAAATTATAAACATCGCGAAAGGAAATTTTATAAAAGATAAGGTCTTTATACTGGAGCTTACTATCGCCTTTCATATAATAAAATTTAATCAAAATTGATTATTTTCTTCCCTGAAGATTAAAAAAAAAATATTTATTTATTTTTTGACTCTCCTCAAGCATTTTGCGTTACTTATTAATTTCACTAGGATAGTCGTGAGTGGGTGGAATATAAAAAGGGGCGAGAGGGGGTGCAATGTAATCTTATTTACAAAGGGCGATTGGGCTTTATTTAATTTTACGTTAATGTTTTTATTATTATGTTCTTATTTTGTATCTGCTTCGACTTTTTTATGGGGTTTGGGTGTGTATCTCAGTGCTGATCCAAGTTCGGCGTCCCTATAATGAAGAATGATATGTATGTGACTGTGGAGGATGTGAGGATGTGGACTTCCTGGTGCTTATATCTAGAAATAATCGTAATACTGACCAGCAATTAACAGAGAGAATGAGATGTTTATTCTTGTATCGTTACAAAATAAGAGAGGCGAGATAGAGAAATGTTTCCTTTGTAGTTTCCCAGTTGCAGTGGAGAGGCCTGTGTGTGTATGTGTGTAGGCTCTACACCAAGGGTCTTCAACCCGCGGCCCGCCGATATGTTTTCTGCGACCCGCCAACAGCACTCTCAATAACGACTACAAAAAAAAATTTTTAGAAAAAAATAAAAACCGACTTCAAAAAATGGCCATAGTGGGCAAACTTTAACTAATATAAAAATAAATTAATAATAACTCAAAAATCAAATAAAATTCACTAAAAGGTATAAAATAATTATCTTATTTATTAAGTTTCTTATAAACGACGAAATATTAACATGAAATTGCTAAAAATAATCTAGTTCACGAATTACATGATTTTTTAAAAGCGTTTGAATTAAAACTCGAACTATGGATCAGTCAGTTCCAATGAAACATTACCACGCATTTTCCTCATCTGTCATTAGTCCAGATTTCGAATATGGACAAATATATTTCTGCACTTCAGGATCTGAAAACACAATTCCATTTGCGATTCCTTGATTTTCGGAGAGACGAAAAGTACCTGAATTTATTTGCTCGTCCATTCAGCAATTCGGTTGAAGAAGTTCCGGAAGAATTTCAGATGGAATGGATAGAGCTACAGTGCAATTCAACCTTAAAAAATAAATTTGATGTTGATTTGCTTGATTTCTATTCGAAATACCTCTCCATTACAGATTTCCCCAAAATCAGAGATCATGCACTGAAAACAATATCACTTTTTGGATCCACATATACATGTGAGCAGTTATTTTCAAGCATGAAAAACATGAAATCCAAAACAAAGACCAGAATCACCGATGTTCAGCTTGAGAACAGTTTGAGGATTTCAACCAGCAATATTAAACCAGATATTGATAAACGGTTAAAAATAAGCAGTGTCAGACATCTCATTGACCAATTGCATTGTATTGATTTTTATTTGCCCCTTTTGTTGATGTTGGCTCAAGAAATAAATGTTTTCTACTTATCTACTTGTTTAATCATCCTGACCATTGCCAATAAAAAAACCCTTATAAAAATACCTATGGTCCGGCCCGCTGTGCAGAAAAAAAATTTTTGGCCCTTGATTTGTAAAACGTTGAAGACCCCTGCTCTACACTATGAATACGGTTGACGCCGACGTGGTATTTTGCTTGTAGACGTCCTGATGCGGAAGAACGGCTGGCGAATGTAATATATATATATATCAGATTTGAGGACCGTATCCGAAGGTGTGCTTCTCTGGTGGCTCAATGTATATAATGGTATACTATAATATGTATATGTAATGGTATATGTAATGGTATATGTATATAATGGTATAATGGTATATTTAGCGGTGTGCGCTCCGTACGCCAGTACCTTTTCCCTCAAGAAGGACGTATATCAAATAAAATGAAGTAACCGCCTTGTGCAACTCAGGGTGTTCGATGAAGAAGGAAAATATATATATGGAGAATTTGCAGTTATTCGCTCTCTCCCTGATAGTAATAATGATAAAGATTCTCTTTCTCCTGGTGGCTCGGAATAGAATAGTCATACTCTATGTCTGTTTTCTCTTGCTTAGAAAGACTCGGAATAGACCCCTATGTGTATCCTGCCTCAGAAGACTCGGCCCGGCCATTGCTCTCTAATTAAATTAATCTTTAAGAAATTCAAAGATGTTTTTATAAAGCGAAATTTTAGAGAATACTCTAAATTAATTTGTATCATTGCTCTCTCATTATCTCATAATGATATCTTTATTGGTCAATGAATACTCATTATACCCGGAACCCATCAGGCTCCCTTGTTCCACTATTCAATAATTTACATACATATTTATATATAGAATTCCAAAATAAAAATATAGACATTTAATTGTTTGTCTTTTTGAACAATTCTCTGCATTATCGCAAGACCATTCATTCTCAAAAGATCTCACAGGGCACATAATCATGCTACATTTGGCACAGTGTGGTCAAGAACTTTACAGCGATAATTTTATTTTTTAACCCATTCTCATTTTCGTCCCTTAAAAGTATAATTCACATAACTTTTAAATCATATATCTCATTCATAATAAACTTTAGCTTTCTTGGTTTTAAAATTTTATAATTTCAAGTTTTAAGAACCATTTTTACATTAGAGAGTGAAAGGATATTCTCAAAAATAAAATCATTCAATATTTGTGCTTTGAGATTTAAAATAATCTTAAAATCTACGAGAACTCATATCTTTAAGTGAAAAATATAATTAAAGGTAGTTACCACTTTTAGAGGGTTATGGGATAATCACAAAATTTAAATCATCCGATATTTGTGCTCAGTGACAGTGAAATTGATCTTGAAATCTGCAAGAAATCATTTCTCGATATGAAATGTCTAATTAAGAGTAGTCACACCTTTTAGAGGGTAACACTAGATATAAAAATCAATATTTCTGTTAGTAATTAGAAATCACGTTAAAACCGGCGAGATATCATTATTCTTTATCTGAATGGTTTTTAAGGGGTAGTTATTACTTTTATGACTAAAGGGATCATCACAAAAATCAAATCATTCAACATTTATGCTTAGAAATTTGAAATAATCTTAAAATCTAAGAGAAATCATATCTTTAAGTGAAATATATAATTAAGGGTAGTTTCCATTTTTAGAGGGTTAAGGAAAAATCAGAAAATTCAAATTATCCAATATTTGTGCTTAGTGATTGAAAATCATCTTAAAATCTGTAAGAATTAATTTCTTTATGTGAAATGTCCAATTAAGCGTAGTCACACCTTTTAGAGGGGAGGGATGGATACTGGACATAAAAATTTAATATTTCGGCTTAGTAATAAGAAATCACGTTAAAACTGACGAGAAATAATTTCTAATGTGAAATATGTTTTGTAGGGGTAGTCACCCCTTTTTAGGGCTAAACAGATGATCACAAAAATAAAAACCATTCAAAATCTGTGCATAGCTGTTATTTAGAAATTATTTTAAAATCTGTAAAAAATTATTTATTAGATGAACATTTTATTTAAGATCATTCTTCTATGAAATTTACCATATATCTCTTTATATACATACTATTAAATGAGCGATTCCAACCCCCTAAATTAAACCGAAAAAATAGATCTCATCGTTTGCCCATTACCGGACCAGGCTTTAAATTTGTTACTATAAATTGATAACAATTTTTTACAAAAAATGTTGAAGTACATAATACTTATATCGATTAGTACATACATTTTTCTAAATGTTGATTTATTTTAGAAACTTGAGAATCTCATACTTAATATCATTTTTTTAAATTTTTCTTTATTTTTTTATCAAAAATTCCTTTAAAAACAAACATTTTGAAGAAAAAAAAACCGGCCAATTTGGTCCATTTTTCGCTAAGTGATAGCATTTTAAAAAAGCTAAGGTAAATTTTCAAAAATTAATATTTCAGGAACAGTTAAATATAAAAAAAAATTGAAAAAAATCTTGAAGTCTAGTCTTAACTAGTCCTAAAACTTGAAAAATTCGGAGATATAAAAGCAAAATGGGATATGATTTGGCTTGGAATGCCCTCATATATGTTACTAGCTGCAAGGCCCGCCTTCCGCGGCCTTCTTGCTGGCCAGGGGACACGCTCCCTGGACTCCCAGCCTCGGAACCCCCCCACCCCCACCCCCACCCCAACACTTCATTCCGCACCCTAACCCACTACCCCCAGCCCCTCCAGCACCCCCACCCCCCGCACCCGTTCCCAACCCCCGTCTCCACACCACAAACCGCACCCCACCCACCTCGGACCCCACACCCCATCAACCCCGTACCCTCCACCCCCCCCCCGCTTAGTCCCCTGGACTCCACCCCACCCCACCACCTGCACCCCCACCCTACTCCGCCTCACTCCCTCCCCACCCCCCATTCCACCCCGCACCCAGTTTTTGCATTTCTAGCCTTCTAGTGACCCACAGAGTATGTATACAAAATTTGGTTGAGTTTGGCCCAAGAGAAAGAATTTTCATTTTTGACCCCTTATTTTGGGTGGTTGGTTTTTGCATTTCTAGATCTCTCAGAGGCCCAGAGATTATGTATAGAAAATTTGGTTGAGTTTGCTCCAAGGCAAGAATTTACATTTTTTCACCCTCCCCCCCCCTTTTTGGGTGGGTTTTTGGGGAAATTTTTTTAAACAAAAGTTGTCAGATATGCACTTATCTCGGCGTAGTTGGGAAGGGGAAGGTTAAGCAAAAATAATAAAATACTCTCATGTAATCATTAATGTTTAATTGAAAAGAGATTGCAGAGAGTAGCAGAATTCTTGATCCATAAACACAAAAATCAAAGTTGTTGTCTTCTGCTTTATCATCAGGATCATCAAGCAGAGGACAACCTCTTTGATTTCTCTTTATTAATGTTTAAGCTTAAATTAATTATTAACTCACTAACTATAATAATTACAATATTTTCACATACTTTCTTGAAGTAGTTCGAAAAATACTTTTTTTAAATACATACCAATCGCGAATGTACAATTTTCGAGAGTTATTTGGTGGGTGCAAACCGACTGATTTCTGACTGACCATATATATATACTGATATATATATATATATATATATATATATATATATAGACTTTTCTGGCACAATGTGCGTAAAATTCCATTTTTCTTTACATTCCCCTTTACTTACTTTCCCACACGTTTTAGACAGTCAAATTGTGCTCAAATGGGCCCCTATGGAGAAAGTTTTGAGGTAATTCTGATTTTTAGCATTTATATGTTTTTTGGGGCGCTGAATCTAAATCTGAGGTCTCCCACCAAAATTTTGCGACGCAACATTGTAGAAAATACAAAAAAAGTTGAAACTTTCCAAACTGCGATTTTTTGAAAAAATATCATTTCCTGTCATGGAAAATGCTGGATATCTATAAATCTAAGAGTTTTAACAAAAAAGTGGTACAAGAAAACGTTCAAGTCAACAAAATTAGTTTTTTGTCGAAAACGTGCTCTTTCATGGTCAAAATAGGAAAAATATCGAAAAAAGTGCGAGATTTTGGGTGATCCAGGGGAGCTGCCGAGTTCGAAAACATAGATTTTGCGCTTGAGCCTGAACGGTTGGTCGGAGAAAAAATAAAAATAATAAAATTTTAGGAAGTTTTATGAGCTTCCATTTTGAATAGGAAGCTTTTTTACGAAAAGTTGATAGTTTTTGAGTTATAAGCAATAAACCGCAAAAAATGGATATTTTCACCATTTTTTGCATTTTCTACAATGTTGAGTCATGAAATTTCGGTGGGAAATTTCAGATTCAGCTGCCCAAAAAACATATATATGCAAAAAATCAGAACTACCCCAAAACTTTCCTCACAAAAACACAATTTGACTGGACTATTTATTGTTTAATTATACATTCACAGCTGAAAAATACAATACTATTAAAATCTCTAATAGGGTCCCCGTTTAACTTTTGACTGAAATCCTGAAAATTAAATTAATTTGTATTAGTACTCAAACCATATTATTTAATAGTAAATTAGGAAATCGACAGGGAAAAGGAAACCTTCCCCTCATCCCCTAGAGCAGTAATTCTGATTCACGCACAAAGAAGAAAATTACTAGTGCTAATCTAAACGAATTTTTAACAAAAGTCCAGATAATCGTTAACTCATCTTTTTGTATTATACAAGAAAAACTTTTCTAACTTTGTCTAAAGTTATTATTGTGGAAAAAAGAGTTGAAGCATAAATAAATGAAGAAACAGCAGAGGGTGAATTACGCCATAACAATAAGAACGCTATTAGGAATGAAACAAAATAAATAAGCAGAGAAAATGAAAATAAAATCATGGCATCAACAGAAATTAATTAATTATTAATAGTATTATGCACAAGAGTCAAGCTGAGAATTAAGAGTATATTTAACAAGGATTTGTTATTTTTCTAATAAAGTTTTTTTCCTTTAAGTTTACTTAATGTTGCCTAGCGAGGCCGAACAGAGCAAACTTGGAGACTTGCTACTTTCTAAGTTTATAGAACGACAACGGTTTTCTCTCTCGAAGGCAAATGGATTGGTTGAGTTGAGGCTTCGTGGTGAGTTGGTTTTAAGTTGAAATTGAAGGAAAAAGTGAAAACTTTCAAGACGAGGGAGTACACTATCTAGATTTATATACTAGTATATAAAATTAAGGTTTTGTCTGTACATTGGTCCAAATCACGCCAAATTTTGGTTGCACACGTTTCAAGCAAAGTTATGAACAAAAACACCCTCAACAAAATTCCTGTCTGTCTGTATGTATGTATGTCTATGTTTTTGTGGGTTCCGAAAAGTTCCTCACGATTTACGTAAAAATGGCTGAAGGGATTATTATGAAATTTCATATTTACATCAGATGTCTTCTAACTTACGTTTTTAACTATATAACGTTTTGATAATTTGACTCCAGAAGGGGGTTGGGGGGGGACGATGAAAATTATTAAATAACTCCTACACTATTAACTTTACGGCAAATTCTAAAATGAGCAAAGTTGTAGGGGATGTGATTTCTGACAAGTTTTGTTTGAAAAAATTTCCCGAAAAAACCACCCAAAAAGGGGGAAGGCCAAAATATGAAAATTCTTCCTCTTGGACCAAGCTCAACCAAATTTTGTATACTTAATCTGTGGGCTACTAGAAGCCTAGAAATGCAAAAACTAACCACCCAAATGGGGGGGGTGTTCAAAAAATGAAAATTATTATCCTTAGAGCCAATTTAACCAAATTTTGTATATATAATCTGTGGGTCACTAGAAGGCTAGAAATTCAAAAACAGGGTGCAGGGGGTGGGTGCGGGGGTGGGGTGGAATGGAGTAGGGGTGGGTTAGGGTATGGGGTGCGAGGGTGGTATGAGGGTCCGGGGATGGGGCGGTGTGGGGTCCGGGGTGTAGCGGAAGTGGGGTCTAGGAGGCCAGGCGTGGGTGGAGGGTTCGGAGTCGGTTTCGGGGATGGTGGTGCAGGGTGGAGTTGGGGGTTCAGGTGAGGGTCCAGAGGCGTCGTGGGGTGGTGCGGGGTAGTGTGGGGCGGAGGTTGAGGGGATGGTGTGGGGCCCAGGGAGGATGGGGGCAGGGGGTTGAGGTGAGGG
This sequence comes from Forficula auricularia, assembly GCA_024734495.1. Classification (NCBI taxonomy): domain Eukaryota; kingdom Metazoa; phylum Arthropoda; class Insecta; order Dermaptera; family Forficulidae; genus Forficula; species Forficula auricularia. The sequence continues at coordinate 2,672,945 of JALMQS010000681.1, forward strand.
CGCAGAGGCGTGGTGGTGCGGTGGTTGGGAATGGGTGCATGGTGCGGGGGTGGGGGTGCTGAATGGGTTTCGGGGGTGGGGGGGGTGTGAGAGTGGGGTTATGGGGGCGGGGGTCCAGGTGGCGTGCCTTGCAGCTATTCTGTAATATAATGTTTTGGCAATTTTATATTTGCTATACGAAGTACTATAAGCAAGTTTATTTTTTTCATTGAAGGACTTTCACCATCTTGATGAAAAACTAATATTTGTTAGAATAATATATTGGGAGTAACTTAAAAAAAAATTGCATTTATTTACCTCGTAGTTTTGATAAAAAAAGATATTTGGGCGATTATTTTTAGTGGAGGGGATATAAGATGAATCGCATGGAAACGACCCATTCATAAAAAGGATATAGTAGTGTGAAAAGTAAAGTCACGTTAAAAAAGCTAAAATTTTAGCACCGTTCATATGTATAGATTGGTTACAAGGCTAAAACTTTTTGTGTGGATTGTCCCGAAAGAACTACCTTAAATCATATAAAATAATAATAATAATAATAAATTGGCATTTCTTAACTCTAAGTGATTTTTTGCACTGCACCTGAAACAGTTTGAAATATAAGAAACTGAAACCTCGATGCAGTTCTGAAGGTTCTGAAGCTAGAAAGTACAAAATCAAATCATTTTTGAAATAGAAACATTTTGGTACTAGAAAGAATTTTATATTCAAGCTTTCGTCTTGAGATTCATAGATTTCAGAATTGCAGATAAACAGAGATACAATAATGCCTGAAAATGATTTTTTCCTATCTAAAAATTATCTGGCAAACATGTTATGTGTTAGTTAAAAGCTGTATATTAATATTATTTTTTTAATTCTCAAATCACGAAAAAATACTATTTATTTTCCAGCCACGATGAAATAATATTGAAATAAAAATTAATTAATTTGTTTGCGAAAGTTTCGCCCTGTTTCGGGTAATATCAGGGCAGTTTATAATTTTTGTGGGCATCAATGCAGGGATATTGGTTCAAATGATCCACGGAAAGTATTCGTTTATTGACACGATCTGATGTGGCCATCCACTTGACTTTACCATACATACACTTCTAGTTGAGTTTGGTCCAAGGGCTTATATTTTCATTTTTTGACCCCCTTGCCCCCATTTTTGGCGGTTTGTTTGTGCATTTTTAGTGTTCTGTGGGCCCACTGATTATGTATAGAAAATTTTGTTGAGTTTGCCAAAATGGTCTAGATTTTTATTTTTCATCCCCCCCCCCCCTCCCTTAATTTTGGCGCCAGAAAAAAATATTTTCGTTATTATAGGTTCATTTTATAGTATATTTCATTTTTATTGTTTTTTTTTAGTTTGAAAATATTATAATTTTAAATTTTAAGCCCCCCCCCTCCTTAATTTTTGGTCGATATGCACCAAAATCTAATCAGCTCTTAATCTTAATGCCCCAAAACTACGTATGAAATTTGGTTTTGATATTCACACTTGTTTTTGAGCTAGCTCGTCCATAAAAATTTGGTAACGCACAGACTTACAGACTAACAGACATTTTGACAAAACAGTTATTATCTCGAAAAATATAATTTTTTCGATGCTCACTTATTAGAGCTTTTTTGTAGACCGAAATACCATGGTTTCGCCCAATTTTTTTAATCAAAATAGTTTCAGCCGTTTTTGAGATATTTCGAAAAAAACAAAACAAAACAAAAAAAGGACTTTTTTCATGCACGATTACAATAATTGACCATACCCTGTATGGTAAAGTAAAAATTGTTGGGATGATTTCAGAGAAGGGTGTGTTATAAGTGAAAGTCGTGTAGTATGCCCATCAGTTTATTATTTAATAAATTATGTTAATTACCAGGCTGTCTAAAAGGAGGATAACGATTCCACTCTTGACATACTACAATTCAATTTATGTATGTATTAATAAATAATTATTATTAATTTATTTGTTAATTCTTTTTTTAACCAAAGGTCAGTGAATTTATTGAGAACGATTGAATGAATGTTTGTAATTTGACAGAGAGCTGTACAATATGCTAATTGAATGTATGATACGAACTTGTCATTGGGAGTTGATTAACTTTGTCAAATGCACTGCATGCCCATTTATTCAGACAACAACATAAATATATGCCTCCACCCTACACCCTCCACCCTACACCCTGCCACCCTCTCTCTTCACTTTATCTCCGGCTCACTCTTCTCAACAAAACGAGATTGATAAATAATTAAACCGATTTCTGTCCTTTTTGTATATTCATGCATGTTTTAATAATAATTCATTAAAAAAATCAGAAATTTTTAATCCAATTTATTTTTTAAATTACATTTTCATTAGACATTTAATTTAATTAAGGGAGAATCGTGTAGGTTCTTGGTGAAACATTTTAAAATAAAGTAAAGAATATTTTTGAAAATTTTTTTAGAAACTTTTTAAAATTTATTGATATTCCTATCTAGAATTTTATATTTTAAATTTTAAGTTTCTAAAAAAAATTTCTTTACGTTGAGTGGATATTGATGAGGCAGTCGAAAAAAGCAGATAATTTATATTATCTTTTTATTTTTATTCAAAAAACCGAGATTTCGGAGGCTATTTCTTCCTTCTTCAGGAGTGAATATTGATGAGGCAGTCCATAAAAGAAGATAATTTATACTATCTTTTTTATTTTTATTCGAAAAACCCACGTTTCGGAGCCTATTCCCTCCTTCTTCAGGAGTAAATATTGATGAGGCAGTTCAAAAAAGAAGATAATTTATACTTTCTTTTTATTTTTATTCAAAAACTGACGTTTCGGAGGCCCTCCTTCACCCTGCCACCTGCCACCCTGCGACCCTCTCTCTTCACTTTATCTCCGGCTTACTCTTCTCAACAAAACGAGATTGATAAATAATTAAACCGATTTCTGTCCTTTTTGTATATTCATTCATGTTATAAAAATAATTCATTAAAAAAAATCTGAAATTTATAATCCAATTTATTTTTGAAATTTCATTTTCAATAGATATTTAAGGTAGTTGTTTCACCATATGGGTTTTCTTAGGATTTTTTTGAAATTTATACATATTATTATGTTAAATACTTCTGCCATCGATTGGTGGCAATACGAAATTTATGAACAATATAGTTCCGGAGATATTTAATTCCAAAGATAGAGTTTTTCAGACTCTATAGTACATTATACTATACGGGATATCGGAAAGTTTACATACATATTTAATTACAATTAAGAAACTCTTCTTACCATTGTGATGAAAATCTAAACCAACATTAAACATTAACTAATATATTTTTTAAGAAAATTTTAATTCATAGTTACAACACAATTTTTAAGATAATAATGAATTAATAATGAAAAATTTACACTAAAAACAAGCTGGCAACAACGCATGTATTTAACCTAAAAAGTGGGTTAACTTTAGTACTTTTTGACGTTGTTTCGCTTCAGCCATTGTCGCAACAGCTTTCAATCGTTTATTAAGAACTTTTTGTTTTATAAATTTTCCTTTATAATGTACTTTATCTGACATTTCTATGATAAAATATTTACAAGCTCGGACAATGTTGCCAGATTTGTCAAACGAGCACGGGATTGGCTAGCAGTGGTACATAAACAGCAAAAAGTTTTGGGCTTATGAATTATGAATCCTTATTGTCTGTTCCATATACTCTAGCATTAACTTTTTGGTAGTATTCTCGCGAAACATCTACCTTAATATAGTTATTATATTTATTAAATGTATTTTATTTATAAGAATCATGTCTGCTGGGCGAGTCAAATATTTAATTCACGCAAAAATGTTTAATTTTTTTTTCTTGTTTTTTAAAACGTACTGAAAAATCATTTTTAAACATTATTTTTTTCAAGATTTTAAGATATTTTAAATTTTTTTCCTAAAATTTTTTAGAAAATTCCATTTTTTTTTTTTTTTTTTTTAATTTTAAAATCTTAGAAATTTGAAAAAAATAATGTTTAAATATAATTTTTTCTGTTCGTTTAAGTCATTTTTCATAAAAACTAAATAATATATAATATAAACGCTAATTTACAAGTTATATGCATATATTTTCAATCAAAAATCATAATAATATTTTAGCAAAGGTTCTATTTTTCGTGGGTTTGAAAATAAGAAAAAAAAATTCATAGATTGTGAGGAATCCAGCGATTGTCTCTTTAAGTAAAATAAGCTTAATTTTTTTTTTCATTTAATTCTCTTTAATATGTCAATGTTAAAGGGTGCCAAATTGGCCATTTTTATGTGATTTTTACTATTTAATTCTGCTCTATTAAATTGATATTTCTTTTTCTAGTGAACGGATTCTCTTAATTCTAATGTGAGCTCAACGTACCGGAGGTGTTCTTCACCCAACAACGTGAGTAATCTTTCCTATATATCTTTAATTTTGTATTGCTGTTATTAGTCAATTTAATGATGAATCAAAAAATTAAAAAGATAGATTTATTTAAAAAAAATCTTAGTTTTAGATCAAAGAGTTAAATTGATTTAATATAAAATATTCTATATTATACCTCCAGATTTTTTTAAAGACAATATGCTATTTTCGCAAAAGCTACTCAAACGCACTTCTGTATTTTGAAAAAACGGGTGAAACAGTTTGGATCTCTGTCCACCATTGCCAAAGTAGCTGCCAAAAACAAACACAAACAAAAAACATAGATTATATTAATATCTACAGGGCGATTCACGGCCGATGGTAGGTTAAACGTTTATGGAAAACGGAACGCAGGATTTTTCTGAAAATTTAGCACCTTACATTTTCTTCTATCGATCTAAAATATTTTCAGCATTGTGACTTTTTCGCTTCCATTGAAAAGTCGTAGAAACTTTATTTTTTTAAATAGAACACCCGGTATATTAACACGTTTTTAGAACTGCACTTTTATTAAAATACTTTTTTGTTAATATTATCCTATACCTATCTCTATCGGTTTTCGAGAATAATAAATAATGTGTGTTTAATATGGTCCAAAACATTGCCCTAATTAAACTTAAATAATTAGCAGAGATTGTGGTGTTGGTGCAAGGTGAAACATCTTTAATAAAGATAAGAGTAAATAAATATTATATTTAATATGGATTTACTATGAGTTAAGGATACTAGGTCACTTACTTCACATTAAAATTAAAAAATTAAAAGATATAAAATTTTTTTTCTTTTTCAATATATATATTTCGGGCTGTCAACCCATCTTCAGGAAATACAGAAAGTAACTAATTCAACTTATTGAATAACAGGTTATATATGTGTTTATTGAACAGAGGGAAAGAATTTTTAAATTATTTTAAAAGGACACTTTCTCTTAAGCTGTTGTTAAGAAAGAATATCAGGTTGGCGTTTGTTGACATAGGATTGTTTGGGTGAAAGGAAAGTTAGTAAGTTCATTGACTTGTGTCTCTAGGTTGGGAATGATTTTTCCGCTTGGATATTAAAAGATCAATTATTATATTTTGTTTTACATCCAGTTGATTATTGATAATATTTTCATCGTTCGACAAATTACTGCTCTCAATTCATGAAAAATTGATATTTTGATGGTAGTTTAGAGTGTTTAGACAGATCCGAAGTATTTAATTTACGCCGAGAAATCGACTCCATATCATACAAGGCGTGCTAAAATTACTATTATTACCGTTATTTTATTTAAGGGGTCAAAAGTAAATAAAGTTAATATACGGGGTGTTCTATTAAAAAAAATAAAGTTGCTAAGACTTTTCGATGGAAGTGGAAACGTCCTAATGCTGAAAATATTTTAGATCGATAGAACAGGTAAAAAATGTAAGGTGGTAAATTTTCAGAAAAATCCTGCGTTTCGTTTTCCATAAACCTCTAACCTACCATCGACCGTGAATCACCCTGTATCAAACAATTTTTATTTTATTTACGTTAAATAAAATAAAATAAAAATCACCCAACAGCAACCGGGAGTCCTGTCCTTCTATGCCTCCAATTTCTACATCTAAATTAATTATTTTTATAAATTAAACATAGAGACCACCAGCATTATTGAATGCAAATTTCAACTTTAAGGTAGTTGTTTCACCATATGGGTTTTCTTAAGATTTTTTTGAAATTTAGACAGATTATTATTTAAATAATTCTGCATCGATTGGTAGTAAAAATGAAATTTATGAACAATATAGTTCCGGAGATATTAAATTTCAAAGATAGAGTTTGTCAGACTCTTATACATTGCACTATACGGGATATCGGAAAGTTTACATGCATATTTAATTATAATTAAGAAACTCTTCTTACCATTAGTTATAAAAAACTAAATCAACATTAAACAATAACTAATACATTTTTTAAGAAAATTTTAATTCATAGTTACAACACATTTTCTGAGATAATAATGAATAAATAATGAAAACTGTATAATAAAAAATTTACACTAAAAACAAGCTGGCAACAAAGCATTTATTTAACCTAAAAAGTGGGTTAACTTTAGTAATTTTTTTTACGTTCTCGCAACAGTTTTCAATCGCTTATTAAGAACTTTTTGTTTTATAAATCTCCCTTTATAATATAGTTTATCTGACATTTCTATGATAAAATATATACAAGCTCGGACAGTGTTGCCAGATTTGTCCAACGAGCACGGGATTGGCTAGTAGTGGTACATAAACAGCAAAAACTTTTGGGCTTCTGAATTATGAATCCTTATTGTCTGTTCTATATACTCTAGCATTAACTTTTTGCTAGTATTATCGCGAAACAATTACCTTAATTCAAATTAAACATTTATCATTTAAAATTATTAATTCACCAAAGTTACAAATACAGTGTATCGAGTCTTTAAAAATATAGAGATTAAAATAGAGCTAAAGTAAAACAATTTTAATTTAAACCGCCAATGCATCAATTCATAATGGATTCAATTAAAATGGGAACTTGGATGGTAAGCGCAAGGAAACTAACTCCCCGCTGACGACATAAATCTTGAGCCCGCAAAACTTTGATAAATCTATATAAATAAAAATGTACTGTTACGCTTAAGTGATACGTTGAAGGATCTCCGAAAGTTCTTCACCGATTTCTTTGAAATTTTCACACAACATTCCATTCAAATACACGAGTGTTTTTATATATAGTGTATCACACCTGTGGCATGTAAAAAATATTTTTTTCAAGGAAACAACGTCAGCGACTCTCTGGGGTTAAAAGCAAACAAACAAGATGGCCGATAATAGCTTTTTGCAAATTTTTCAATTGTCAATATTATTTTTGGTTAAGGGAACAATTTTGATAAGTAAGAAATAATTCATTTACTGTTTTAATACCTAATCTATAATTATTTGCACTTTCAATTTACCACCCTTGCTCTTCTTCGTCTCCCATTAAATATATATTGTTGTGCGCCGACAATATTTTCCTTGAATATAAATATAATTATTTTTAAGGGCAAGGTTTGTCGATCCCTTTGATGCTCGAAGGCCCCTTTTTGACAATAGGAGAGCGGAGTTTACGATTCGCTTCCTGTACCTTCAATAAATATGAAATGGCTCTTAAAGCAAGTCGTAAATAATTGTCAGATGGCCCAGATGTGTAAATGTCATTTTAGCGTGAGAAATATCTAAAGATTAAATTTCCAGAAATGGGAGGAATGATTTTTAAGATACGCCCCGCTAATTAAGAATTTGGCCTATGAGAGGGAATCTTAGAATTTCGACGCTTCAGGCAGTTTTTAGTAAGTTGAGAGTTAGTCAGTTCTAATTTTCAGTTGAGAGAGGACAGTTCGAATCTGAAGCCCAGTTGGGGTGGTCAGTCAGTTGTCAATTGGAGTTAAGAGATGAATAAAAAACCAATATGAAATAATCTCTTCTTTTAAATACATCCTTCTCTCCTCATCATCAATCGGCATCAAGGCTTAAACAGGTCGAATCGCTTGGGCGCGTTACCAGACCATTCACGGGGAGATATCTTCGAGATAAAACAACAAATCGCCAACCTTTCTCTGGTCAAGAAGGGTTGCAACCAAAAACTTAGTGTTGTCGTAACAATATTACAGGAATTATTTAACGGATATAGTGGTGTTTCACAAGGTGGAAATAAAATTTAAAAAATTAAAAAATCTTTTAAATTATTTTGGAGATTTTTTATTTATTATATTTTATTATGTTTTTTATCTATTATTTATCATTTAAAATTATTAATTCACCAAAATTACAAATACAGTGTATCGAGTCTTTTAAAAATTTAGAGTATAAAATCGACCTAAAGTGAAATAATTTTTCTTGAAACCGCCAAGTCCATTCATGCATCCATTCATAATGGATTCAATTAAAATGGGAACTTGGATGGTAAGCGCAAGGGAACTAACTCCCCGCTGACGACATAAATCTTGAGCCCGCAAAACTTTACCAAGGATGTGGTAAGAGATGGATTCAACTTGTGTCGCGTATGCCGGATGTCTTCCTCTCCCTCTCGCTATGTAAATGTTTCCACGTCACTTTCCTTTCCAGAAAAGCTGCTTGACTGAATCATGGCACACAAGTTAAGCATTTTTTTTACTGAAAAATGATTGGAACAATTCGCAAGACTTGTCAAAGAATGCAAAACCAGACCGATTTTTTCTAGACAAGTAATTCCTGTTTTAAGGTTTTGTTTGCTGCAGTTGTTGTTGTCCAGGTTGATGGAGAAGTTGTTGAATTTCGAGTCGATTGTAAAGTACGTGTAAATCTGCTCCACTCGTAAATCTTATTTTTTCTCATTACGAATTAAATGATAGAATTATATAAGATTTTTTAAAATTATTATTATCATATTATTATTATTTTTTTTAATAAAACATATTTATTAATTTACCCTTGTGGACTGTGAGTATTAGAAACATTTTTTCGAAAAAATGGAAAACAAAACTAAAATAAAGAGAAATCAATGAGGGTGTAGGTACACTGCTTGATACAAATAAACATTTACATATATATACCAATTACAAATAAATATGTATATACAGGGTGTTCCACAGAATTCGTTCATTAAAAGTTTTCATGGAAGGAGTTGAGAGAAAATTTTGAACTTTGACATATTTATGTTTTGGAATATTCGCTTTTTAAATAAATTATTAAAAACTATTGGACACTTTCTGCTTTGCCGCAATCGCTTTTAACTTTCTTATTTTCTATGGAATCCCCAAAATATTTTTGAATCATTAGGTTAAGTGTTAAAAACTAAAATGATTTTATATGTATAATGCACTTGATGTCTAAAATTTATCATTTCTGAGTTATTTTAGATAGTTGGTAAAATCTACCAATTTAGCGATCATCTTTAAAAATTAATAATAATTAAACTATTGTTTGTAGAATTAATTTGATTAATTAGAACTCTTAATTAGATATTAAAGAATCTTATTTAATCATAAAAATTCAAATTTTATATCCAGGATGACCATAATAATCGTTTATTTCTGAAAATCAAAAGGTTGTTAATACTCAATTTTTTCAAATGGAACATGGCATAAATTTTAGTATTTTTGAATTCTACATAAAAATCCAATAGAAGTTTATTAAATATTTCATATACCTAAAATGAATAATTTTTAAAATAAAAAATATTTAAATTTAAAAAAACTATTCTTTTTATGTATAGAGAATATTTAATAAACTCCTATTGGATTTTTATGTAGAATTCAAAAATACTAAAATTATACATAACTACATAATAAATCATTAATATCTAGACGAGTGAAATTTAAAATATTTTTTATTTAAAAAACTATTCATTTTAGGTATAGAAAATATTTAATAAACTTCTATTGGATTTTTATGTAAAATTCAAAAATAGTAAAATTTATGCCATGTTCCATTTGAAAAAATTGAGTATTAACACCTTTTTGATTTTCAGAAATAAACGATTATTATGGTCATTCTGGATATAAAATTTTAATTTTTATGATTAATTAAAATTCTTTAATATCTAATTAAGAGTTCTAATATTAGTCAAATTAATTCTACAAACAATAGTTTAATTATTATTAATTTTTAAAAATGAAGGATAAATTGGTAGATTTTACAAACTATCTAAAATAACTCAGAAATTATACATTTTAGACATCAAGTGCATTATATAAAATCATCGTAGTTTTTAACAATTAATCTAATGATGTAAAACTATTTGGGGGTACCATAGAAAATAAGAAAGTTAATAGCGATTGTGGCAAAGCAGAAAGTGCCAAAAGTTGTTAATAATTTATTTAAAAAGAGCATATTCCAAAACAGAAATACTAGTATTTCAAAAGTTCAAAATTTTCTCTCAATTCTTTCCATGAAAACTTTTAAGGAACGTGTTCTGTGGAACACCCCGTATATAATTTATTTGTTTGAGACTATAATTTTTGGCTTTACTTATATATTATGTTGCATGTTGGAGAGAGTTTTATCTCGAGAGTTAGACTAACTTCCCAGCAAGCAAGTTAGTGCTCGGGTTCAACGCCCAGGGGGATGAAGCCTTCTGGCATGCAATATAAAAATATTTTCTACTAATATCTTAGATATTGTGGCCATAGAATTTTTTTTTAAATAAATAAATAAATGTAAAGACCTAATGACAAAAACTAAGAAAGAATTCACTGAAAAAATGTAAGAGTATAATAATGAAAAGATGAAATTTTCTTTTTAATTGACCAATATCTATCTACATATAAAAGCCAAATACCACTGACTCAAATCGAGATCTCCCTAACCATGAAGTCCAGTAACTTGAAATTTGGTAGATCGTTTCTTCATGAGTAATAGAAGCTCGATAAAAAAGGATTTCCATCTAAAATAGGAGATGGATGGTAAAAAAAAATGGAAATTAAAACCTTTTAAACAAAACTCAACCGGATTTTGTATACCTACATGATCTGTGTTCTCCAAAATTTTGAAAATTTTTAAGTGAATTTAATACTAGACTCGCCCGGGAGGCAGGCTTTGATTTCAGAGCGTACCCAGTAACTCGCCTACGTAATGAAGTCGGTTAAAAAACAGAGCAATTTTCTTTCCTTTTTATTTTTCTTAAATCATCAAAAAATTGGGAACATACTCTCGAGATAAGGTATTTTAATCTTTCCCAAAGAAATAAACACATTCATCACTAAAACCCCATTAAATTTTAATGTGATTTCATTTATATAAAAGTTAGACTAAAGATACAGACAGACCTTTCGAAATTTTTGTTTTAAATAAATGCCCCGACAAACATTTAGTTTTGTAAGACCAGATATTTTTCGCATATCATTGGTTGAATACCACTGTACTAAAAATTACTGTAACGAATAACCCGCAATCAAATTAGACTATTTACACACTAGGCAACTTGTAGTTTCAGATCTAATAAGGTTATTTTATTATATACTAGTATAAGTAGATTTGGATATTCTCAAAAATAAAACTTTGTCACTTAAATTTTTCTAAATTTGAAGTTTTCACTTTACTTTATTCTTGAAAATTTTCATTTTAATTCATTAATTCTCAAACTATATTTTCTTCTCAATATCGTTGCATAATTAACGACCCCTTCATATTGAAATATCTTTTGAAGATAAGTTCCGTACACCATTTATATCCCGATCCTTTCTAACTATATATGATTTATGCATAGTACTTCTTTAGAGTCTATAATTAGAGAGTCTACCACTTTGTTGATTTAATAGGAAATTTAATTAATTGTAGAATTACTTACAAAATTCTTTCATAGCTAAATAGAGAGCAAACAAGATTCCATTTATTTGTGTTTCAATAAGAAATTGCCTATAATAATAACTTTACTAATATCCGATTGTTTATTTGCATATAATTTTAGATTTTATTTATATTAATTTCAAATAAATTAAATGTTAGTATTAGTAGGAGGAGTACCTACCTGAAAAAAGGAAAAAAATGATATTAGTAAAATCCTGAAGTAGGTCTGTACTTTTTTATCTATAATAGCAAAAAAGTACACGCCTACCCGATACCCAAACTTAAAGAATTTGATTTTCCAGAAAATAAGAAAATCAAATACTTAATCTATGTGTGTATGGTATATTTGGAGGTATATGTTTATATCAACCAGAGGACAACCTCGTCGATTTCTCTTTACGAATTGTTATAATTTTTTATAGTTCTAACTATAAAAGAACTTATATTTGGCACCTAAGTTTGAATTAATCAACTAAATACCTTCAGTATGCGAGCCCCAATAGCACTTGGCCGCTTTTTATTTATTTAACGAGTTTCCATATTGAACCTAATTTTGAATAGCAAATGACGTCAGACGTCCTTAAGGGTGTTGACCCCTAAACGATTACAATCAGATTCTTTTTAAACTTTGGAAATTGATAAATATTTATGAATAAAAAAATCCTTTCAAAATTTTATGAAGTTCTGAGCGCTCCTTCCGAATATAATCAATTTATAAATTAACACATATCCTTATGGGATATTACTATATTTCGACTTATTCTGATAAAATTATAAAAAAATTATATTTAATGGCAACGAAAATCTGTTGAAATTTCAGGTACTCTCTCTTTAAATATTGACGGAACTGTGTACAAAAATTCAAAGGGACTAGTGCGCTAGATTCTTCAATAAAAATTAATAAAGTCAAAAAAATGATTTCTTTCGAAAACACCTCAAATTCACTGTTGAAACGTGGCAACATCGCATATTGTAAAAGAGCATCTCCCCGAAATATAAAATAAAATAACTTTTTTCCTACGTTCATTATGAGTGTAGAACAATACAACTCTGGAATAACATAAAATAAATAACTAGGAATAAATATGCTAGCGTTTTTATATTCAAATATATCCATTTCGCATGCGCTATACCGCGGCGTTACCAAGGGTTTCTTTAATTTGAGTGTGTAGACACAGACAGGGCTTTTTCATATGAGTGCGTGTCTCACTCACAAAAGTTTTCGCTTTGAGGCGGGGAAAAATAAATGCCGTTCTGTCTCAAATTTTTGGTAGTGAGTATACGGTGTCAACTCTTTTTAAGTTAAATATATATAAATAAAAATGTACTGTTACGCTTAAGTGATACGTTGAAGGATCTCCGAAAGTTCTTCACCGATTTCTTTGACATTTTCACACAAACATTCCATTCAAATACACAAGTGTATTTATATCTAGTGTTTTTATAGATATCACACCTTTGGCATGTAAAAAATATTTTTTTCGAGGAGACAACGCCAGCGCCTCTGGGGGGTGGGGGGGGGAGCAACAAACAAGATGGCCGATAATAGCTTTTTGGAAATCTTTCAACCGTCAATATTATTTTTAGGTAAGGGAACAATTTTGACAAGTAATACATAGTTCATTTACTGTTTTAATACCTATTCTATAATTATTTGCATTTTCAATTTATTTTCAAAACTAGTATTATTTTTTAAACATATTTAAATTTTTGATCAAATCAATTTTGACAGGTAAGCAATATATAAAATTTATCATTTTTTTTTAAGAGTTAGTCACAGCAAATCGTGGTCGGGTCAGCTATTATCTATATAAATTTTAACCATAAAACGAGACGCTGCCCGCCAGGGCCGAAGGCCCGAACGTCAGCTAGTAAATAATACAATTATAAATATGAGTGTTATTAATTTCTCATTTAATTCCTGTAATAATCGAAAATAATATTAAATTATATTCTATAAAGTAAGTGAGGTCCGATGTTTAAGAGGCGGATATTGAAAGTTTAAATTAATTAGAAAGTCCCGAGAGCTTAAGGAGACGAAGTTTAATAATCTTCCTTTACGAGTAATAATTAAGCCCTGCCTCCTTTTGCTTCAATTGGCGAAAATTTTACCAAACGATTATTACAAAAGCACATAAACCATTAGCTGATGGTGTAGAGTGTAGTGTAGAGCATATACACTCTTCGAAGGACATGGGGCGCAAATTTTATAGTCGACTTTTCACGGCCTAAGCATCCGGATTAAAAATTGAAATTTACGATGATGCGTTTCATTCTAATGACTCGGGATCAATTATTTAAATTTTCAAAGTGAAAAAAAAATACTATACCATCGCTCTATTGATTTACTCAAGCCAAAGCGTACGCAGATAAATCAAAAATAAATTTTTCAATTTTATTGTCGACCCGCTCAAATACTAGCCGACCCAAGGATGGTTTATTCCACGCCTTGAGCTGCTTTCTAATAGTGTTATTTAATTTTTTTTTTTACTTCAAATATATGACTCCAAGCGGATTTGAAATATATTTAGCTCGGGTGAGTGAAAAAAATAATGTTGCGGAATTTATGGGGAAAATTCTGCGTTCATAAAGTTAACCATGCAAAAAATATACCATACAGCGTTTTCAAACGGAGTTTTTTTTATTTAATGAAATATTAATTTCCAATAAAACCACTTTTGTATAACACACGCGGTTTCGCTGGAGCTGTTTTATTTATACGTCCCAAATAAATTAATAAATCAATAGATTATTATATAACTAAATATAAATTAAATCTTCAGTTTTTTAAAACTTTTTATTTACATGAATCAGTTTTAATTTTTTTATTTTATTTTTTTTTTTTTTTACCCCATAAATAGTTAAAAATTATAGAGCGCAAAAAAGTCTTTTTTCAATTTTAAGACTTTTCAAGTTTTTTATTTTCACATTTATATTCTATAGTATATAATGTGAAGTATTGCGATCGCCTGCTGGGGTCCGAATTCTTTGAAATCTTGTATCTCAGAGATGAAAAAAGTTAATTTCATTTTGTGACATCTAGGTGGAAGGAATTGATGCCCTTAAATAATTGGAAACCGAATTTAGCATATAAAATAGGATATTGTGGTCCCCAGAGACCAAAAAGTGACCAAAATCCATTGGTCAGTGCGTACCTACGTTTCGCAACCATAAGTCTCAGAGCTACGAAATTCGAAACTTAAGCTCGAAATAGGCTAGAAGGAGTACAGCACCAGAAGTTGACATTTACATGAAATAATTTTTTTTATTCTTGCAAAAACGGCACTAATGATTTTATTTTAATTTATGTACTTGTCGTGTATAAATTTAAATCCGATTGAAATAAAGGAAGTGGATGTAAATTAGGAGTGACGCGATGATTTCAAAAAGTGAGAATGGGAAAGTCGTGTGGTAACCACACAAGTTGATTTTTTCTATGTTCACCGATCTAAAAAAATAAAACATTTGGAGTTTTTAAAAATTCCTTTTACGGATTTTTTTGGACTTCCAAGACTTTTGGGGAAAATCGACTTTTTGGAGAATTTTTTGCCATTTTTTGGTTATTTTTTTTCAAAATCTTAATTTTTATAGCGGCTATAATTATAAGACGCTCCCTTTTATTGATCTACCAATTTTTAGCCAAATCGAAATCATTGACCAATTTCTTCTTTTTTCGAATCAAATTTTTTTTTCAAGTAAGATGACTATTTCGAACGGTTCTAACATTAAATTAATAATCTCAGCAAAATCTCTCCAAAAGAAGCTTTTTTTTGTTTGAAATTTTATTCTTTTTAATATAGCTATAGCAAATAATTAAGAACCACCAATTTTCAGCACTAAAGTTAAAATTTACGATATATTTTAACATTTTCTATCTGCAAAACTGAGCTACCTATCAAAACATATTTTTTAGAAGCAATATATTTACAATAAAATATGCTTAAAGAAATTTAATTAAAATAAGATTGATCAGTTCAAAAAGTTTCTTTAGAACATAGAAGCTGTTTTTAATCAAATGTTTTGCAATTTTATTGTCAACATACATAAAATTCGTGAATGTATTAGATACTTTTTTCCTGACAAAGAAAGGCTATTTAGAGACTATTTATCTACAAAATTACAGACTTTTTTTAGTCCAAAACAGATTTTTTATTACCATTCCAGTCTACCAGGTGGTCTGCAGAACAACTCTGATTTATAAAAGTTGTCCCCACTTCAAAAAATTTAGAAAACAGTCACTAGACAGTTTTGGTCACCACTAGTTGACAATCTTCGATAATAAATATCGTTTTATTTTCTGAAGTTTGTCAATAAAAAACATCTTATTCCTCAATTTCTTTCATAGATTGTACACATATACAGTGACAGTAATTGATTTTTTAATTATCTACGCTTATTAAACGAGAAAAAATTGTATATAGGTATATTTGTTTATATAGATATATATTTGTATCTTGGTTCTAGTTTTTGATGGGTTTTTTCGTAATCAAATTAATTATTCTCAGGTAGACAGATCCAAATCTTGGAGTTTAAAAAAGGTTTCACTTTTGTTTACTTTTGTACCCAGACAAAAAGTTAATGTGTCGGATTAATCCATTGTTCTCAAAGGCCTTGAAGAACTATTGTGATTGTGGATTTTAACATATTTTGTTCTCGAGGTTGTGGGGGGGGGGGGGGTACAGTGGGCGAATCTATATATATATATAATTCTTAGTGTGTATGTGCGTGATCGACCCACACCTAAACCACTGAACGTATCGAAACCATATTTATACCATATGTTTATTTAGTGCTCCGGATGGCTTATCTAAATTTTGGGCCAAATCGGTTTTATTTGATTTCACACGATTTTAAGTAATTAAATTAATTATTCTCAGGTAGAAGAATGCCAATCTTGGCGTTTTAAAAAGGTTTCTCATTTCTTTTGTACCCAGGCAGACAATGGGTTTGGGTTAATTCATTGTTATCAAAGGCCTTGAAGAGACATATATTCGAACGGAGGAATATATATATGTAAGTGTTCACTCCTAAATTCAAAAAAATTAATTAATAGCCCTAATGAAAATGTGTTAAGATAATTGTATAAATTTAAATAAAAATGTAATAGATGAAATTTTTATATAATAAATTTATTTAGTACCTAAATATCATTTTTTTTTTAATATGCTCAAAATAAATAATATCTACAATCTATAAAAAATATTTTTTAATTTGCTTTCGCAATGAGTTATATTATTTCTTGGAGCTGATTTTTAATTAATAAAATATACCTATCTAATTAAAATACAGTTGAACAAAATTATATTGCAAACAAACTTTTGGCCGTCTCGAGACGCTGCCCGCCAGGGCCACCTGCCCGGAGGGCCAAGGTGCAGAGGGCGTGCCGGAGGCACGCCTGACGCATCTTGTATTATATATATTTGTATTTTTTTTAATTTGAAAGCGGGTCTCAATTAAAAATCGACATTTTTATCAGAATTTTAAATTAAAAATAATATTAAAATAAAGCTTTTAACTGAAGGAAGAAGTTACGGAGCATCGCTCGTGCCTCCAGGTACTTTATTTTTAAGAGTTAGGTGTCGGTTCAGGGTGAAACATTTTTAAAAAAATCAATTAGTTAAATTGTCAAGGTAGGTTTCAGAAAATAAAACAAATATTATATGTTTTGAGTTTTATCTCGATATATATATTTCGGGTTTTGAGCCCATCATCAGGAGTTAACATAGAAAACATGTTAACTCTTGATGATGGGCTCAAAACCCGAAATATATTTATCGAGATAAAAACTCAAAATATATATTTGTTTTATTTTCTGAAATCCACCTTAAGTGATTTTCTTAATTGTTTATTATGAATGTAGAATTGATGGAAAGCAGCCCAAGGATAATAAAAAATAAAATTCCTAATAAAAGTAATTTTCCTTCGTTACCCTTTTAAACCCTAAAGAAAGTAGGAAAATCCTCCGAAACGTTGATTTAAAAGATAATGAACGTGACGATCTAATAAATTTATTTTATTTGGAATTTTATTTTTCAATATCCTTGCCTTTTATCAATAAATTCTATCAGTCCGTCTCTCCAAAATAAAATATTTCTAATATTTATTTTTTATTATATTTAAACTTATTACTTCGGGCGGCTTTAATTGTCAAGCAAAGTGAGTCTTGAAAAAGTTTCTACTTTTTCTTCCGATTCACTTTTTCGACGTGTTTCCGTTTCTTCTTTCTTTTCTCCCTCTTATGTATTATTATTATTATTATTTTGTTTTTTGTTTTATTTTGTTACCCTTTATCTCGGGGTGCAGAGCCAAGGCTTTGTCTATCGCTCACATTCCAACTTTTCACCACCCACGCTTCCTTGCTCATTTCTTTTCTTTAAAACTCGACAATTTGAGTGCAGAGGAGCAAGTTTCTCCCCTGATCAGCCAACTCATCATTATATATTATATACCCTACCCGTGCATTGACGAAGACATCTTTTTATAACTCGTCTATTTTATCTTCCACGCAAACATTCTTGTGGGCTTCTTTCTTTAGCAAAATAAATTAAATGGCGTACACAACGCACACTCTTTATATATAAACGAGCTTCGAGGGCGAGCCGAGGCGGCTGGTGCCTTGGCGGGCGGCGTCTCGATCCAAAAATGTTATTCCTCTTAAAAAACCATACTCCAAATGTATACCTGTAAACTCCCGAAAATACATAGTCTCTTAAATGTTTCGCCTCATTTTCGTCCTGACACAGCTACAGAATTGAGGCTCTAGATATGAATCTGGAAGTATTTTTTTTCTATAATCTACAGCATTGTGGTATTTTTTGTGTGGAAATAGATTTATTTAAATACCTGGATCATGTGAGGAGGAGAATTATATTATATCATTTTTTTTAAATTTGGGATCGATAATCGATATAAGGCTCCAAATATTTAAAAGAGATCAGGTGTTGTTTGTATGACAGGCTGCTCCATCCAGTATTACCATGAGAAACTCTGGCGTGTCTTAAGTCGTTCAA
The DNA here is from genome assembly GCA_024734495.1 of Forficula auricularia. NCBI lineage: Eukaryota > Metazoa > Arthropoda > Insecta > Dermaptera > Forficulidae > Forficula > Forficula auricularia. Next base: position 2,691,647 of record JALMQS010000681.1, read on the forward strand.
TTTTGTAAAAATCAAAAAAATAAGAATAACAAAATTTAGATTTTTAAAAAATTATAAAAAGTGGCAATTTATTAAAAAATAAACAAATAATATATAAAATATAAATCAAATACGATGAGATTAATTTCTTCTTCTGTGCGCAAAGAAAAGCGAATTGAATATTTAATTTTTGAGTGGTGGGGTGGGGAGAAATAATTATCAATATATTTAATGTTTCTTAATTTAAAATCAATTGGAGTCTTTCATTTCAAAATTCGAGTTCAAATTACAATTATATTTCAAATTTGCCGCAAATATACCGACGGCATCAGCGCTCCCTGTCAGCAGCAAATTAATCTGGCTATTATATATATTATACTATTGGTATCTCTCAGTTGGTAAACAGCGCTGACTGGTGGTCAAAATAAAAACTAAAACAATCGGGTCATATTCATTTTTATTATTAAAGTTCTTATCGGGAAATAAGGACTATATTTTTTATGCAGATAATTTATATTTTATTTCCAACGTTTCATCAACTTTGTTGACTCCTTCAGGGCTCACATAGTTATCTTCCATGCATATTTGTCATTTTTATAATCATTCTTTCAAGACAAGTCATTAACATCAAACATGAGATTTTTTTTAAACTTATCTTTTGAACCCCTTGAAGATACGATTCTAGTGTATTTCTAATTTTATTATAATACTTGGTTGCCATATTTATTAAATTAATTGGTTTATGTGGGATCTTACTTCTTAGTAGCATTGGTTCAGATAAAACATTCATATTCCTATTTCTGTCACATGGCCGGAGAACTTCAAAGAACTTTGAACAGATAAGATAACACGAGAGATCAAATGAAGGGATGACATTTTCTCAAGGAAGTAAGCTTTTCTGTTGATCCACGTGGTGAGATTCTTGAACCACATCCTTCCCACCCTGTATAGTCATAATATATCGCCCTCTCTCTGTTTACCACCACCTCTGAAAAGAGCGATTCATTTAATATTAACTTTGCTGAATAATTAATTACTTGCGCCCTCCGATCTTGAGCAGCAGCGTCCTAGAATTAGCGATGCGTAATTAAACCCATCAATCATTGCAAATGCGAAACGAAAAGCAACTATATATAGATATATGCAGATGTGGGTGTTCAATATCTATATGGATATGGATAGAGAGATAGAAAGAGACGTATCCCATCACGCTCCTCATATGTATTGGCAGATGGCAACAGTAATTGTCCGATTATACACGAGGTTTGTTTACCAAGCGTTGCTTTTTGATCAACCTGCCAAATGGTTATCATACAAAACGGCTTGATAAATATTTATATGGGATTCATTGGAATTGTTCATTTTGACTGCTTTACAATTTTACCATTGTATTTCAAAATTACTTTGAATTTAGATCTTAAATATTTATTAAGTTTTTCGAAATTCAAATTTATCTATTTTTTTAGATTTTAAATATTTATTAAAATTTTTGAAATTCAAATTTTTATATTTTTTACATGCTTTTATTTAACTTAAATCCACTGTCACTCTATTTATTGGAAATTCGAATTTTGTTATTGACCATATTTTTTTCGAAATGAATAAATAATAGAAAGTTTTTGTGTCGAGGGTAGCAGAATTTTTATATATTGAAGTAGACAATAAAAGAGTCCGTCTTCTGCTGGAATTATAGATTTTATTTATAACGAGACTATAATTTCGAGGACTTTGCCCTCTTCATCAGTCTATTACAATTTATTCACAGGAATTAATGTATGAATGGAGTACATACATACATACATTAATTCCTGTGAATTAATTGTAATAGACTGATGAAGAGAGCAAAACCTCGAAACTATAGTCTCGTTATAAATAAAATTTATAATTCCAGCAGAAGGACTACACTCTTTTATTGTCTCCTTCAATGAATAAATAATACATATGAATGGATTTTGATGAGGTACAAAAGAATAGAGATAATTATAACTCTCTTTTTTATTCAAACCGACGGTTCGGAGGTTTATTTCCTCCTTATTCAGGAGTTTGAAAGGTCAGTGAAGGAAATACAATGTGACATTTCCCTATAAAGAATAAACCTCCGTAACGTCGGTTTGGAATAAAAAAAGTTATAATTAACTTAGACAAATTAACTTTTTAAACGTTAGTTTTAATTTTTTCTTAAAGCAATTTGAGCCACAAAAATTAAATAATGTAATCAATAATTTCTTATGTTAATTCTACATATATAGAAAATTATTTTATTATTTTTTGAAAAAAGAAAATGAATTGAGCGTCCGACGGGATTCGAACCCAGCACGGTTGTCTCTCTTCTTTAGCCGAAGAGCGGATTTATCATCCGTGGCCTAGTTGGTAAGGCTTTCTTCAGATAAAGGAGAAATACACGGGTTCGGGTGCTCAATTCATTTTTAAAAATAATTTTCTAATAATGTAGAATTAACATAAGAAATTATTGATTACATTATTTAACTTTCGAGGCTCAAATTGCTTTTTATAATTATCTCTCTTTTTTTAACCTTGGACTTCTTCAATTCACTTATCAGTGCGTCTCCAAAAACTACTTCAATCGTAATAAATAATATCTCGGTAAATAACATTTTTATGGAAATTATTAATATAAGCCCTTTTTTCTTTAACTAATGAAGCCTTCTGCTCTCTCAAATTCTATACTACTAAAGCGCATTTGTGCCAGCCTCTGTACCTATCTATGTACCTATGTAACTATGTCCCCCAGGGGGTGGGAGGTGGGGTCCCCCTACTACTAAAGGGCATTTGTGCCTGCCTCTGTACCTACCTATGTCCTATGTCTCCCCCAGGAAGTGAGAGATGGGGTCCAGGGGCGATCAGGGGTGGGGTTGGGAGGTACTAAAGGGCATTTCTTTCTGAGTCTGTACCTATATCCAGGGGGCTACTAAAGGGCATGTGTGCCTGTATATCCTATACTACTAAAGCGCATTTGTGCCTGGCTCTGTATATATCTATGAATCTATGTCCGTCCCCCAACAAAAACAGTCATAATGGTTACCAATTTAAATGAAATTATCTATATATATATAATTAAGTTTTTGTCTGTACATTGGGGTGGTGGTGTGGCTGGGGGGTTCTGGGTGGGTTTCAGGCGGGGGATTTGTATTCGCGGGGTGGGGTCTGGGGGATGAGCCTCTTGGCTAGCAAGATGGCCGCCGAAGGCGAGCTTGAAGCTTGTTTTTTATTAAAATCATTTGAGACATTTTTGAGAAATTTCGAAAAACTACAATCGGTTCAGGATGAAGTACACTACCAAGAAAGAATAAATAATTTTAAAAATCAGTCGACGAACCTCCTTACGAATTAGGTACAACCTCGAATTTCAAAATTCATTACGGGTCTAGCCAAAAGTCTGGTTATATTTTACTTAAATAGTAGATATTCAATAAACTCCTTTTTTTGAAGTTGGTTAAAAATTGAAAGTCTTATTGATTTTATTGGAATCAGAAGATTTCCAAAAGTGAATTTCTGAAAATATCATTCGAATACTTCAGTTATTCTCTATAAGTGAAAGTAATATAAAGGGGTTTATTCAAGCGAATTCCCCCTCTTACCTTCCACCGCTTCCTCTTGAGCTTCGTTTTCCCTTCCTTCCTTATCCTGTTTGAATATTGAAGAAAAAATTTAACCAAGTGAATGAGAAAACATAAAGGAAGTATCATAAATGAACTAAAAAGATTTTTTTATCTCTATATATATATATATAAATTGAATAAAAGAATTTTTTTATATAAAAAGATGTCAGAATCTATAGTTAGAATTTATTCTTAAGGAACAAAAGGGGGTGAAGATTTTTTTTCTCTCTCTCTTCCCTTTAACAATTTCATTTCTACTGTTATAAAAAGCAGATGCCATTTATAATCTTTTTGATTTAATTGAACGAATTTGAATTCGTTGAAAATACGAACATTATTTTAAATAGTGATGGTGCCTCCCTGTGGTGGTAAAAAAAAGGGAAAAAAGGATTTTTCTTTTCGGTGCCAAGAATTTCTTTTAATGCGAAAAATGAGGTTTCTTTTCGTTTGTTAAAAATAATAAACAAAAAACGTAAAGTTCTTCTACAGAACGAATCAATCATTGAAAATTACTGATTAATGTAAAAAAAAAAAAAAAATATTATAAATTAGAGATCTCAAATTCAAAAGTTATAATGGTCTGTGAGCTATGTATGTTTAATTATAACCAGAATGTTAGCTAGACCCGATGTTATGATAACATCTGTGTTTTTGTTTGCATCCTTTCTTGACCAGAGAAAGTTTGACGGAGTTGTTGGCTTATCTTCGAAGAATTATACGCCTCGGAGAAATAGCCTTTGTAAAGTGTCCTTGCGATCTGACCTCTTAGATTTGATGCTAATTGAAGGAGGAGGTGTTTTGTAAATAAAAGGATATTATTTATTTAATATAGACTGTTTTTATTATTTAATGAATAGGTACATTTCTCTGGCTAGAGAGCTTCAAATTTGTATCAGTTATTTCTCAACTCACTCTCATGTACTGCCTCAACTGCCCTAAAACCTGCCTGCTTGTATGCTGAAAATTGCCTGACTTTTGAGTTGAAATTCGCCAAAAACTTCTTATTGGTTGAATCTTTAATCAGCAAGGCGTTTAAAATATTGAAGTCCGCCTATTTTTTTAGAAATTAGTCTCCTGGAAAATTCCCACGCAAAGACGAAACCCCCAATGAATTTACTATTGACATCTGATGTTAAAAGCCATCCGTCAGGACTTATTTCTTTACCCAAAATATGACAAGCTTACTTTAAATTTATTGAGGTTCAAAAAGTGGGAATTGTAAATTTCCACTTTGCTATTGTCAAAAAAGCACGTTCCAGCATCAAAAAGCATCCCGCCTGCTACTCAAAAATATTGCCCTTAAAAATAATTATATTTATTATTAAGGAGTTAAATTGAGTGCCGCGTTCATAACACCGTAATGAATTTTGAATTTCGAGGTTTTGGCTAATTCGTAAGAAGGGTCTTGGGCTGATTTTTAAAATTATTTATTGTTTACTGCTAGAGTACTTTATCCTGAACCGATTATAGTATTTTCGAAATTTCTCAAAAATGACTCAAATGATCTTAATAAAAAAAATTTGATACAGCAGAAGGCTTTATTAGTTAAAGAAAAAATGGCTTATATTAATAATTTCCATAAAAATGTTATTTTCCGAGATATTATTTATTACAATTGAAGTAGTTTATAGACGGACTGGTAAATTAATTGGAGACACCACCCCGTACCACTCTCGCACACCACATCCCGCCACGCCCCCTGGACACCCCGAAACCCCGCTATGCTCCTGGACCCCCCTCCACCGACCCCACACACCACCTACCCCCGCACCCAGTTTTTGCATGTCTAGCTCTCTAAAGGCCCACAGATTATGTATTACAAAATTTGGTTGAGTTTGCTCCAAGGGCAAGAATTTTTCACCCTCCCCACTTTTTGGGTGGTTTGTGAGGAAATTTTTTTGAACAAAAGTTGTCAGAAATAACATCCCCTACAACTTTGCTCATAAGAAAATTTGCTGTAGAGTTATTTGGGAGTTATTTGATAATTTTATTCGTTCGCCCCCCCCCCAACCCCCTTTTGGGGCCAAAATATAAAAATATCAAAACGTTATAAACCTAAGTTAGAAGACATCTGATGCAAATATTAAATTTCATAATAATCCCTTCAGCCATTTTTACGTGAATCGTGAGCAACTTTTCGCCGAGCCCACGGAAACAGACGGACAGACATACAGGAATTTTGTTGAGGGTGTTTTCGTTCATAACTTTACTTGAAACGTGTGCGACCAAAATTTGGCGTGATTTGGACCAATGTACAGACAAAATCTTAATTTATATATAGAGATAAATAAATAAGGGAAGAGCCCCCCCCAGCACCCTGTATGAAGGTTTTCTAGATCGTATTGATAATTTTTATTACAAATAATTAATTTAAGAATGGATAATTAATGTGAAGTGCACTAGGACAGGCCAGAATATTTTAGATGGAATCTAGAATTCAAACGTGACTGAAGACGGAAGACAAGCTCGGATTTTATTGCAGCCGGCATTCTCATTCGCCACTGCCACTTGGATAGAAATGGCTTTTTGGCACAATCCCAGATGCCTCAGGGTCACTTGAGCTCTTTTCACTTTAAGAGTCATTAAAAAACCGAGAGGGTGGTTGGTGCCTGGTGGGTGGCTTTTAGAAAAAGATCAGGTGTCCCGGCTGGTCAATATCAGACTCATCAGGCTCCATTTGCCATCAACTTGTGTAAATATCGCCGAAATTAATTAAGTAAATGGAATTAAAATAAAGTCATAAATATATAGAGAGAGAGTGAAATCAGAATAATACTTTAATTAAGATAAAGAAGAACGAAAAAAGTTATAGGGTGAAAAATATTTAATCACATTTATTTAATTAATATTTTATTGAAATCACAAACGAAGGGGTTGTTTATTTCATTTTTGAAGATCGAGGGAAGATATGAGTTTTATTCAATTTTACATTAAAAGATAAATTTATTTTTTTACTCTCAATTAGCACCTAACTAGTAAGTAGAAGTATTTTGTATATATTGTGGTTAGAAATTGAAATTTTTTAATTACTTTTCCATATTAAGTATTGGGATATGTAGTTCATTTTCAAGACTATATCAAAAGGTAGTGTCCTTTTTTTGAATAAATAAATACGTTAACCCTCTCCTTAATCTACAATTGATAAAGATAGATTAAGCTTTTTTTTCAATTAATCCCATTAAATATTTTGAAAAGAATTAGTTTGCCGAGAGTAGGAGAGTTGACGCTTCATAAGGACATATCCAATGAGGGCGTCCTCTCTATGATTTAAATAAACATATACATACCAATAAATATTTTTGCTATACAAACGTTTGTTGAGTGACCAGCTTACGATTACAACAAAACCAATTTACCTACATTCGATCGAGTATATGAACCCAAGAGAAATAACAGAATATGTCCAATTAAAAAGACTGACGATCAAAGTCAAACCTTCGAAATTATAGTGTTTATAGCAAATAAATTCTATATAGGTATATGTATATGTTTATTTGCATCAAGCAGAGAACAACCTCATTGATTTCTCATAATATTTTGAATCAATACGCCAAAAAATCACCTTTTTTTGGAGATTTGACCATATATACCCAAGGGAAATAACAGAATATGTCCAATTAAAAAGACTGACGATCAAAGTCAAACCTTCGAAATTATAGTGTTTATAGCAAATAAATTTTATATAGGTATATGTTTATTTCCATCAAGCAGAGAACAACCTCATTGATTTGTCATAATATTTTGAATCAATACGCCAAAAAATCACCTTTTTTTGGAGATTTGACCATATATACCTAGCTGATAAAGGAAAACTAGTGCTAGTTTTGGAATCAGCATCTCAAATATATCCAGAAACAGGTCTAACACTTCAGGCAACAAAATTTGTGTTGACCAGTGTTATAGACTAGAGCAGTGGGTCCTAAAGTTGTCTGGATCGCGACCCATCTAAAAAATTTCAAAGTTCACGACCTACCTTATACAATAACCATATACCCACTACTCTGATCAAAGAGTACCCGGAATTTGTCATTAAAACGAACCGCGCTTGAGATATTATCAAAATCGTCTTGCTACTATCGTCCTATCAGTTTGAGGGCCTACCTAATATCCGCTCACGACCTATAGTTTGGGAACCACTGGGCTAGAGATATTACATATATATAGCTATCAAAATATTTTATTTTTAAAACATTTTTGAGGATGTTTATTCTTTTGAAATGGTTATTATTATTTCTATTAGGTACTTAAAACATAACACAGGTTATATTAAAAAAAATAATTATCATATAGGGACGTTTCGAACACTTTCAAATGTGTCATCATCAGCCTTAGACAATTTGAATTTATTTATATCTGACTTAATTAACATTCTAGGTTACATGAACATAACTATAAGAAAATATATACATAAATTTTGATAGTTGTTTTATGCTACATAGAATATTAATTAAATCCGATATAAATATAATAATGCCTGAAGCACCGAGCGATTCTCGGTAACTTTTTGCATCTAAATAGCTTAATTTTCAAATTTCAAGACTCTGCGACTTACTGAAGACGAGATATGAAGGATTAAAATATTTATTTTTGCGACATGATTAATTTACACTCCCTTCCTTTATTTCAATCGGATTAAAATTTATACACGACTTGATAAGTACACCAATTTTTAGCGAAATCGTTAGAGCCGTTTTCGAGAAACCGATTATCTATATATATAAAATTCTTTTCCCGATACACTCACTCACTCACTCACTCACTCACTCATCATCAAAACAGCCAGAACCACTGGACATAGAAACATGAAATTTGGAGAGGATATTACATCTATGACATAGGGGCTCACTAAGAAAGGATTTTTTGAAATTCGACCCCTAAGGGGGTCAAAGGGAGCAAAGTGTGTTTTCACTGATTATGCGATATCTCTTAAGGACGATAAAATATCTACTTGCTTTTTACTTATAAAAATATTAAATTTTTTTTTTTTTATTAAAATATAACCTTGTTACAGAGAACATTAGGTCATTAGGCCAAACAAAATACATAAAATTACATAAATATATATACATTACATTATGAAGAAAGTATTACAATGTTTTTTTTACAGTTCAATAAATCAAAGGATATGTAACAAACTAGATGGTAGAACATTAGTCATACATAATATAAAAATTTTATGAGATAGCTTTTTTAACAAATTATATAATAATAAAATAATTTCTCGTGTAATTTTTAATATAGTATAGGTATATATAAATATATTTAATCATTTATTTATTTTTTATTTATTTTTGTTATCTTTTCGGAAGAGTATTAGTTGATATTTCTTCAGAATTGAATTTATTAATAATTATATGATTGTTTTGAAATTTTTCAACTGGATTCGGAGAAGTCATATCTACATCTCTATCTATAGACATTAAATCATTTCTAATGTCTTGCTGCCTGGGTCCATAAGGATTCGCAGGCAACGGAGATGTGCATGTGTTAATTTGTTCATTAGGTAATATAAAATTTGGCGAGGGCTTGGTTTGGGGAACTTTATCAGTTCTTTTATATTTAATTTTAACATGCCTTCTCTCGCTTATCTCATTATTTTCATTTGGTTGGATATTTCTTTTCTTGTTAGAATTATTAGGATTAAAATTAGATTTTAAAGAAGGAAAACTTTCCATATCATAGGTAAAGGGTTTAGAAGGGACATATGCAAAAGCATCTGAAAATGGTTTGTATTTTATTGTGTCTTGTGCTTCTTTATAAGAGTAGCATTTTAAAACCATCAATTCTCTAATTTTTTTATGTCTCGAGTAGTCTTCACATTTGTCGAGTTCTGAACAAAAATGATCCTTTTTGCAATTTATACAAATAGGCTTGTCTTTCATAGGGCAGCGATCAAGCTCATGATTGTCAAGCGCTCCACAGGCTTTGCATCTAGGTTTTTTGCTTCTGCAATTCCTGGAAACATGGTTAAAGCGCCAGCAGATTTTGCATATTGGAGGCTTAGGAATAAACGGAATAACTTCGCATCTGACGGAATGTATACAAATATAAGAAGGAAGTATTTGGCTGCCAAATGTAATTTTAATTGAATTCGTTGGTAATAGTTGAGGATTATTATTATCTTTAGAATTCAACAAACGGTTCATCCTCTCCGCTTTAAGAATTTTATAAGGAGAAGTGCAGAAGCAGTTTTCTAGGAAATCATTTGCATCTAATTCTTGAGGATAGTTTCTAACTACTCCTATTCTAGTAGTAAAAAATAAGGGAATATATCCGGTGTATTCAGAATTTTCCAATATGGGGTCTTTAATGAATGCATTTGCATCAGTTGAGGTTTGGAACTGGATTCTAATTTTGAATTTGTTAATTTGTGAGATTCCAAGGATAGAGTGGTTGAATTTATTCATATTTTGGTAAATAAATTTACCAAACACCATTGGGTGGATAGGTTTAGATATTGTTTTGGATTTGATTTCATCAATATCTCCAAGTAGAGTATCTTCATCTATGAGAATCTCATTTCCATCCTTATCGATAAAATATTTAATTGTGATTTTTTTTCTAAGAAAATGAAAAATGGTCCAGTATCGGTATTTCGATATTCATTATCACAAAAATCTATTATAGAGTTACGATACCCTGAGGGGGAGACCCTCAGGGCATTTCATCTTTATGAATGTTTTCTTCTATACAAGAATAGATTATATAGGTAAAACAAACACAAATAAATGATAATTATTAAAAAGTAGGCAACAGGTATGCTTATCTGCGTGCTATCGCTCCGCTGCTTCCAAAGATCTTAATCCAGAAATAAAAAAAACACTTTGATAACATTGGATGCCTCTAGCCACGACCGTTCGCATTGACGGCTCTTAGCAGACTGAAAAATATTAAATTAAAATATCTAAAAACTAATTTCAGGATTTTTTGAAATTCGACCCCTAAAAGGGTCAAAAGGGGCAAAATATCTTTGCAATGTGTTTACACTAATTATGCATTTTCAATTAAGAACGATAAGATATCTACTTGATTTTTACTTAATAAAATTCTAAATACCAATATCTAAAAAGTTATTTCAGGATTTTTTGAAATTCGACTCCCAACTATCCAAAATATGTGGTGGGGGCAAAAATTAAAAACTCTCTCCTATCTTGATCAAATTTTGTAGAGTTATTCTTTATTACTTTAAGAAACTATTCCTGTAAAAATCAACTATCAAAATTGACTGTATGAGGGAGCCAAGGGGGGGGGAGGACAAAATATAGAAATTTTTAGCTTTTTGTACATTTACTCTTTAGAAAACTGAGAATTATTTATTTTCAAATATTTAAAAAAGAATTTCAACCTCCCAAAATGTGAGTGGGGGCAAAAAATTAATACTCTCTCCGATATAGATCAAATTTTGTAATGTTAGTTTTTAAGACTATATAAAATGTATGCGGTAAAAATCAATAGCCAACATGATGCGTGGGGGCAAACGAAGGGGCAAAATATTACAAATATATATTACAGACCTAATAATCACATGCTGAGACGCCGCCCACCCAGGGCCAGGGCCGAGCTGTAGAGGGCGTGCCGAAGGCTCGATGTATATAGTTTTACTCTCAAACCCACCCGGAGAAATCCGAAAAACCTCTAATGACATAGAACCTATCCGTGGAAGCCTTACTGAACATATAGTGTATATATATACAAGAATTGCTGGTTTAATATAATAAGATTCAAGATAGTCTAAGGACGATGATGACACATTCGTAGGTGTCCGAAACGTAACTATATTAAAATAAAATAAAAAATTATAATAACCATTTCAAAATATATAATAAACATTCTCAAAAAATTCCTTAAAAATACATTTTGAAAAAATTCTCAAATTCAATCTTATAAAAATATTTTATGTTTAGTTTACTAATATTTAAATTTTCCTTGATATTTATTTCTTAAAATTAAGAAGTGATAATACGTAAAGGTTAAGTGATTTACTCTTTTATCTTTGCCAATGTTTCTTGCCCTTAAGAACTCTGAAAAAAAAGAAAAAGAAAAACCCCTCCTCAGTATGTCTTTTGGACAGACAGTTGGGAAAATATAGAGACAAGCATTAAGTGTTTTTATCAGAGAGAAGCTCTCCGCGCTCTAGAATTGTCTTCCTTTCTTTTTGTTCTTGCTTTTCTTTCTTTGCTTTTATTCTTTATAGGGAATCCTTGATCTAAGATCCGCCTCACTTCCACTTCTACTCTCGCCATCCTTTTTTTTTATTTAGGCGCAACTCGTTATTTCAAAACAAACATTACACAGTTAGTTTATTATAATTGATATACCTGTCTACATACATACCTTCAATTATATATAGGTAGATTAAATTAAAATAAGCTTAAGTGGCCATCCACATAACTTTACAATACACCTATCCTCTCTCTTATACAGGGTAAGGCATAAAGTTCTACCATATTTTGGAGAGCTAGAAAAAATGAAAAATTTTAACTAGAATACATTTTTGAAAAGAACATAAAATAGTTGTTTTTTGTAATGTGTTTTAAACATTATATTATACAAAAAAGGAGAGGGGGCGGTCAAAAATGAAAATTATAGCCCTTTCGATCAAACTCAACCAAATTTTGTATACCTATTCTGTGGACCCCCAGAAGGCTATAAATGCAAAAATTAACCACCCAAAATGGGGAGAGGGTCCAAAAACCGACCCTCTCCCCATTTTCGGGTTGGTTGAGTTTTTGCATTTCTAGACTTCTAGAGGGTCTACAGAATATGTATAAAAATGTTTAAAACACATTAAAAAAAAATGTTTTATGTTCTTTTCAAAAATATATTCAGTTTTTTTCTAGTTAAATTTTTTCATTTTTTTATACCTTTTCAAAATGTGGTAGATCTTTATGCCTCACCCTGTATTTAATATAAAAATCCCTTCCATCTCTTAATTTTGGGCCCAGCAGCAATTTATAATTTCTCCTTTTAATTATGAGACTATTTTATTAGAAATATCAGCTTTCTGACTTTGTTTGAAAATATTTTTGATCCCCCCCCCCCCACCCTCTCTTTATGGTATTATCAATTTAAATTAATGAGTGGTTTTCAAAAGGTCGAATATAGCATTATTTTATTATATTATATATATGTATTTATTATTGAAAATTTTATTTTACATTAAAACAAATTGAAAAAAAAGTCTAATTCTACTTTCTATAAATTAATTTCTCATTTTCAAAACCTTAATTTAAGTCTATAGGGGAATACCTTTTATACACATTTAAAATCCCCCCCCCCCTCCGGCACAATTTAAGTTTTTTGATAGAAATAAAAATAATTAGAAATGTCTGTGTATTCTATTGTATAGGTATGTAGGGAGTCGAAAAAATATATGTATTTATTATTATAAAACGAGCTTTTCGTGCGTGCCTTCGGCACGCCCTCGAAACTCGGCACTCCGGGCTGGTGCCCTGGCGGGATGCGTCTCGGTTCAAAAATTTTATTCCTCTTAAAACACCACAATCCAAATGTATACCTGTAAACTCCCGAAAATGCATAGTCTCTTAAAAGTTTCGCCTCATTTTCGTCCTGACACAGCTACAGAAATGAGGCTCTAGATTTGAATCTGGAAGTATTTTTTTCCTATAATCTACAGCATTGTGATATTTTTTGTGTGGAAATAGATTTATTTAAATAAGTGGGATCGTGTGAGGTAGGAGAATTATATTATATCATTTTTTCTAAAATTTGGGATCGATAATCGATATAAGGCTCCAAATATTTAAAAGAGATCAGGTGTTGTTTGTATGACAGGCTGGTCCCTCCAGTATTGCAATGAGAAACTCATATGGGCATGCGTGTCTTAAGTCGTTCAATTTTGTAAAAATAAAAAAATAAAAATAACAAAATTTAGATTTTTTAAAAAGTATAAAAAAGTGCCAAATTATTAAAAAATAAACAAATAATCTATAAATCAAATATGATGTGATTAATTTATTTTTCTGTGCGCAAAGAAAAGCGAATTGAATATTTAATTTTTTAGTGGTGAGGGGGGGGGGAGGAATAATTATCAATATATTTAATGTTTCTTAATTTAAAATCAATTGGAGTCTTTCATTTCAAATTAAGCAATTACAATTATATTTCAAATTTGCCGCAAATATCGACGGCATCAGCGCTCCCTGTTGGCAGCATTCTCAGAGCGTTGTTACAAATTAATCTAGCCTCTTATATATAGTATATTCCAAAAAATTTTCTTTTGCACCTAGAAAATATCTTGACTGTATAAAAAGAATCGTCCCCTTTGCAGTATTAAGTTTTTGATACGAAAATAAAGAAATAATTTCAAAGACTTTGACTATTAATATAGGTCACTATATTGCTCACTAAAAGATTTGTAGGTACTTGTTGCTATTAGTTTTAAATATTGTTAATTGAAATAGTATGGAGTTGGATAAAAATTAAATTAAAAGCAGAGTTTTATTCTTTAATGTGCCAAACGTTTCAGTCAATTTATTTTGACTTCTTCAGAGGCTCGTTTTATATAACTCAATTGTCTGATGCTTACCAGGTGTATGCATATGAAATGAGCTTTTTTTATGAAAATAAAACACTTTTTTATTTAATTGGATGAAAAAAATATTTTTTTCAAAGTACTCTCCATCACTCTTTACATATTTTGACCACCTGTCTTGGAATGAACACATCTCCTCTGTGGCGAAATCCGCAGCAAGGAAGATTGGCTTCTTATTCAGGTCCAAGCGATTTTACAAACCCCCACAACTTCTCACCATCTACAAGGCCCAAATCCGCCCCTGTCTCGAATACGGCTCTCATCTATGGAGAGGAGCCTCAAAATACTCTCTTGCTACCCTGGATGCAATTCAGAAACGAGCCGTCAGGCTAATTGACGATTCTACCCTCACCGACTCCCTCGACTCGCTGGCTCATCGAAGAGATGTCTCTGCCCTTTCCCTTTTCTATAGATACTATCACGGCAGGTGCTCTGATGAGATAAAATCAATAATTCCCCCCAAAGCATGCTTTGCACGTAGCACGCGTTTTGCCGACTCCCAACACTCTCTCGCGGTCAAACTAGAAAAGTGCCGGACCACTTCATTCGCCAATACATATATCCCCATGACTTCAAGGAACTGGAACTCTCTTCCAGCCTCTATCTTTCCCAGCACCTATAATCTTCCAGCCTTCAAAACCGAGTGTATAGACACCTACGTCTACACCCTCTCACTTAATCAACTTTCTCTTCTTTCTTCCGGTAGTGCAAGGGTCTTTCGAGATCCATAGGGGCTGCCATCTTTACTGGTGCACCCCTTCTTGCATTCGATTTGCATTAAAAAAAAAAAAAAACCTTTCTGGCAATTGGTGGATCCCTTCCAAAAAAACTGCTGGGATTTGAAAGAAAACCATTCATTGACACATTTTTCGACTTCTTCGTAAGTTTAGAAGTGCTGCTCTTTAAATGCGTGGCCTATCGACGAAAATAGGTGGTAGTCGGAAGGAGCCAGGTCTGGTGAGTAAGCCGCATGGGGTTATAATTCCCAGTTAGTGCTTCCAGCGTATCCTGAACCGTTTTTGCTTTATGTCAAGGAGCATTGTCATTTATGTTCACTTTTTTGATATTCTGGCCGTTTTTCCTGCAATGCACGGTTCAAATCTATTAATTGTTGTTGGTAGAGATTTAGCATTTACAGTTTCAGCAGGTTTCAATAGCTCATGATAGACGACACCTTTCTGGTCCCATAGTCATCGTCATATTTGAAACCATCTTTTTCATGTTGCAAATGATAGAGCATGAGTGCTATAAGCTTCTTCAAGCTTCGTTGTGATTCTGCCGCGTTTTTTTTAAATGATAACAAAAAAATTTAATGCTGACGGCATATCGTATGCTGTAGGCACAAAATTCGACATTTTTAACACGAAAATTTTCAAGCACTGAACGTTGTTGACAGATTCCAAAGGAATGATAAAATAATAAGGTTATGGTTCGTTAAAAATAAAAATAACCTATACTCCCATCTATCGTAAAAGGCTCATTTCATATGCATACACCTTGTAGTTCCAAAAGCAAAAATAAAATGACAAAACGTTTGGCACATTAAAGAATAAAACTCTGTTTTAAATTTAATTTTAATCCAACTCCCTACCATTTCAATTAACAATTATCTACTCTTATTAAACGAGCAAAAATTGTATATTTATTTGTTTGTATATATATTTATTTGTTTGTTTATATATTTGTATCTTGGTTATATTTTGAAAACGACTCTACCGATTTTGATGAAATTCACGGGTTAGGGGGTTTTTGGGGTGACAATTCGATCTGTCACGGTCTCATCTTCGACAAAATTGTTTTTGATGGGTTTTTTCGTAATCAAATTAATTATTCTCAGGTAGACAAATCCCATTCTTAGGGTTTTTAAAAAAGGTTTCCTTTTCCTTTTATACCCAGGCAGACAATGGGTTGTTTGTTTCATTGTTCTAAAAGGCCTTGAAGAAGTATTGTGATTGTGGATTTTAACATATTTTGTTCTCCCTAAACGTTAGAAATATTAATAAACGTTTTATAATTGTTTTTATAAAGAACTTTATTTATTTAATAGAATAAAAAATAATCAAGAATTTATTTAAAAATATATTTCGCATAAGCAGGTCTCAATTTTCTGAAAAAACAACACATTTTGATAGGTTTTATTTATTAACAATTGGATGAATAAAAATGAATCATATGGTTGAATCAAAACAGGTGCAGGAGGTGGGGTGTAGTGGTGGGGGATCCGGGGGTAGGGCGAGGTTTCGGGGGTGGGGTCAAGCGGGGTGGGGGTACAGTGGGCGAATACTATATATATTTGTATTTTTTTTTAATTTGAAAACTGCTCTCAAATAAAAATCGACCTTTTTATCAGAATTTTAAATTTAAAATAATATTAAAATAAAGGTTTTAACTGAAGGAAGAAGTTACCGAGCATCGCTCGGTGCCTCAGGTACTAATTATAATTATGCATGCGATTAGTGAAATAGTTATAATAATTGTTATTGATGGAATTTGTATTTTTTCATAAAGTTACTCGAAAAAATGCATAACTTGCTAATTTCTAAGGCTCGACATTTCTGAATTTGCGATTAACTTCGCGTGAGAGCAAATTTACTGACTCAAGCCCCAACATTGTTGTCAATCAATCGTACACCATCTAATCTAAAGTTTTGAAACAATGTAAATTATTAATTCCATTGTCACTAATCAGATCATCTTATCTGTCAATCGACACAATTTCGAATGAAATAATGGATGAACAATTTCGCATAATTTCATTATTTTTGCTTAGCTATTTATCTTTCTCTCGGGCAATTAAATTTCGCATTCGTAAAAAAAATAACACTCGATGATACTATTAGTTAACGAAAGGATTCTATTTATTATGCTGTGGTCAGCGAGGATGAAATGAATTTAAAAATGAATAAATAAAAAATTTGTTCCATTTAAAAAAATTATATATAGTACATTTGTTTGGCCTCGTATATTAGTCAATTTACTCAGATATTAGAACGAAAAATTTCGAATGTACCATTTCAAGATTTTTAGAATCCCTCCCCTTGTGTGACATTATGTCATATTTTCATTGAGCCCTCCCTGAATTGTGACGTCACACTTTCACTTTTATACCCTATAATTTAATAATTGAGTAGATTTTTTTTTATAAATTAAACTCAACTAAAGGGATTTAATATATTTTTTAAGTTTAACTTTATTTTTATTCATATCATTTATCACATTACTTACTATTACTATTATTCTTCATAGAATGAATCTTTAATTATGAGAAAAGGGGTTTATTTATTTAAGGAAACGATTTTTAGGTGTTTTTGCTAAAAATAAATCAATTTTTTTGATGTATAAAAAAACTATGGGGTGAACCGCGTTTGGAATTAAGTGTACACTCGTATTTGGAATTATGCCGGAATTATTTTGGAATTCAATATATAATCCCCTTCAGCCTTCATCTGTTTTCTTTTACTTGGAAATGAAAGTGGAAGTGCAAGTAGGTGTACACGATATTATGTCGCGGTTCATCACTCGAAAAAATAATATTGAATTATAAATTATAATTAAATAGCTGTACGAATTAAAATCCTCAAAGTGTAGTCTGAATTTAAGCTTGATTTATGACGTTGTTCGCCTGTATTTAGGCAACAAATTCCGCGCAGAAGAATGAAAGCTGCGTAAGAGCTAGGCGAGTCCAGTCGCTTACAATTTTTTGTCTAGATTTATTTTACCAACATTTTCAAGTTGGAATAAAAATAACTTTAAATCTAAATAAACTGCAACGGATCGTTGCTAAACTTTATCCAAATTCATTTGAAATATTAATATGTTTGTTCCTTTATTATTAATCAGATATCACTTGCAATTTGTAGTTCATATTGAAATTAATTCAAAATAATTCTCATTTAAAAGTCGAGGAATAACCATTCTACATTGGATTTTTGACGTTTCGGTTTTTATTGGTAACCATTGCTGAAGACATAGAGGAATCGACTTAAAATCAAAAATAGCCATCGATTCTCATCTAATACTTGAGGAATAACAATTCTACATTAGGTTTTTGACGTTTCGATTATTATTGGTAACCATTGCTGAAGACATGGAGAAACGACTTAAAATCAAAAATAACGATCGATTCTTATCTAATACTAGAGGAATAACCTTATTGAATTCCATTTTGATGTTTTGACTATTAATGGAAACCTCTACTGAAAATGTGAAGAATCGACTTAAAATCAAAAGACTAAATTCTTTTATGGCAAACAACTCAAGCTTGAGTTGTTTACCAAAAAAATTTAGTCTTTAAGTTGATTCTTACATTTGTCGTGTTGATTTATCATTTTTCAGATAAGATTTCCATTAATAGTCAAAAACATGGAATTCAATAAAGTTATTCCTCTAGTATTAGATAAATCGATCGTTATTTTTACATTTTAAAGTCGATTCATCCATGTCTTCGCAATGATTATCAATAAATCGAGGCGTCAAAAGCCCAATGTAGAATTGATTATTCCTCAAGTACTAGATGAGAATCAATCGCTATTTTTGGTTTTAAGTCGATTCCTCTATGTCTTCAGCAATGGTTACTAATAAAAACCGAAACGTCAAAAATCCAATATAGAATGATTATTCCTCAAGTACTAGATGAGAATCAATCGCTATTTTTGGTTTAAAGTCGATCTCTCCATGTCTTCAGCAATGGTTACTAATAAAAACCGAAACGTCAAAAATCCAATATAGAATGATTATTCCTCAAGTACTAGATGAGAATCAATCGCTATTTTTGGTTTAAAATCGATTTCTCTGTCTTCAGCAAAGGTAACGGATAAGAAAACAACGCAGTTGCTATGGTTACTCATAAAAATTCCTCCCAAATTTTTAGCATTTCACAGAGAGAAGCCTATCCATTCTTACTTAAGCAAGGCTAAATGAGCTATATTAAAACTTTCAAATGAATAAATTTTAAAGAATTTAAAAAATTAAAAAAGTACCATCTTACTCTAGAGTAAAGTACTTTAAAATATAATTTTACTAAAAACTTTATTTAACCTTTTTTGTGGTCCCCAAGGTACTTAATTAGGATATTAAATTTCATCAAAATTGGTTAAGTCATTTTCAAGATATTTAGAAAAAACTAAAAAAGTACTGAAATAAAGTACTAATGTTTGTGGGCCGATATGTACCAAAAACTAATCAGCGCTTCATTTTGTTAAACTAATGGTAGGTTTTTCAATTTCATTTCAATCGGTGCAACGGTGTGGAAAAAATCGTGGGCCAAAAAGCGATAACATACATACATCCATCCATCCATACATCCATCCATACATCCATCCGCACGCACTAAATGAAAAAATCGCACTTTTTGGCCTCTCGACGAGACCCCATGTAATTTTTGGCAAAACCGTCACGTGCTAATATTCAACCTAATTGAATACTACAATTTGTGACTTTAATTGAGTCCATAGGTTCCGTAGTCTTTACCTGAGGACCCTTTGAAGCCACGCTTGCCCCGAGAGCGATTACAATACTTTACCCATGCTTTGCATTGGATAAAGTAAAAATATAAAGGGTGGGGCATAAAGATCTCCCACATTTTGAAGAGGTATAAAAAAATGAAAAAATTTAACTAGAAAAAAACTGAATGTATTTTTGAAAAGAACATAAAATATATATTTTTTAAACATTATCAGACAAAGGGGGTGGGGGGGGGTCAAAAATGAAAATTCTAGCCCTTTCCACCAAACTCAACCAAATTTCGTATACATATTCTGTGGATCCCCAGAAGGCTAGAAATTCAAAAACTAACCACCCAAAATGGGGGAGGGTCAATAATGAAAATTCTATCCCTTTCAACCAAACTATGTATACAAAGTTTGGTTAGTAAAAAATATTGAATTATAAAATATAAATAAATAACTGTACTAATTAAAATCCTCAAAATATAGTCTGAATTTAAACTTGATTTGTGACGTTAGAGAGCCTGTATTTAGGCAACTAATTGCGCGCAGAAAAATGAAAGCTGCGTAAGAGCTAGGCGAGTCCAGTCGTTGCTTACAATTTTTTGTCTAGATTTATTTTACCAACATTTTCAGGTTGGAATAAAAATAGCATTAAATCTAAAAAATATACAGTGAAACTTCTCAAATCCGAACTAATTCGGGCTGTAGGCTGTTCGAATTAGCCGAAAGCAGCTTCGATAACTGATATCAAATGATATTTTGTGTGTTTCTATTATTATTTCATTGTTTTTTGCAAAGTGATTAACCTAAAGAATTCGAATAACCAACTTTTACCGTTTGCCAATCTTGGATTGCATAAGTATGTAGACACATTTACACTTTGTTAGGCATGCTAACTGTACTTCTTTGTTAATTTTTCAAATAATTATGTAAAATAAGTTAATAATGTATAATATAATTCTTACAATTTAACTTTACACAATGCTCTGAGGCAGTTTGCCTCATATGAGCAGTAAAAAATAATAATTAACATAAAACAAAGAGGAGAAAAATAAAAACAAGTGTGTGCGAAAAAGAAAGAAAGCTTCAGCGAAAGGAAGGTGAGAGGAAGGTGAGAGAGCCAGCAGGAGGGAAAAGATACACCATAAAGAGAGACGCCAAAAAAGAGACGCTTACTCCCGAGACCTGCCCCCGCGAATACATGCCAAGAGACCAAGATTGAAGATAAGTGATGATGAAGATGAACGGTATACATAATTGTTTTATGACTAAATAAATAAGTTTCTCTAGATTGGAGTAATTTTTGGAGACGGACTGATAAGTGAATTAAGTGGATATTGATGAGGCAGTCCAAAAAAAGAAGAAGATAATTTACACTATCTTTTTATTCATAAAACCGACGTTTCGGAGGCTATTCCCTCCTTCTTCAGGGTTTTGAAAAGTCAGTGAAGGAAATCAATGCGGCATTCCCCTCTGTCTCCTCTTTCAGTGGCAGTAACAATAATATATTGTATTTCATTATCAGCAGAATTATAATGTAATAATAATGATTATTATTACATTATAATTCTGCTGATAATGAAATACAATATATTATTGTTACTGCCACTGAAAGAGGAGACAGAGGGAATGCTGCATTGGATTTCCTTCACTGACTTTTCAAAACCCTGAAGAAGGAGGGAATAGCCTCCGAAACGTCGGTTTTATGAATAAAAAGATAGTGTAAATTATCTTCTTCTTTTTTTGGACTGCCTCATCAATATCCACTTAATGTTTTTTTTTTTTAGATTTAGGTGTCGGTTCTAGGTGAAACATTATAAATAACTTATGAGGAGAATTTTCTAGGTTAAGTTTCACAAAAAGGAAATATATTAAAACAAATGTATGTTTTTTTGAGTTTGATTAGCTCGATATATATTTCGGGTTACTAGCCCATCTTCAGGAGTTCAAATAAAAACTGAATACAAATTTGTAAAAGCGTTTAACAAGTAAAATTTTTTTGAGAGAGAGGAGTACATTCAGAAAGTTACATCAACAAACAGAAGTTAAAGTACGTTCAGAAATTACTTTCAATCTTTTTCTTAAAAATTAATAAATTGTTATTATTTAAATTAGAAACAGAAACAAAAACATAAACAAAGAACAAAATACAAACACAAATTATGTAATCAAAGTTAAGAGCCGATTTTTAATTTATTAATTTTAGCCAAATTAGAATCAATGATTATATCTTTGTCAAAGTCCAATTGATTATTGAGAATACTGGATTTATTCAGAAGGGCCAATTTAATCTCTGTTGATTCTAGAAGAAGAAGTCTGGGACCACTTCTTTCAAAATGAATTGGGGTAGGATTAGAAGTGGAGGCAATATGATTTTCCGAATGTAAATGAAGAGCGAAAGCAGAGGTAGAATCTGAATTAATATCATCTGATCTGTTAAGGACTCTAAGAGCATATTCATGTTCAGAGTAACGTTTTTTAAAGGAACGACCAGTCTGTCCAATATAAAAGAAATCACACCCATCACAGTCCAATTTGTAAACCCCTGACTTATCTAGTTTATCAATTTTATCAAGTTTGTTGTTAATCAAATGTGAGCCTAAAGTATTTGTGTTATAAAAAGCTGGGGTAATTCCATATGATCTAAGTATAGAAGATAGTGGATTAGACAATTGATCCGAAATGAAGGGGATTCTCCTATATAACGGTTCAGTACTGGGTTGCAAAGAGTGTAGGAGGGAAACATTAATTTTACGTTTAATTCTGTTATAGATTTTATTAATGATCGAAATGTTATATCCATTATTCAAGGCTATATTATAGATAACATTTAATTCTTTATTGTAATTTAATTTATTCATAGGTATTTTCAAGAGCCTATATATCATTGAGTAGAAAGCCGAAAATTTAGTGTTAATTGGGTGATTAGATGAAAAGGGAATAATAGTATCAGTAAAGGTGGGCTTTCTAAAAATTTGGTAATCTAATTGATTATTTGAAATAGTTATTTGAAGGTCTAAGAAAGCAATAGAGTTGTTAACACCAATTTCAGAAGTAAATTCAATGTTGTTATGGAGTTTATTCAAATAACTATTTTGAAATAAAATTAATTGTCTCTCAGAACCAGACCATATAACAAAAACATCATCTACATATCTACGCCAAATCACAATGTTTTTGGAATTGGAATTATTAGGATCGAGGATAATTGATTCTAGGTGGGCCATATAAATTTCAGCCAGGAGAGGGCTAAGAGGATTTCCCATTGGAAGACCTTCAAGTTGAATATAAAATTTACTATTAAAAACATAATAATTTTGATCTAAACAAAGGTTTAATAATTGTAGAATATGGTTTCTCAGTGACGGGTCTGTAATATTTGAACCTTTGATAAGATCAAATTATTATGTTTTAATAGTAAATTTTATATTCAACTTGAAGGTCTTCAATGAAATTCTATGACAATTTATGGCCCACCTATCGATATCCTCGATCCTAATAATTCAATTCCAAAAACATTGTATTTGGATAGACAGATGATTTTTGTGTGGTCTGGTTCTGAGACAATTAATTTTATTTCAAAATAGTTATTTGAATAGACTCCATAACAACATTGAATTTACTTCTGAAATTGTGTTAACTCTGTGCTTTCTTAGACCTATCAAATAACTATTTCAAATAATCAATTAGATTACCAAATTTTTTAGCACCTTTACTGATACTATTATTCCTTTTCATCTAATCGCCCAATTAACACTAGATTTTTCGGCTTTCTACTCAATGATATATAGGCTCTTGAAATACTATGAATAAATTAAATTACAATAAAGAATTAAATGTTATCTATAATATAGCCTTGAATAATGGATATAACATTTCGAGTCATTAATAAAATCTATAACAGAATTAAACGTAAAATTAATGCTTTCCATACCCAGTACTGAACCGTTATATAGGAGAATCCCCTTCATTTCGGATCAATTGTCTAATCCACTATCTTCTATACTTAGATCATATGGAATTACCCCAGCTTTTTATAACACAAATACTTTAGGCTCATTTTGATTAACAACAAACTTGATAAAATTGATAAACTAGATAAGTCAGGGGTTTACATTGGACTGTGATGAGTGTGATTTCTTTATATTGGACGGACTGGTCGTTCCTTTAAAAACGTTACTCTGAGACATGAATATGCTCTTAGAGTCCGCAACAGATCGAGATGATATTAATTCAGATTCTACCTCTGCTTTCGCTCTTCATTTACATTCGGAAAATCATATTGCCTCCACTCTAATCTACCCCAATTCATTTTGAAAAGTGGTCCCGAGACTTCTTCTTCTAGAATCAGCAGAGATTAAATTGGCCCTTCTGAATAAATCCAGTATTCTCAATAATCAATTGGACTTTGACAAAGATATAATCATTGATTCTAATTTGGCTAAAATTAATAAATTAAAAATCAGCTCTAACTTTGATTACATAATTTGTGTTTGTATTTTGTTCTTTGTTTATGTTTTTGTTTCTGTTTCTAATTTAAATAATAACAATTTATTAATTTTTAAGAAAAAGATTGAAAGTAATTTCTGAACGTACTTTAACTTCTGTTTGTTGATGTAACTTTCTGAATGTACTCTTCTCTCTCAAAAAAAAAAAATTTTACTTGTTAAACGTTTTTACAAATTTGTATTCAGTTTTTATTTGAACTCCTGAAGATGGGCTAGTAACCCGAAATATATATCGAGCTAATCAAACTCAAAAAACATACATTTGTTTTAATATATTTCCTTTTGTGAAACTTAACCTGAAAATTCCTCATAAGTTAAATATCCACTTAATAAGTTTCTCTTTTTGCGTTCGGATTTCCTGGGAATTCGGATTACCGGGATTCGGTTTTGAGGGGTTTCACTGTATTTGAATATTAAAAAAAAAATTAATTTGACTTTTTAGACATCAGAATTTTTAAGATCCCGGTCCCCGCTGTCACATTTTGTTACAAATCTGAGATGAACCTCCTCCCTTACTGTGTGACTTAATAGTTGCAGGATGCCGACTGGGATAAAACAATCCCGGCTCTTTGCAGAAGATGATCTGTCAGTTTAAAACCACGCTTAAATATTGCAAACTCACACCGGAAGAGCTGGCTCATAAATTTTTACAAACAAAGCGAATCAAATGGACATAAAAACATTGTTTCCCCAGTTTAGTCTATTCTATTCATCGAAAATGATTTGTTCCCGTTGTTATTGCTGTGTTTTTATTTATTGACATTTTTTTGTAATTAAAAGTCTTTTCTAATGAACTTCTTCATGAATATAAAGTCAATTGTCACAATAAATCGGGGCATGAGGAATAAAACCAACAAACATAAAAAAACAATCGTGCGCTTTCAAAGAAAGGGAAAAATGTTAATTAATCTGTCGGGAAGGGTTGATGATGAAACAAAAAAATCCTTTAAATGATTCTGTGATAGATGTGTTTCATCTTAAGTCGTTTGATTGCGTTTCAAATGCAAATCAAATCGTTGTTTGTTTGTTTTTGTTAACCTTTAATGGTTCGATAGAAATGTATAAAAAAAGCGTTTTTTTTTCAATGGCAGCGATGCAAAATAGTTGTTAGGTTTAGTTAAAATAAACTTTTACTTTCAATGGTGGGAGGACTTTTAATTTTTGTAATTCTATTCCGTAGCTCAAGCCTGGTCAAAAAAATTGCACCACATATATAAAAAATAATTACAATTTTTTCAATATTTTTTTTTCGAAATATATCCTTAAAACGAATTTCGTACTTATTGATATTTATTGTAATTAATTAATTTGAAATCAAATGTTTAATCAGCGTAATTGTAAAGAAACAAAACAATACTACAACCAGATTTTAAAAGAAAAGGCGCATTGATCCAACAAAATGTATTTTTATGGTATTTTAAGTATAAAATAAATATATTGAAGGAGACAATAAAAGAGTGTGTCTTCTGCTGGAATTATAAATTTTATTTATTTATAACGAGACTATAGTTTCGAGGGCTTTGCCCTCTTCATCAGTCTATTACAATGTATTCACAGGAATTAATTTATTCATTTATGTAATATTTGTAATAGACTGATGAAGAGGGCAAAGCCTCGAAACTATGTCTCGTTATAAATAAATAAAATTTATAATTCCAGCAGAAGATACACTCTTTATTCTCTCCTTCAATATATAAAAATTCTGCTACTCTCGGCAAAAAAACACTCAATTTAAAATAAATATAGTTGTTAACAATCAACATTAAATATATGACGTGGCCAATCCAGTTAAAATTGGAGTGGGTGCTCATACTTGAGAGAGATCGCAGAATAAGCCGATCGAAACGTTCCAGTTTATTGTATTATTTGTGGTCGGACAGTGTTGCCAGATTTTTCAAACGAACAGTTAGTTGTACGGGATTGGCTAGTAATAGTACAAAAACAGCAAAAAGTTTTGGGCTTATGAATTATGAATTCTAACTGTCTGTACTATATACTCTAGCATTAACTTTTTGCTCTAACTGTCGTTTTACAACTACCTTAAAGAAAAAAAATGCCTTTAATTTTTAACCTGAATTTAGTTTTTTCCGAATTTTCTTTAAAACACTTTAAACAGTTTCTAAAATTTCATTGGATTAAGACCTCTTATGCCCCTGTGGACTGGGGCTAGAATACGTCCAGAGTATCCCCTGATTGTCGTAAAAGGCGACTAAAAGGGGTTGGACGTGAGGCTACCAACCTCACCCCGTAAAAAACTTACTAGCAGAGCCGGATCTAGGACTTTTATCAGGGGCGGGAAGCCTGGATTTGAGGTTGCTCCTCCCTCCCCCAATGCTATATAAAACAAGTAAAGTATGACAAAAAATTAAGATTAGTAATATCAGCTCAATTCTCATTCATTCACCTTATATCTTTAATTTATATTTATTGTAGTCTGCCAACAAAAAATTCTGGGGGCTGGGTTATGATAGGGGTTAGCGTATCAGCCTGCTAACCAAGGGGACCCGGGTTCGAATTCGACTCGAAGCATCCGGCTAAAATCTGATTCCTGGATAGAGACAAAATAAA
The DNA here is from genome assembly GCA_024734495.1 of Forficula auricularia. Lineage (NCBI taxonomy): Eukaryota > Metazoa > Arthropoda > Insecta > Dermaptera > Forficulidae > Forficula > Forficula auricularia. Next base: position 2,718,324 of record JALMQS010000681.1, read on the forward strand.
AATTCTTCCCAAAATGTGACGCTTTTTAAAATTTGTCGCTGGGGGCACGTGACCTCCTGCTCCCTCTCTAGATCCGACACACTGCTTCCTAGTTATGGAAATAACTCATCGCCTTAGCAATCGCAAGGATTTGACGAAATAGAAGAATTAACAATGACTTCAAAATTACGAAGAACACACAGAATGTCACAATCGATTAAACTGGACGCAGAGCCGTTTTGAGAACGAGGCCACTGAGTCTGCAGAGCCAAGCAAAAAGGAAATGACCACTCATGGGAAAATTAGAAAAATAAATAAAATTATCATGCAACTAATATCTATTAACATTTGAAAAAAAAACTTCCAGAGTTCAAAATAGAAACGTTGTAGGAAAACACTAGAGAATTTAATTTAATTTAATTTTTTTTTAATTTTCTGTTGAAATTAGTTTTAACCATTAATTTCAAAAATAAATTAGAAAAGGGAATTCATTACATTTCTCTATTATAATTTTATACAACCTTAAAGTTTAAATCCCTTGTCGATACCGAAAAAAATAATTATTTATTCAATGAAATTTAATCAAAGATAGAGAGGGTCTTTAAGGGTTGATCTTATCAGATCAAAGTAAAAATAATTCAATCCTTGGTGGTTGATTAAGTGTCCCGAACCCCGCCGGCTGATTTCTCTGGAGGTCTCGGCACACTTTTTACGGCCCATGTCTGAGATAACCCTCAAATAGAATTAATGAGAAACGAGAGGTTTATTCAACTAGGCTTTTATTCATACCGCAAAGTCTTAGTGTCTCTCAGAGGGGGCAACTTTTATTGTAACATATCTCATCCCTGTTAATTTGGCTCGTAGTTAGAAACACTGCATAAGTCATAACAGCGGCTTAATTTGGCTAGGTGGGGGGTCTTTGGAGTGGCGGTTAATAAGATGCTGCTGTCATATATATATCGAGTATATATATATCAAGGGTGACTGCCTCTCTAGGCCTTTAGATCATCTTTACTTAATCCAATTCCCCGGCGTCAATTAAAGCGCGAGTCGAGGAGAAATAAGGCTCCTCCTAGATAGATCCCTGATCCCTCTTTCTTAACCAACCATCCTTACAACGCAGTCAAAGGAGGGTAAAATATATACCCACACACACATTCATTTTAATTAAGAGAAATATTCTAATTTCTCTTGACTACAAAAAACACCCTCGAAATTATTTCATTCCTCAATCACTGATAAGGTTTTGTATTAAAATTAAGATCTATTGTCTAAGAAGATTAACAGAATATTTTGTTTGAGAAGAAATCAATTTTTTTAGTAGATTTTGTGAATAATCTTAAACAGGGGTGTCCAACCTTATGGATTCGTTGAGAAGAAAAATATTATAATTTAACATGACCACAAATTATTTCACTCCTCGATCACTAATTAACTTTTATTTTGTCTTGTTTTATTAAGGTAGTTCTTTCACAAATGGAAAAATTTAAGAAGTCTTCGAAATTTGGAATATAAGTCATTAAAAGCAAAATAAACACACTGTTAAAATTTGAAGACGATTTACCACACCAAATAGAAATAATTGCAATTAAAAATGAAATTTTTTACATATGGTAGATTGGGAAAGGGTGGGGAAAATGATCATTATTTTATTTATTTTTCATTGAAGGACTTTCACCATCTTGATCAAAAACTAATATATGTTAGAATAATATATTCGGAGTAACTTAAAAAAAAATTGAAATTATTTACTTCGTAGTTTTGATAAAAAAAAACAAACATATTTGGGGGATTATTTTTAGTGGAGGGGATATCAGACCAATTGATCGAATGTTTTCTACATTTGATTCAATCGCGAATCAAATGTAAGGAATTTTTGTCAAATATTGAGTGAAAATAATAGTCTCGCGATAAATATCTTTTTTCAAATAAGCGCGGTCAAAATAATTCTCGTTGATATATCAATTATTCTTTGATATATTAATGAGAAAAATTATAAATTTAAGACAAATTGGTTGGAAATGATCCATTCATAAAGAGAATATAGGTAGTAGTGTAAAATGTACGTTACGTTACGAGGCTAAAACTTTTTTTGTAGATTGTCGCGAAAGAACCTCCTTAAACGAGCAATTCTTGTATATATAGAATCGGTTTCTCGAAAACGGCTCTAACGATTTGGATTAAATTCAGGTGTAGGGGGTTTTTGTGTTGGCGATTCGATCTGTCACGGTCTCATCTTCGGCTAAGTTGTTTTTGATGGGTTTTTCGTTAATTGAAATAATTATTCACAGGTGGTTGTTTGAATAAAAATGTATAATTAAGTACATTTTTATTCAATTTCATTTTAATAATTAATTGGTTTTAAAATTTTAAATCCCACTAATAAATCATTTTAAATATTATTATATATTAAATTGGGCAACTTAATTAATTAGATAGCTGGTTCAAAAAATTGTCATTTAAATAAAATAAAAATTAATTAGAGGAATTGAAGATGGAGAGGTACTAATTCCGAATACATTGAATTTAATTGGCATTGTATTTTTGATGTTTCGATTATTATAGGTAACAATTGCTGAAGACATGGAAAAATCGATTTAATACCAGGTCTCACTTTTTTGATAGGTTTTTTAATGAAACTAATTATTAACAGGTGGTTGAATCAAAATAAAACAAATGGTTGATTAAATCACAAACAAACACATGCATTACCGAGCATCGCTCGGTGTTCCAGAGTACTATTAAAAATAAGAACAAGATTAACAGAAAATTTTGTTTGAGAAGAAATTAAATCTTTTAAATAGATTTCAAAAATCTGGTAAGAGGGGTATCTAACATTTTGGATTCCTTAAGCCACAAGTAAAGAAAAGAAAAGTGTCTCGGAGCACATATAATATACTAATTTTGTTAAGGGTTTAGGTTCTTGGTGAAAAAAAACCCTTTCTGAAATATTTCAATAGGTCTAATATATGGTATCTTATGCTATAAAGAATAGAACCTGAAGCCACCGGGCTTCAGTTAAAAGCTATATATTAATATTATTTTTAATTTAAAATTCTGATAAGAATACAAATAATATTGATATATAGCTTTTAACTGAAGCCCGGTGGCTTCAGGTTCTATTCTTTATAGCATATGATACTATATTTTAGACCTATTGAAATATTTCAGAAAGGATTTTTTTTCACCGAGAAACAAATGGTCAGATTAAGCCTTTCCTTTGGGGATAAATAAACCATAGGCTCAATCAAAAATAATTTGTTAATTATTTCTCTAACGATTTGTGAATAATAAGGGTTTTTTATAAAAAAATATTTGGTACAAATAAATATAATATATAGAGCCCAGAGGTTGAGAAAAAACAAATAAAATAAAAAAAATTAAAATATATAAAATTCTAAGTAGGCTTAACAAAAATAAAAGACAAGATGCTTGTTAGAATGGCTCTATATATTATATACCGGGTGGTGACTTGGCCGACGCAGCATAGCGATTACAATGTTAATTTTTGAATGTGCATTTATTTGCTCCCCTAATTATTTTAGAGTTAAAGTTCTTATAGGTTTTTTGTAGAGAAAAAAATACTGAATCCGAACATATTTTTGATTTCAAATTTTGAAATTTCAGAACCGTAATAATCAACTTTATAAATAATTGTATTTTTACAAAAATCACTGAGGCCATGGAATTATTAAAACAAACAAGACATTTTCATTTGTTGTTTCTAAGTGACGTTTGTTATATTTGAACTTTTTTAATTCTGTGCGTCTTTATTACACTTACAATTATTTAGTACAGTGCCTGTAGTTTCAAATTTGTGAACTATTCTGTCAACCGTTGTACCAGCTGGAATTGGCCGATTCGGATAATTTAACGCTAAACAAGGAACTCACTTGCCGAGCACCATTTTCAGCATAAAAATACTTAATTATTTCAACTTTTTCTTGTAATGAATACATTGTAATAAGAACTGACTTTAAAAAGTTAAGTTTTGTTTTATAATCATAGATTTGTTCGCCAATATGAATCCATTTTGAAACTAGTATAAACAATAAAACTTAAACAATCGACAACAATAGAAGTTTTGAATTTAAATTTTTTAAATAAATATCTACATTTTTAAAATCGTTTTTTTGGACTTTTAAATTATGAATTAGACAAAATCTGATGTAATTATCTTTTAGAATTTTAATTCTGCTCAGTGTTTTGTATTCTAATTATGCTCTAAAATAATCACTAAAGACATCACTATTAAACGTCACTTAGAAACAACAAATGAAAGTGCCTTGTTTGTTTTACTCAGTGATTTTTGTAAAAATACAATTATTTATAATGTTGATTATTACAGTTCTGAAATTTCAAAATTTGAAAAAAAAAATATGTTCAGATTCAGTATTTTTTCTCTACAAAAAAACCTATAAGAACTTTAACTCTAAAATAATTAGGGGAGCAAATAAATGCATATTCAAAAATTAACATTGTAATCGCTATGCTGCGTCGGCCAAGTCACCACCCGGTATATTTCGAGGTAAGGGCTCATCTTCAGGAGTTCATAGAGAAAACTCTTATTATTTTGTAGTCAAACTCTTTTTCTCTATGAACACCTGAAGATGGGCTCATACCCCGAAATATATATAATATATAGAGTCATGCTAACAAGCATCTTGTCTTTTATTTTTTTGAAACCTACTTAGAATTTTATATTTTTTTTTAATTTTTAAATTTTCTTTACTTTATTAAAATATAGGTACTAATTCAAACGATTTTTACTAATCAAAAAAGATAGTAAATAATGTAGATACAATAAATAAATCCTTCATGACATTCAAACAAAAATGTCATTGTCTTCTTTTCGTTCAATTTTTTTTTTTTTTTTTACTTTATTTTTAATTTATTGACCAGGTCATAAGAAATATTTTAGAAAATTTAAAGAAATGGAGAATTTTTAAATAATAAAGTGTTCACGTTCTATTTTTTTAACAGAAAATATATTATTTCGGCTGAAACCACTTAGATTACACATTATAATTAAATAAATTCATCAGAATGCACAACGTTTTGGGTCTTATTTCGGGAATCATTTTACAAGTGTAAATTGAAATTTTAAGATAGAGTGAAAAGGCTGATTTTGAAACCTGTCTCCAAAACTTCGTGCATTCTGATGATTTTATATTATTAAAATATTTAATCTAAGTGGTTTCAGCCGGAACATCTTTCTTGATAAACAACTCAATCACCGAATCATCAAATCTTAGGTATCTTTTTTTATCGGATAATGTGCTTCTAATCCGACTTTTCATGGATGAAATTTTTCTACATACTTTCAAAAAGTGTTATCATGAATATTAGAAATTGATAGAGATTTGGTTCTAGATAGATATTTTTTATAAAATGCTAATCATTGGCGGATGACAGTTCTATATATTCAATCATAGTCCGCAAGTAAAATAATTATATCTACTTAAAAAATGAGTCGTACATAGGTATACCAAAATAATGATTATCATTTCAGAAATTTTCAACTCTAGTTTCAAATTCAAAGTTTAAATTGAGCAGCCTTAAAATTATTTTGTGAAAATCAGCTTTTTTGTCAGGGCAAATTGGATCGGATATGGTTCAGTAAAATCTCAATGTTTCAAATAAGTTTATGATTGGCCGCATGTCTCTTATTCTCTTATTTATCATAACTTTTCTTACGCTGAAATTATAATATGGTTCCAAGTTTCTAATATTAAAATTCTTGTAAGTTTCAGATTATATGTTTCCTAGACATAAACAAGCTTCTAAATGTCTCTAAGACTTTGCTAGTTACCAGGCTAAAATATTGATATTCCCAGCTTTTACTGAACACTCAAAAATAATACTTTTTGTATTTGACTGATAAACAAACAAAATTGTAAAATGCTAACAAATTTCAAAAGCCGCAGTGTGTATGGGTCTTCGTTTTGCTGTTGGCATGAGGAATGTTGCAATCATCTGTGGAGAGGAGCCTCAAAATATTCTCTTGCTACCCTTGATGCAATTCAGAAACGAGCCGTCAGGCTAATTGACGATTCTACCCTCACCGACTCCCTCGACTCGCTGGCTCATCGAAGAGATGTCTCTGCCCTTTCCCTTTTCTATAGATACTATCACGGCAGGTGCTCTGATGAGATAAAATCAATAATTCCCCCAAAGCATGCTTTGCACGCAGCACACGTTTTGCCGACTCCCAACACTCTTTCGCTGTCAAATTGGAAAAGTGCCGGACCACTTCATTCGCGAATACATATATCCCCATGACTTCAAGGAACTGGAACTCCCTCCCAGCCTCTATCTTTCCCAGCACCTATGATCTTCAAACCTTCAAAACCAGGGTGCATAGACACCTACGTCTACACCTCTCTCACTTAATCAACTTTCCCTTCTCTTCGGTAATGCAAGGGTCTTTCGAGATCCATAGGGGCGACATCTTTACTGGTGCACCCCTTCTTGCATTCGATTGCATTAAAAAAAAAAAAAAAAAAAAAAATCCAGAAAATCGGAGTGTGATAAAATTCACAGACATTTCAAATCACAAGAGAAGTTTCTACTGAAACCACTTATAGTGCTCATTTTTTAATGAGATAAATTCATTAGAGTGCACCTAGTTTTGGAGTCATTTTCAAGTGTTAGTGACTGGCTGATTGAGTTTTTCAAATTTGAACGTTTGTTAAGCCTAAAATTCAAATTTTTTAGAGCTGTTTTGTGTATCTATTTGCAAATCAACTTTAGTAAAAATTTGCTTGAATTGCATGCTTATAGTACTTAAGGGAGTTGTCTCAAATTCTCAGAATATAATTTGGTTACCAGTATCTTTTTCTGAACAATTAAATGATCGAGAAATAATTATTAAAAGTTCTATTAATTATGATGCATTTTTTGAAAGATATATAATTATAAGCAATAAACGGGCATATGTTCTGGTTATCTGATGAACGAGTATTTGGCCGCATTATCTCAATTCATTTATTTATTTATTATATTTAAATGAATTGAGCGATAATGATCAAATAGAAGCTACTCATGCATCAGAAAACCGGGTTAAATGCATTTTATTGTATCATTATACTCGTACATTTTTCACAATAGTGGTATCAGAATAGATATAACACGATGGTCCCAACCACTTCACTTGTTTTTGCGTTATTTCTTGCATTCGATTGGATTAAAAAAAGTTCGCACTTGACCATATTTTTTGCAATAATAATAATAATACGGGTTCCCCTTCTCCAGGTTCTAAAGAATGCGGAGGGCAACGGGAAACCACCGCATCATTATTTCTCGAGAAGAATCATCATGACTGAGAAATCGTCAAAGAGAGACCAGCACAATAACAAGAATAAATATTCTTTACCACCATTATTAGTAAAAAAGAACCGAAATAATTTTTAAGGAGATAGGTGTTGGTTCAAGGTGAAACATTTTTTAATAATAAAAAAATTAGATAAAATTGCAAGGTGGGTTTCACATAAAATAAAATAAAACAAAAGTGAGTTTTGATTTGTTTGTCAGCCCATCGTTAAGAGTTAGAAAACTGGATATAAATTAGAAAAATAGTATATCACTCGCATACATAATAAGTATTAATTAAAACAGGAATAGCAGGGTTTGTTTTAAAATAAAAACAACATAAAAGATTTTTATCAGAAGGAGAAAAAAGGTTCAAGATTGTTGAATAATTGAGATTAAGGATGTATTGTAGTTATAATAAAATATATTAAACATAGTGGAATTGTCTTTTGAGAAAGAGTGATAAAATGGCCCACTGAGGAAGTCGAAATAAATCGACGAAACGTCTGACCCATTTAATAAAAACTCAGTTTTTTATTTATTGTCCAATTCCCTGCTATCCCTGTTTTAATTAGAAAAATATTTACAAATAATTTTTTTTTTTTTTGGAAACAGGAATATCATTCTCAGTACGTCTTTCCCTCCCCCTCACTTTCCCTCACCATATCTGTTTCCAAAAAAAATTATTATTTGTAAACATTTTTCTAATTCTAATTTATATTCAGTTTTCTAACTCCTGGCGATGGACAGACAACCCGAAATATATCGAAATCAAAACTCACTTTTGTTTTATTTTATTTTCTGTGAAACCCACCTTCCAATTTTACCTAATTTTTTTTATTATTAAAGAACCGAAACGCCGTTCCGGGCCATTCCGGCAGAAATTAAGCCCTGCTCGAAAGTTTATATTTTGTACTAGATAATACGTTTTTTTAATAGTGGAACAAAGTTCGCTGAAAAGGACTTTGGTTTGTTTGGTTTCGAATAGTCAATCGGGGTGGTGATTTGCCCTTGTTGGCCCTTCTGCCCCCCCCCCCCCCCAGGGGTGCCATTAACGCCAATAGCAGCCCAAGCCAGGCTTTAAGACTCGCCAGGCGGCTTAGTCTGCCATGTTTACATAGACCCGGCCTTCGAAAGCTTAACAGGATTCCCCCTCATTCTTGAGACCCTAAATATTCAATTAGTAGCCATTGGCAGAGACGCAATTCTTCCTCTCCACTTAGATAGATATTTTATTGATCCTTCAAAAAAGTATAACATAACCATCGACTATGTAAAATAATTTTGCTGGAGAGATTTCGTTCTCAGGGGCCATTGGATTCTTTTACTTTTGTATTTTCCACTTGGATAAACACAAATAGGGACACTTAGGCTGGTCATTTTAATAAACCTTATCTCTGTTTACTTTTACTTCCATCTAACTTCCCCCATATAATCATAGATATAGTATATTTTACTATATAGCCATGAGGCCCTCTTTTTGCCAAAACCACTTTTTACTTCTTTCTTTGAAGCTCAAGTAACTCTTGTTTGCTTACTCTTATGATATAGAAAATTATTTTTCTTTGTTTATTCTAATAAATCCTGACCAACAAAAAGAGAATCTCTTAGATATAATATACCTATATTAGGGTAGACAAAAAACACGAATATTTTTTTTATTTTTGATCTCGCATGAAAATATGAATTTAACATGTTTTTAAAATGCTCACCAAAATATCAACTAATAAAAATTTTAAGCAGTCACTCAAGATTTTTAAAAATTTTCAAAATTGTAGAAAATTAATTTTTTCTCGTCATGTTATTATTGCCTACGTTGAAAATTATAAGGCTGATTCTCAAAAAAAAATCGAAATTGATGTCCTTGCTGATTCCTATGAAATGGGATTCTAAGTTATCGTAACAAAGAATTTTTTATGAAACTACATCCCTAGGCATACCATATTATAAAACAGATTTATATTTTTTATCATAAATAAAAAATACATTTTCAAGTAAATACCCTAAAAATCATTCCCTCACTGTGCTCCAACCGCTAAATTCACATAGATTCAAAGATCTAATTCGAAAAGCTTCTTATTGGTAACTGTCTGCTATCTTATTATTTATTCATATATAATAGTACGGGCTGTACATAAATGTGTATATAAATTGAAAGTTTTTGTGCCAAGGGTAGCAGAATTTTTATATATTGAAGGAGACAATAAAAGAGTGTGTCTTTTGCTAGAATACTCTTTTATTGTCTCCCTCAATGTGTATATAGTTTAAACACGACAAACGGAAAAGTCAAAAATATATTTTTAAATTGGCCCTTAAAAAACGATCATTCCCTCACCGTTGTGTAAAAGTGGAATTAAAAAATAATTTCAAGAAAATTGATTTTTTTTCTCGTCCTGTTATTATTGTCTACGTTGAAAATTGTAAATATTCTGAATTCAAGTCGATATATCAATTTATAGAGGTCGCTCAAGAGTTTTTGAATTTTTAAAGTAGTGTACTAGATGTTTTCGAGTGTCCTTAAATATAAATATTAACATTTTTTATTTTTATTCTTGTTGACATCTTAAATAAACTGCAACGGATCGTTGCTAAACTTTATCCAAATTCATTTGAAATATTAATATGTTTGTTCCTTTATTATTAATCACATTTCACTTGCAATTTGTAGTTCATATTGACATTAATTCAAAAATAATTCTCATTTAATAGTTGAGGAATAACCATTCTACGTTTGATTTTTGACATTTCGGTTTTTATTGGTAACCATTGCTGAAGACATGGAGGAATCGACTTAAAATCAAAAATAGCCATCGATTCTCATCTAATACTTGAGGAATAACAATTCTACATTAGGTTTTTGACGTTTCGATTATTATTGGTAACCAGTGCTGAAGACATGGAGGAATCGACTTAAAATCAAAAATAACGATCGATTCTTATCTAATACTAGAGGAATAACCTTATTGCATTCCATTTTTGATGTTTTGACTATTAATGGCAACCTCTACTGAAAACGTGGAAGAATAGACTTAAAATCAAAAAGACTAAATTCTTTTATGGCAAACAACTCAAGCATGAGTTGTTTACCAAAAGATTTTAGTCTTTTTGATTTTAAGTCTATTCTTCCACGTTTTCAGTAGAGGTTGCCATTAATAGTCAAAACATCAAAAATGGAATGCAATAAGGTTATTCCTCTAGTATTAGATATGAATCGATCGTTATTTTTGATTTTAAGTCGATTCCTCCATGTCTTCAGCACTGGTTACCAATAATAATCGAAACGTCAAAAACCTAATGTAGAATTGTTATTCCTCAAGTATTAGATGAGAATCGATGGCTATTTTTGATTTTAAGTCGATTCCTCCATGTCTTCAGCAATGGTTATCAATAAAAACCGAAACCTCAAAAATCCAATATAAAATGGTTATTCCTCAAGTACTAGATGAGAATCAATCGCTATTTTTGGTTTAAAGTCGATACCTCTATGTCTTCAGCAATGGTTACCAATTAAAACCGAAACGTCAAAAATCCAATATAGAATGGTTATTCCTCAAGTATTTGATGAGACTCAATCGCTATTTTTGGTTTAAAGTCGATTCCTCTATGTCTTCAGAAATGGTGACCAATAAAAACCGAAACGTCAAAAATCCAATATAGAATGGTTATTCCTCAAGTACTATATGAGAATCAATCGCTATTTTTGGATTAAAGTCGATTCCTCTATGTCTTCAGCAATGGTTACCAATAAAAACCGAAACGTCAAAAATCCAATATAGAATGGTTATTCCTCAAGTATTTGATGAGAATCAATCGCTATTTTTGGTTTAAAGTCGATTCCTCTATGTCTTCAGCAATGGTCACCAATAAAAACCGAAACGTCAAAAATCCAATATAGAATGGTTATTCCTCAAGTATTTGATGAGAATCAATCGCTATTTTTGGTTTAAAGTCGATTTCTCTATGTCTTCAGCAATGGTCACCAATAAATACCGAAACGTCAAAAATCCAATATAGAATGGTTATTCCTCAAGTATTTGATGAGAATCAATCGCTATTTTTGGTTTAAAGTCGATTCATCTATGTCCTCAGCAATGGTCACCAATAAAAACCGAAACGTCAAAAATCCAATATAGAATGGTTATTCCTCAAGTATTTGATGAGAATCAATCGCTATTTTTGGTTTAAAGTCGATTCATCTATGTCCTCAGCAATGGTCACCAATAAAAACCGAAACGTCAAAAATCCAATATAGAATGGTTATTCCTCAAGTATTTGATGAGAATCAATCGCTATTTTTGGTTTAAAGTCGGTTCCTCTATGTCTTCTGCAAAGGTAAGGGATAAGAAAACAACGCAGTTGCTATGGTTACTTATAAAATTTCCTCCCAAATTTTTAGCATTTCACAGAGAGAAGCCTATCCATTCTTATTTAAGCAAGGCTAAATGAGCTATATTAAAAGGTTCAAATGAATAAATTTTAAAGAATTAAAAAAATTAAAAAAGTACTCTCTTACTCTAGAGTAAAGTACTTTAAAATATAATTTTACTAAAAACTTTATTTATCCTTTTTGTGGTCCCCAAGGTACTTAATTAGGATATTAAATTTCATCAAAATTGGTTAAGTCATTTTCAAGATATTTAGAAAAAACTAAAAAAGTACTGAAATAAAGTACTAATGTTTGTGGGTCGATATGTACCAAAAATCTAATCAGCGCTTCATTTTGTTCAAAGAATGCTAGGTTTTCAATTTCATTTCAATCGGTGCAACGGTGTGGAAAAAATCGTGGGCCAAAAAAGCGATAACATACATCCATCCATACATACATACATACATCCGCACGCACTAAATGAAATAAACTGCAACGGATCGTTGCTAAACTTTATCCAAATTCATTTGAAATATTAATATGTTTGTTCCTTTATTATTAATCAGATATCACTTGCAATTTGTAGTTCATATTGACATTAATTCAAAAATAATTCTCATTTAATAGTTGAGGAATAACCATTCTACATTTGATTTTTGACATTTCGGTTATTATTGTAACCATTGCTGAAGACATGGAGGAATCGACTTAAAATCAAAAATAGCCATCGATTCTCATCTAATACTTGAGGAATAACAATTCTACATTAGGTTTTTGACGTTTCGATTATTATTGGTAACCTTTTCTGAAGGCATGGAGGAATCGACTTAAAATCAAAAATAACGATCGATTCTCATCTAATACTAGAGGAATAACCTTATTGCATTCCATTTTTGATGTTTTGACTATTAATGGCAACATCTACTGAAAACGTGGAAGAATAGACTTAAAATCAAAAAGACTAAATTCTTTTATGGCAAACAACTCAAGCTTGAGTTGTTTACCAAAAAAGATTTTAGTCTTTTTGATTTTAAGTCTATTCTTCCACATTTTCAGTATATGTTGCCATTAATAGTCAAAACATCAAAAATGGAATGCAATAAGGTTATTCCTCTAGTATTAGATAAGAATCGATCGTTATTTTTGATTTTAAGTCGATTCCTCCATGTCTTCAGCAATGGTTACCAATAATAATCGAAACGTCAAAAACCTAATGTAGAATTGTTATTCCTCAAGTATTAGATGAGAATCAATCGCTATTTTTGGTTTAAAGTCGATACCTCTATGTCTTCAGAAATGGTGACCAATAAAAACCGAAACGTCAAAAATCCAATATAGAATGGTTATTCCTCAAGTATTTGATGAGAATCAATCGCTATTTTTGGTTTAAAGTCGATTCCTCTATGTCTTCAGAAATGGTGACCAATAAAAACCGAAACGTCAAAAATCCAATATAGAATGGTTATTCCTCAAGTATTTGATGAGAATCAATCGCTATTTTTGGTTTAAAGTCGATACCTCTATGTCTTCAGCAATGGTTACCAATAAAAACCGAAACGTCAAAAATCCAATATAGAATGGTTATTCCTCAAGTATTTGATGAGAATCAATCGCTATTTTTGGTTTAAAGTCGATACCTCTATGTCTTCAGCAATGGTTACCAATAAAAACCGAAACGTCAAAAATCCAATATAGAATGGTTATTCCTCAAGTATTTGATGAGACTCAATCGCTATTTTTGGTTTAAAGTCGATTCCTCTATGTCTTCAGAAATGGTGACCAATAAAAACCGAAACGTCAAAAATCCAATATAGAATGGTTATTCATCAAGTACTAGATGAGAATCAATCGCTATTTTTGGCTTAAAGTCAATTCCTCTATGTCTTCAGCAATGGTTACCAATAAAAACCGAAACGTCAAAAATCCAATATAGAATGGTTATTCCTCAAGTATTTGATGAGAATCAATCGCTATTTTTGGTTTAAAGTCGATTCCTCTATGTCTTCAGCAATGGTCACCAATAAAAACCGAAACGTCAAAAATCCAATATAGAATGGTTATTCCTCAAGTACTAGATGAGAATCAATCGTCGTCCTTGGTTGAAGTTCGATCTTCTTCATCTTCAAGGTAGTGATACAGGGGCAAGCGAATGCGAGTGAGCAATGGCGCGGCAGCTTCTTCTGCTTTTAGGATGCCATATTTATCCTTCATTTTCACGAAGTGAAAGGTTGGGAAATGGACGAGGATACGTCCTTTAAATGAAGGTTTTTAGTATTCAGAAAATACAAAGTAACATCTACTCTGAGAAGGCTTTGTGAAATAGGATTGCACAGAAACGAGTTTATCTTTTCATAGAGCATTCAAAATTGGAGATTGGAGACACACAAACTTTATTTAAAAATGAAGAAGCTTCTCTGTGAGAAGATTTATAAATCAATGCACACGAAATAAGTTACTGGGACGTGTGTTTGTGTTTATAGGCCTCAAAGCCCGTTTGCAAAGGATTGGCTGTAATATGAAAAGGAGACTTTGCAGATTCTAGTGCTGTTGTAGTGCTGGAATGCTGGAAACACTGAAAGAGATTCCACATCTGCTCTATGAAAGGTTCAACTCTGTTAGTTGAATACACACAAAGCAGTAGTTTCTGAGGATTCTGTGTACTTTTCCCGCTCCCGTTTGCAAAGGCCTCAAAGGCAATCTAACAAATATTACAGACTTTAGAGTGTTTCAGAGCTCTGTGTCTGTAAAGAAAGTTTTAAACTCTGTGAGTAGTTCAGTTGAATGCAAAGCACTGAGAAGGATTCTGAGATTCTGTCTAGTGAAAGGGGAAGATAAAGCGGAGAAATTCCAACGTTTCAAAGGCCTTTGATGAGGACCTTTACTACCATAGGCCTGCAAACGAAATACAAAGCAAATGTCCACTTCAAATGGACATTACAATTTGGACTTTAATTTAGTCCATGGGTTCCGTAGTCTTTACCTGAGGACCCTTTGAAGCCACGCTTGCCCCGAGAGCGATTGCAATACTTTACCCATGCTTTGCATTGGATAAAGTAAAAATAGAAATGATATGGCGACTATACTGAACCCAAGGCAAAAAAAATCATCGAAATCGGCCCACATGCTAAAGAGAAATTGACGAACAAACATCATCAGAACTTAACCAAATTAATATGGGATCACCTCTAAGGTACACCCTTTCAAATAAAAGAAGAATCATCGAAATTGGCCAATAAACAAAGAAGTTATCCGTGAACTTACATAACAAAAAAGGTCCAATACCAATGGAAAAACGGGACCAATCGGATACTAGACTGAACCCAATGCAAAAATCATTGAAATCGGTCCACATGGTAAAGAGAAATTGACGAACAAACATCATCAGAACTTAACCAAATTAATATGGGATCACCTCTAATGGTACACCCTTTCAAATAAAAGAAGAATCCATCGAAATTGGCCAATAAACAAAAGAAGTTATCCGTGAACTTACATAACAAAAAAGGTCCAGTACCAATGGAAAAAAACGGGACCAATCGGATACTAGACTGAACCCAATGCAAAAATCATTGAAATCGGTCCACATGGTAAAGAGAAATTGACGAACAAACATCATCAGAACTTAACCAAATTAATATGGGATCACCTCTAAGGTACACCCTTTCAAATAAAAGAAGAATCATCGAAATTGGCCAATAAACAAAGAAGTTATCCGTGAACTTACATAACAAAAATGGTCCAATACCAATGGAAAAAATCGGGACCAATCGGATACTAGACTGAACCCAATGCAAAAATCATTGAAATCGGTCCACATCGTAAAGATAAATAAATGTTCAATCACAAAAAATAGACCTTACGTTGAATTGATAACCTCCTTTTAAAAATATTGAAATCGATGAATATCAGATTTAGCTATCTTGAAAAAGTTTTACTTTTTCCTACAATTATATATATATCAAAAACTCTGCTACTCGTTTGCAAAATACCTAACATTTTAATTTTTTTTCCATTTTCTAATTGTTTACCCATTTCTTTGAACATAAGCACATTTTAATATCCCGTTTCTTAGTTATTAAATAAAATTCTCATAAAATGTGTGTAAATGGCACCAAGCGGAAAAGAGATGGAAAGAGGGGACGCCCCCAGGGGTTTCTTGTACTCGGGAATCTTTAATGAGTGTCTGCAAGTCGTTAATTAAAGACCAGCAGTTGACTTCTCTCTCCTTAAGGCGAACCAGCCAACCAACCTACAGAGATTCCATTCATTCGGGAAAATATTTCATTTCTGAGTGGCTATATAAATAAATAAATAAATAAATAATGGTTAAAAAAATAATAATAAATTCCTAAATAATTGATCCATATTTTTAGCCATTATTATATAAATCTATATTATTTTTTTAATTAAAATCTTCAGCAAATTAATATAAATAAATAAATAAATACAGAAACCATGTAGGTTCAATTTCGTAGAATTCATTAGTTGAAATTTCTTAACCGACGCCGCCGCATCTGCTACTTGAATTCTTTGATGATGTTTTTTTTTTTTAAGTTTTTTTGTTTAATTAATTGAAATTCCTTATTTTCTGTTACTAGGCGATGTTTAAGTGCGTGACAAAAATAATAAAAATATCACTTTTTTTTACTCTTGTTGAGGCTTTTTTTCCTTTGGTGGTCAGGCTCTCAATACCTGCAACTAGTACTTAGTGTCGAACACTGGTTGTATTTAACACTAAGGGCCGATTGTATGTCGCAAAGTAAATGCTTTTTACCACTAACCAAAGGTAGATAGTAAATGGAGGGGCTGGGGTGGCCAATCAGATGACAGGAACTTTCGAGTGCCTGTCATCTGATTGGCCACCCCAGCCCCTCCATTTACTATCTACCTTTGGTTAGTGGTAAAAAGCATTTACTTTGCGAGGCATGCAACCGGCTCCTTAGGATTAGAGAAAAATTGCCAGTTTGATTTAAACTTATCTGATATTTTGAAAACTTTTAGCTGCTTTAAGTCACTCTATAAGAAAAATAACTCCTATATTGAAATTATAACGGTGATAATGAACATTTTTTATTTAAATATATTAATTTTTTGTTTTGTTTAATTAAAATGAGAGGAGGTAAAAATTATGTTATGTTATTTTCAATTTTCGTAGTGATATGGGAAATATTTGACGCTACGCTATTGCTTGTGGGAATAAAATGATTTAAGTGCAATATGTTGCAGTAAAAACCGGTTTTTAGTAAGAACGGGTTCTTACTAGTTAAAACGAGTTTCAGTGAATACCTTTGTGGCAACTAGAATTTACTGATGTTGGTTGAGTTTGGTCCAAAGATCTAGATTCTACATTTTTGACCTTCTGCCTCATTTTGGGTGTTTATTTTTAAAAAATTTTTATAAGAAAATATCAAAAATTACACCTATACTTTGCTTGTAATTTTTGAAATTTTCTTTTAAAATTTTTTTTTAAAATAAACACTCGAAATGAGGCGGAAGGTCAAAAATGAAAATTCTAGACCTTTGGACCAAACTTAATCAATAACAGTAAATTCTAATTAGCACATAGGTATTCATTGAAACGCGTCTTAACTAGTAAAAACACGTTCGTATTAAAAACCGGTTTTTACTGCAACATATATACCCTTTAATTTCACTCCATTATCTATCTTCTATAAAGTATATAAATAAATGGAAGTGTCTATGGAAAATTAAGAGAGATGGTCAAATGCTTAGATCCGAGACGTTATGGATTATTTTTATTACGTCAGAAGGGTATGTCTGATCCCTTCAGAGATTTGGATCACGTGATTCAAAATCTTAACATACAGCTAAACAATTATTTTGATTAGAATTTTTTGAGTTTTTTGATTTTTAAAAAATTGATTTCCCTCTCTCTTGATTTTCTATAATAATTTTATATCTACAATATCGCCATTTGTCTTTTATACCATATAAATAAGAGAAGTTTATATGTTTTGTTCGTTTGTCTTTTATGCAAATCTTCAATTTTATACCGATCGCGATGAAATTTTTGCAAACATCAACATTTCAAAAAATTTGAAGTTCTGTTATCTATATTTCATATAAAAATTAAAATCACCCACAAATTTGTTTCCACGCCTTTAAGCAAAACTATTTGCGCACAGCTTTATGGTTTTGACACGAAAAAATCTCTTTGCCACATTTGAGTTTAATTCTGTACAATTTCTCTTTAAGACACTTGAAATCTATTGGGGTCAAAATGAATTGTCCAAAATAGGTTAGGTCGGGACGAAGGCCCGGTCAGTTGTTAACATATACATACCATATTTGTATTAATATGAGGTCTTTTCATTTGTTTTTAGTGAACAATCAACGAGCCGTGGATTGTTTCATCCGGTTGTGGGTTCAACAGAGGAATTGTTCTTGAACATCTAACGTAAGTAACCAATCGACTGTATTTTTTACATATATTGGGTATTTTTCTTTTTAACATTATTGTCATGAGGTGTGAGATCTTCTTCAATATCTCCTTATATAAAATTAGGTTAATTATTTTTTACTTTACCATAAAGTGTAATCGTACATGAAAAAAGAGTTTTTTTTTGCTTATTTTTTTCGAAATATCTCAAAAACAGCTGAAACTATTTGGATTAAAAAAATTGAGCGCAACCATGGCATTTGGTGTTTACAAAAAAGTCCTAATAAGTGACCATCGAAAAAATTATATTTTTCGAGATAATAATTGTTTTGTCAAAATATCTGTAAGTTAGTCAGTCTGTTAGTCTGATTGTTAGTCTGTTTGTTAGTCTGTGCGTTACCAAATTATTCTGGCGAGCTAGCTCAAAAACTAGTGTGAATATCAAAACCAAATTTCACACGTAGTTTTAGTACATTTGGCTGATTAGATTTTGGTGCATATCGACCCAAAATTAAAGGGGGCGGATGGGGGTTAAAAATTAAAAATATAGGCTCTTGTACCGAACTCAACCAAATTTTGTATACATAATCAGTGGACCCCCAGAAGTCTAAAAATGCAAAAACTAACCCCCTTCCTACATGATTATAAATAATATTATTAAATCTATATAATAAAAATGAATTTCTTTTTCTTTGTAAGCGCAGATCTCTCAAATGCCTGGGCCGATTTGGCTAATTTTTTTTTTTTAATGTTCGTAATAGTCCATTTCAGGTTAATACGTAAAAAAAAATCCGAAAAGTTGCCCGGAAAATTGGAAAATTCACGAAAAACTGAAACCAAATCTGTATAGCCAACATAGCTTGCCAAACAATAAAAGAACTAAACTAGCAAACTAAACATTTGTTGGCGGCACTGTTTGGCAGATTTTTGAATGTCATTCATTCTTAATAGCATAGATAATAATGTTCGTAATAGTCCAATTCAGGTTAATAAGTAAAAAAAATTGGAAAATTCAGGAAAAACTAAAAAAATTCAGGTTAGCCAACATAGCTTGCCAAACAATAAAAGAACTAAACTAGCAAACTAAACATGTGTTGGCGGCCCTGATTGTCAGATTTTTGAGTGTCATTCATTCTTAATAGCATAGATGGATCATAGATAATAGAGTTCTAACCATATTATCGTTGAAGAGGTATTTAATAATGCAACAAAGATTTTAAAAAACTATCTATTTTTTTTAAACTACATTTAAAAACAAAAATTAAAAAATAAACTGCAACGGATCGTTGCTAAACTTTAACCAATGTACTATCTTATTCTAAAATAAAGTACTTTAAAATATAATTTTACAAAAAACTATATATGACCTTTTTTGTGGTCCTCAAGGTACTTAATTACAATGAATTTTAAATCCCACAAATATTAATTTGACAATTTAATTGATGAACTCAAAAATTGTCATTTAATTAAATAAACTGCAACGGATCGTTGCTAAACTTTATCCAAATTCATTTGAAATATTAATATGTTTATTCCTTTATTATTAATCAGATATCACTTGCAATTTGCAGTTCATGTTAACCATGCGCGGATCCAGGAGGGGGGGCGATGGGGCGACCGCCCCCCCCCCAAAGCATTGGAGATCAACAATTTTTATATGTTTATTTAATCTTTTTTTTTATATAACATTAAATTTTAAAATTGAAGAAAATAAAGTTCTATGTGGGGGGGGGGGCGTCTCTGACCCCCCCACACCCCGCTTGGACAATTCCACCGCGACACACTTCCGAGATCAAAAGTAGATCTTATATACCGACGACCGCCCCCCCCCCCCAAATCAGAGGTCTGGATCCGCGCCTGATGTTGACTTTATTTAAAAAATAATGATCGATTCTCATTAAACAGTCGAGGAATAACCATTCTACATTCGATTTTTGACGTTTCGGTTTTTATTGGTAGCCATTGGTGAAGACATGGAGGAATCGACTTAAAATCAAAAATAGCAATCGATTCTTATCTAATACTAGAGGAATAACAATTCTACATTAGATTTTTGACCCTTCGATTATTATTGGTAACCATTGCTGAAGACATGGAGGAATCGACTTAAAATCAAAAATAACGATCGATTCTTATCTAATACTAGAGGAATAACCTTATTGCATTCCATTTTTGATGTTTTGACTATTAATGGCAAGCTCTACTGAAAACGTGGAAGAATCGACTTAAAATCAATAAGACTAAATTCTTTTTATGATAAACAACTCAAGCTTGAGAATAAGAGAATTTTTTATAAATAGAGATTTTTAATACATTTTAAATATTTGTTTCATCTTATTTGTTATGAGTGTATATTACAGTTAAATAGAATCTCAAATTATATCTATTTAAGACTTTATAATAAAACAATTATATTTATTCTCTGTTACTAATAAAACATCAATAAGGCAGGCATGTGGGGGTCCAGGGGGCGAAGCCCCCTCTAGCAAAAGGCCCGTCTTCGGCGGGCCTTGAAGCTAGTATTAAATATAAGTGAGAGGCCAGGTTGTATGGTAAAGTCAAGTGGATGACCACATCAGAACGTGTCAGTTTATTTTAATTTTATTCGCTTTAAAATAACAATGAGAGGGCGTCAAATGGAAATTTTTATTTGTATTTTGTACATTTTTGAGTTCAGAAAATTATGAAAAAATTCTTAAATTTTATTCATTTGCTCTTTTTCAACGAGAAATAAAAACGATTTGGTGCAGCTTATTAATACAGGCTTTTTGAGTCGAATTTCAGCTCATTAGTTACTTACACTTGGTCGGCTTATTTAGATATTTAACGATTTTTTTTTAATATCTATACAGGGACACCCGTATCACAATGATAAATCGGGAACATGGGATAGGCCATTTTACAACGGTCCAGAACCTAAAAAAATATTTTTTAAATAAAAGTCTCATCGTTTTTGAGTTATAGGCATTTTTTGAAAATGGTGAAAATCGCTAACCAGCCCTAAATAATGAAATGCTGTGGTTACAATTTTACATATTTTATTATTCTAATTTTGTTACTCAATCCTGAATAATCCTGCTATTGACCAGAAAACAAAATAAAACCATAAGTACTATACTTTTGGAGAAAAAATATTTTTTCCTGACTTATGTTTTAAAAAATTTTGATGAGCCAACATTCAATCATCTTTAATTTAAATGAAAGTCTACTATCTAAGCATGGGAAATTATTTAAAAATTGACCCATTTAGTCAGGATTTCAAAATAGTACAGGACTTTGTACTTCATTCTAAAGAAAAAACAAATTGTATTTTTTTGAAAAATTATCTAAAAAAAAAATCATATTTTTATAGTGTTTTTTTGATTAATATGATAATCAGTTATGTCCTATCTTAATTGAAGTAATCTTTGGCTATTATAGACATTAATACTATAACAGCTATTAATACCCAAAGATTAGTTCAATCAAGATGCGAAATAATTGATTAACATATTTAAATAAAAAAACATTTCAAAATATTTTAATATTTTAAATTAGCCAATTTTTCCAAATTTACAATTTTTTTTTCTATAAATGGAAGTACAAAAAGTGCTAGTACCATTTTTGAAATCTCGACTAAATAGGCAATTTTTTTAAATAACTTGCCATGGTAGTTTACTAAACTTTTTTTACATTAAAGATGATTCAAAGTTAGATGATCAAAATTTTTCCGGCAAAGAATATTTTTTGTCCTCCAAAAGTATAGTACTTATGGTTTTATTTTGAATTCTGGTCAATAGCAAGATTATTCAGGATTGCGTAACAAAAATTAGAATAATAAAATATGTAAATTTGTAGCCACAGCATCTCGATATTTAGGAAGGGTAGCGATTTTCACCATTTTCAAAAAAATGCCTATAACTCGAAAACTATGAAGTTTTATTAAAAAAAATTTAGGTTCTGAGACCGTCATAAAATGGTCTATCTCTCATTCATGGTTTATCGTTGCTGATACGGGACACCCTGTATATAGAATTAATGTGGGGTAGTCTTAAATGATGTTCCCATTGAATTTAAATTTTATCAGAGTTATTTAATTTAAATATTTTTTTCTTAGTGTAATTTGTTAAGCCTTAAACGAGTATCATTTGAAATTTAGATATATTTGTTTTCTCTTATATATTTACATACGAATTTATACGTAGTTGGAAATTGTTAATTTGATCTATAAAATAAAAAACAAAGAGAGTGTGCAGAGATAGCAGAAGGAAAAGGAAAAAAATATATTTAAGCTAACGAATGATAAGAAAAGAAAATTAAAATGAAAGAAAAAAATACATTTAAGTAAAAATTAGAGTGGAGGTGGAGCAGTTTAGGGATGGCTGATGTCTGGATGGGTGGGGCCGAGATCTAATCTTCAAAGGCATTTAGAGAAAAATACTTATATATATATTTTCCTTGTCTAATCTTCTTTCAATCTAATTAAAAGAATTAACAGAAGAGAAAAGAGAAGAATAAAACAAACCTTCTAAAGCAGCCCCGAGCTCGTTTTTTACTTTATTTGTTCAAGTACCTACCAATGGCGAAAATCAGCAACGCTAGTTAACGGAAAACAAAATATGAGAATATGTTTGTTTATTATGGGTTGAAATTTTGTTTATATCCTACCATACATCATATAATATTACTAGCTGCAAGGCCCGCCTTCGGCGGCCTCTTGCTAGCCAGGGGGCACGCCCCTGGACCCCCAACCCACGAATTCCACCCTCACACTACACTCCCCCCGACCCATCCAGCACCCCCACCCCCGCACCATGAACCCGTGCCCAACCCCCGCCCCCATACCAGGAGAACCGAAACCTCACCCACCACTCCAACCCACCACATTCCCCCGAAACCCACCCCTAGCACCCCAACCCCCGCCCACACACCACCACCCCAACCTTCACCCCACCCACCTCCGGGCCCCCAACCCACGAACCCCAACCTCAGCCCCCACTCCAACCCACACCACACTCCACAGGAAACCCACCCAGCACACCAACCTCCGCCCCCACACCACCCACTTCAACACTCTAACCTGCACCCCCACCTCGGACCCCCCCTACTCCGCCATACTCCCTCACTCCACCGCCATTCCACTCCGCGCATCCCATGCCCTAACCCACCCCCACTCCACCCCGCACCCAGTTTTTGCATTTCTAGCCTTCTAGTGACCCACAGATTATGTAAACAAAATTTGGTTGAGTTTGGTCCAAGAGCAAGAATTTTCATTTTTTGACCCCCCCCCCTTTTAAGTGGTTAGTTTTTGCATTTCTAGCTCTCTAGAGACCCACAGATTATGTATACTAAATTTGGTTGAGTTTGGTCCAAGAGCAAGAATTTTCATTTTTTGACCCCCCCCCCATTTTGGGTAGTTAGTTTTTGCATTTCTAGCTTTCTAGAGTCCCTCAGATTATGTATACAAAATTTGGTTGAGTTTGCTCCAAGGGCAAGAATTTATATATTTTTCTCCTTCCCCCCTTTTTGGGTGGTTTTTGGGGGGAATTTTTTTAAACAAAAGTTGTCAGAAATCACATCCCCTACAACTTTGCTCATTATAAAATTTCCCGTAGAGTTAATAGTTTAAGAGTTATTTGATAATTTTCATTCGTGCACCCCCCCAAACCCCCTTTTGGGGTCAAAATATCAAAACGTTATATAGCTAAAAACGTAAGTTAGAAGACCTCTGATACAAATATGAAATTTCATAATAATCCCTTCAGCCGTTTTGACGTGAATCGTGAGCAACTTTTCGCGGAAACCACTGAAACAGACAGACAGACAGACAGACAGACGAGACGATTTTGTTGAGGGTGTTTTCGTTCATAACTTTGCTTGAAACGTGTGCAACCAAAATTTGGCGTGATTTGGACCAATGTACAGACAAATCTTAATTTATATATATAGATATACAGAGCTCGAATATAAAATTTATTTTTATATCTCTCCTAAAAATTAAATTTATAAACCCTTCCAAAAATCCTGAAGTGATAAAAGGGTCCCCCTTACCTCTCATTTTCGAATTTTTTGAAGAAAATAAAGTTTTAGTTTTAAAGAAATTTTAATTTATTCTAAAATTAATTTATTCTAATTATTTTTTGAACACAAACAACAAATAATATAATATTCGACGTTTCAATCTGTTTATTCTGCGAACCTACTCAAGTATGAGCAACAACTCCGATTTTAGGTTACTTTTGCTCCCCCAACGCAGTTCTCAAAAAATATTATCGGGGGAATCTTAAAACTCATTTACACTGTATCATTTTTAATGTTTACTAGTATCTAAAGTGAATTATTCAGAGTGAATCATCCTTGTTTACATATTTTTTTAACAAACTTAAAAAAAGGAGGAGGTTATCATCCAATTACGTGTTTCACTACACTGTTTCTCCCCTAGTAGCATACAGTTTCAAACTATATAGAAACTATATAGTTTGAAACATTATACTAATAGGGTCATTTTTGAACACAAGTATATTGACAAAAGGCATCACATATCTACTCTAAAAGTTACTTATAAAAAAATACACTTGTGAGAAGCTTTGAACCCTAAAAATAAAACTCAAATTGACGCTATGATAGTGACTGGAGAACACTCGTATACTGCTAGTATCTTTCAAGAAACAAGAGCATTATGGTATACGAAAAATATCTCGTTCCTAGAAACTGATATAGGATTTCCATCTATAGAACTTCTGGTTTAATCATGTTGAAAAAATACACTAATTGACCATGCCCTGTATAGTAAAGTAAAAATCTATTCTTTTAACGACTAGTTCTAACTAATAATTTCGAATTCGGCACAAAATTTTGTATTAACGAGGTCCTTACGCTCCAGTTGAGTCAAAAAGAAGTGTAGTATCTAATATTTAATAAAATAAGTTAAAATACAAATGAAAAATAATAGAATTAAAAAAAATAAATAGTATGAAAGCCGTAAATGTTTGAAATAAAAACAATTATAAAAAAACTGCAACGGATGGTTGCTAAACTTTATCCAAATTCATTTGAAATATGAATATATGTTTATTCCTTTATTATTAATCAGATATCAATTCATTTGTAGTTCATGTTGACTTTAATTCAAAAATAATGATCGATTCTCATTTAACAGTCGAGGAATAACAATTCTATATTGGATTTTTGACGTTTCGGTTATTATTGGTAACCATTGCTGAAGACATGGAGGAATCGACTTAAAATCAAAAATAACGATCGATTCTCATCTAATACTTGAGGAATAACCATTCTACATTAGATTTTTGACGTTTCGGTTATTATTGGTAACCATTGCTGAAGACATGGAGGAATCGACTTAAAATCAAAAATAACGATCGATTCTCATCTAATACTTGAGGAATAACCATTCTACATTAGATTTTTGACGTTTCGGTTATTATTGGTAACCATTGCTGAAGACATGGAGGAATCGGCTTAAAATCAAAAATAATGATCGATTCTCATCTAATACTTGAGGAATAACCATTCTACATTAGATTTTTGACGTTTCGATTATTATTGGTAACCATTGCTGAAGACATGGAGGAATCGACTTAAAATCAAAAATAACGATCGATTCTCATCTAATACTTGAGGAATAACCATTCTACATTAGATTTTTGACGTTTCGGTTATTATTGGTAACCATTGCTTAAGACATGGAGGAATCGCCTTAAAATCAAAAATAATGATCGATTCTCATCTAATACTTGAGGAATAACCATTCTATATTAGATTTTTGACGTTTCGATTATTATTGGTAACCATTGCTTAAGACGCTTAAAATCAAAAATAACGATCGATTCTTAACTACTACTAGAGGAATAACCTTATCGCATTCCATTTTTGATGTTTTGACTATTAATGGCAACCTCTACTGAAAACTTGGAAGAATCGACTTAAAATCAAAAAGACTAAATTCATTTTTGATAAACAACTCAAGCTTGAGAACGTTTTTTCTGTTTGGCTATAGCGAGACAAAATATTAAATCGGCTAGCGTTGTAAAAAAGTTAACGACCACATTCATTAAAATATCGCTCATCAATCGACTGTAAAAACAAAGTTCGCTGTTTAGTTTTTCTTATTTTTTTTTATTTTACCATACTTAATATGATAAAGTATTAGTTATTTTTTTTTTAATTTTGACCCGAAAATTGAAAAAATATTTAATTTTTGAAGCGTTAAACAAATATACTACTGTTTATTAAAAATCCATATAGGTTATATGTATATATATATATATATAGGTTTCTATTTAAAAAAACAAAAGTTGACCTTGAAATGCCCTTACAATTCCCCTTGAACAGAAGTTTCATTTACCCCCCCTCCCCACCCCCTCAGCAACGTTCTCAAATTAATTTCAAAAATGCAACATGTAATCTAGGAATATAATCATATTTAAAATCTCTAAATTTTTTATCATAATAATTTGTGCAAATTTCTATCCCAACAACTATTTAATTTAGAAAAAAATAAGCACTTAACCATTATTGTATTTATTACTTGTTATACTACCAATTCAATTGACGTCCGAAAATTTCCCTTATATTTTCAGTCGAATATAAATACTTCAAATTTCATATAAAATATATATTATTGTTTGCATGAATTTTAGTTATGAAAATTAAACAAGAATTTTGTATTTTATTTTTGTAAAATCAATACCAAAAGTGAAATTATAATTGCAATAGTAGCTATATGTTATAATATATGCGTTTTCGATAATGTGTATTATTATTAATAGGAAAATGTGTATGTAAAATTATGCAAACGAAATTATTATATATGATTATGTCTCGATATATAATTTATACAGAGACATAGACAGCTGTTTAGCGAGAACAGGGGCACCACGAGAAGGCAGCTGTCGCCACCCCACATGGATAGATAAATAAATAATAATTAAACGGAGATCGTTAATATAATTTTGATCGCAAATTACAAAATATACTAATAGAGTGATACATTTAAATATTTCCTTTATTTACAAATGTATAAATCACTTGGAAATACAATTTGAAATTTTAAAGTCAAAAATAATGAAAATTTCAAGCCTAGTCGTGTTTTGGAACAAATAGGAGACATTGTATTTGTACCAAAATACGTCTACACTTGAGATAAGTAATTGTTAAAAGACCTTTTCCGAATCAAATACCAGTACAATGTCTCCAATACTGCAATTTGTTTCGAATCAAAGTCTTAAAACATTAGAAATTTTGTATAAAAATTTTATCAAGTATTTGTATTTAAGACACAAATATAAAAAATTTGTAGATCTGAATATGATGAGAGAAAGTTCGTTATTGACTCATGCATTAAATCAGAAACAGAAAAATAATTAGATTGAAGTTTAGAGGCGATTATTTTTAAAAGTGAATTATTTTGAAGGTTATTTTTTTTAACCGAAATTGAAATTATATTATCTATCCATGTGAAATAATTTTATTAGACTGAAAATATAAAAGCGATATTGTTTCAAACCAATATCTCATATTTAATTTAGAAAAAAGTAATAATTTTAATTTTTTATTTATTTCTACTTAATCATTTAATTTTAATGTTAGTATTAGTAGGACGAGCACCTACCTAGAAAAAGAAAAAAATTATATTAGCAAAATTATATAGTGAAATTATGAGATTTTTTATAGAAATATTCCAATAAAATTATATTTATTTATTTTATTTGATCGTTTTTTTGAAAAATTCGAAAAAAGAATTGAAAAATTTAGAATATTTCTTAATTATTTAAATATAAGAATAGAGTATTATAAAGATATGTTACCTTAACAACCAAAGACTCATGCCTGGACCTGGAATACTCTGACCCCACAGGAACACTCTTATTACACTCGCGCACAATTAAAAATATACTCGCGAAACATTTCGATTTCGGAGGAATAAGGATTTGTGAAAACAAGTTGAATTTGGATAGAATATGGGAAAGGATATAAGCTCACGTGGGCAGGGACGCCAGCCCCTGAAGTAGATCTGTACATCTTTATTTTTAAGAATAAGGAAGTACACATCTACCCGTTACCCTAAGATAAAGTATTTGATTTTCCAGAAAATAAGAAAATCAAATACTTACTCTAAATGTTAATATTAGTATGACGAGCACCTACCTGAAAAAAGAAAAAATATATTATTAGTAAAAATAATATAGAAAATTTAAAGTATTTTTTATTCAAATATTTTAAAGAAAATTATATTTAATATATTATTTGTTTAATTTGAAATTTAAAAAAAAAAAACGAAAAAATTACTTGAAAAATTTAGAGTATTTCTTACTTATATATGAATAGAGTATTATAAAGATATTTTACCATTTCAGAAAAAGTCTCCTGCTTGGACGTGGAGTACTCTGGCCACTAGGAACACACTTTACACTCGCGAACAAGTAAAAAAATACTCGCGAAACAGTTCGAAGGAATATGGATTTGTGAAAACACAGATTGAAGTTGGATAGGATTAGGGAAAGGATATAAGCTCAAGTGGGCAGCGACGCCAGCCCCTGAAGTAGATCTGTACATCTTTATTTATAAGAATAAAGAAGTACACATCTACCGGTTACCCTAAGATAAAGTATTTGGTTTTCAAGAAAATAAGAAAATCAAATACTTACTCTAAATGTTAATATTAGTAGGACGAGCACCTACCTGAAATAAGAAAAAAAATATTATTAGTAAAATAATATAGATAATTTCAAGTATTTTTTTATATCAAACATTCTAAAGAAATTTATATTTAATATATTATTTATTTAATTTGAAATTTTTTTTAAAAAAATCGAAAAAATTATTTGAAAAATTTAGAGAATTTCTTACTTATATATGAATAGAATATTATAAAGATATTTTACCTTTACAGAAGAGATAAAGTCTCCTGCTTGGACCTGGAATACTCTGGCCATACAGGAACACACTTTACACTCCCGCACAAGTAAAAATATATTCGCGAAACACTTCGAAGGAATATGGATTTGTGAAAACACGGAATGAAGTTGGATAGGATTAGGGAAAGGATATAAGCTCACGTGGGCAGGTACGCCAGCCCCTGAAGTAGATCTGTACATCTTTATTTTTAAGAATAAAGAAGTACACAACTACCCGTTACCCAAAGATAAAGTATTTGATTTTCCATAAATGAAGAAAATCTAATACTTACTCTAAATGTTAATATTAGTAGGATGAGCACCTACCTGAAATAAGAAAAAAATATTATTAGTAAAATAATATAGATAATTTCAAGTATTTTTTTATATAAACATTCTAAAGAAATTTATATTTAATATATTATTTATTTAATTTGAAATTTTTTTTAAAAAAATCGAAAAAATTATTTGAAAAATTTAGAGAATTTCTTACTTATATATGAATAGAATATTATAAAGATATTTTACCTTTACAGAAGAGATAAAGTCTCCTGCTTGGACCTGGAATACTCTGGCCATACAGGAACACACTTTACACTCCCGCACAAGTAAAAATATATTCGCGAAACACTTCGAAGGAATATGGATTTGTGAAAACACGGAATGAAGTTGGATAGGATTAAGGAAAGGATATAAGCTCACGTGGGCAGGGACGCCAGCCCCTGAAGTAGATCTGTACATCTTTATTTTTAAGAATAAAGAAGTACACATCTACCCGTTACCCTAAGATAAAGTATTTGGTTTTCAAGAAAATAAGAAAATCAAATACTTACTTTAAATGTTAATATTAGTAGGACGAGCACCTACCTGAAATAAGAAAAAAAATATTATTAGTAAAATAATATAGATAATTTCAAGTATTTTTTATTCAAATATTTTAAAGAAAATTATATTTAATATTATTATTTATTTAATTTGAAATTAAAAAAAAAAAACGAAAAAATTACTTGAAAAATTTAGAGTATTTGTTACTTATATATGAATAGAGTATTATAAAGATATTTTACCTTTACAGAAGAGAGAAAGTCTCCTGGTTGGACCTGGAATACTCTGGCCACAGAGGAACACACTTTACACTCGCGAACAAGTAAAAAAATACTCACGAAACACTTCGAAGGAATATGGATTTGTGAAAACAGGGATTGAAGTTGGATAGGATTAAGGAAAGGATATAAGCTCACGTGGGCAGGGACGCCAGGCCCTGAAGTAGGTCTGTACATCTTTATTTATAAGAATAAAGAAGTACACAACTACCCGTTACCCAAAAGATAAAGTATTTGATTTTCCATAAATGAAGAAAATCTAATACTTACTCTAAATGTTAATATTAGTAGGATGAGCACCTACCTGAAAAAAGAAAAAAAATATTATTAGTAAAAACATATAGGGAAGTGAAAGTATTTTTTATTCAAATATTCTAAAGAAAATTATATTTAACATTTATTTATTAAATTTGAATTTTTTTTAAAAAATCGAAAAAATTACTTGAAAAATTTTGAGTATTTCTTACTTATATATGAATAGAGTATTATAAAGATATCTTACCTTAACAGAGAAAGTCTCTTGCTTGGACCTGGAATAGATACTCTGGCCACAAATGTTAATATTAGTAGGACGAGCACCTACCTGGAAAAAGAAAAAAATATTATTAGTAAAAACATATAGGGAAGTGAAAGTATTTTTTAAAAAAATATTCGGAATAAAATTATATTTAATATATTATTTATATAATGGTTTTTTATTTTTTAAAAATTATAAAAAAGTACTTGAAAAATTTATAGTAATTCTTACTTATATAATTATAAGAATAGAGTATTATAAAGATATGTTACCTTTAGAGCCAATGTCTCGTGTCTGAACCTGGAATACTGTGACCCCACAGGAACGGAACACACTTACGTACACTCCCGCACAAGTAAATATATACTCGCGAAACACTTCGAAGGAATAAGTAATTGTGAAAACATGGATAGAAAACAGTTGGTTAGGATTAGGGATAGGACATGATTCTCTTAATATTTGGGCAGGGATGTCAGCACCTGAAGTGGATCTGTATATCTTTATCTATAAGAACAATAGAAGTACCTACCTACCCGTTACCCAGATATTAATATTTTATTCACGTTCGCAAATTTAATAAATAAATTTATATTTAATGGCTTCTTGGATTCTATGCAGTTAAATAATATAAGGTATGAAGAGTTGTTTATTAGTGAGGGTTGGAGTCAGTTGAGAGGGCGGATGAAGGTGGAGAGGCTATATTGAAACACTCACAGTCGATGTTTCATTCGTCACTGCCTGACACATATTTACCATCTCCCTACCTTTCTCCCCTTTATATACCCCTCACCAGGTTCCCATTGTCCCTATATTCCCCCCTCCTTACACTCACAGTCGATGTTTCACTCGTCACTGACTGACACATACTGACCATCTCCCTGTCTCTCTCCCCCTTATATAGCCCTCGCAACGGGGACCCATTGTCCCTATCTCCCCCCTCATTTACCCCTCCCTATCTCCCCCCTCATTTACATTATCAATTTTTTAGCCGTGTTTACTGAATACCATTCGACTTTCACTCGCCTCTAACGATGAACTCAAAGTAAAATTCAAAATTGGTTACCAAGAGTACTGGCCTCAAAAAACAATACCAGTTTTCTACCCTGGATTGTCGGCAATAGTTTTAAAGTTTTTAATTGAATTTCATTCGTCTTATATGGCTGAGCGTGGACTCAGTGCGTAGATTTATGTTTATCTTATTATTTTTTTATTTCTTATAGTGACCATGTGTCACGACTTTAGCGCCAACTGGCGACGAAAATGTAATCTTTGGGGGATGATTTATTAAACGTCCAATACAAAGGGACTCGCTGACGCCCCTCTAGGCTCTGTGAACTTGTTTACCTATGATACTATATACTATAGTACAATATTTACCCCAATTCTTTCACGTGGATTCCTCCATGTCTTCAGCAATGGTTACCAATAAAAACCGAAACGTCAAAAATCCAACATAGAATGGTTATTCCTCAAGTACTAAATGAGAATCAATCGCTATTTTTGATTTTAACTCGATTCCTCTATGTCTTCAGCAAAGGTTACCAATAAAAACCGAAACGTCAAAAATCCAATATAGAATGGTTATTCCTCATGTACTAAATGAGAATCAATCGCTATTTTTGATTTTAAGTGGATTCCTCCATGTCTTCAGCAAAGGTAACGGATAAGAAAACAACGCAGTTGCTATGGTTACTTATAAAATGTCCTCCCAAATTTTTAGCATTTCACAGAGAGAAGCCTATCCATTCTTACTTAAGCAAGGTTAATTATATGAGCTATATTAAAACGATTAAATGAATAAATTTTAAAGAATTTAAAAAAGTACTATCTTACTCTTGAGTTAAGTACTTTAAAATATAATTTTACTAAAAACTTTATTTAACCTTTTTTATGGTCCCCAGGGTACTTAATTAGGATATTAAATTTCATCAAAATTGGTTAATTCATTTTCAAGATATTTAGAAAAAACTAAAAAAGTACTGAAATAAAGTACTAATGTTTGTGGGCCAATATGTACCAAAAACTAATCAGCGCTTCATTTTGTTAAACTAATGGTAGGTTTTTAATTTCATTTCAATCGGTGTAACGGTGTGGAAAAAATCGTGGACCAAAAAAACGATAACATACATCCATACAGACATCCGCACGCACTAAATGAAAAAATCGCACTTTTTGGCCTCTCGACGAGACCCCTTGTAATTTTTGACAAAACCGTCACGTGCTAAAATTCAACCTAATTGAATACTACAATTTGTGACTTTAATTGAGTCCATGGGTTCCGTAGTCTTTACCTGAGGTTCATTTTGTTAAACTAATGGCAGGTTTTTAATTTCATTTCAATCGGTGTAACGGTGTGGAAAATCGTGGACCAAAAAAACGATAACATACATCCATACAGACATCCGCACGCACTAAATGAAAAAAATCGCACTTTTGGCCTCTCGAGAGACCCTTTGTAATTTTTGGACAAAACCGCCACGTGCTAAAATTCAACCTAATTGAATACTACAATTTGTGACTTTAATTGAGTCCATGGGTTCCGTAGTCTTTACCTGAGGACTCTTGAAGTCGCGCTTGCTGCGAGACTGATTACAATACTTTCCATTCTTCGCATTGGATAAAGTAAAAATATTTTATATCTATAGAATCCTGAAAACTCACAACAATCGTATTCCAAATAGTTGTTTATTTTTGATAAACATTGCAGCTCTTGACATAAAGTATTAAATAATTGTGGAAAATTAATTTTATGTTTATTAAATCTTCATTAGTTCCAAAATTTTGATATTTCCACCACTTGGAGTTGTCAAATTTTTAAAAATTGATTTTTTCTACAACTCAATTCAAGATAATTTTCTAATGAATTAGTTAGCAATTATAAATGTCAAAAAATTCAATTAAAATTTTTTAATTATAAAAATTGAATGCGATAAGGAATTTTTTCCAATTCGTCAAGTTTATTTTCTTCCATATTCAGTTCAAATTATTTTATTAATTTATAAAAAAATTATAAAACTTTTATAAAGGTCAAAAAATAAATAGTAATTATACATTTTTAATTATAAATTGATCAATAAAATGACAAATATCTGTTCTAACAAAACAAAATATTTTCCATTCTCCTCCACGATAAAATTACTATCTCTGTATTGGTAAAAGAATCAGTAGAACTCACTAATAAAGACAAATTTAATATCTAGAGCCATTTAGCAATGAAAGTTAGAATATAATAAATAACAAATGCGAAAAAATATAATGAGATTACATTTCGAGATGAGTGAAGTTTTCATGGAATTTTTCCATTGACGTTTTTTCCACGAAATCAACACAACAGCACTTCTTTGAGGAATAATTTCCAAAGAAAAAAATATAATAAAGCCTTCTTCTGTCTACCTCGATTTCATCCTCAAAGACATGGCCGTCAAGTACTCTTAAAGGTATAATATTAGTTGAAATTTCTATGAATAAAATAAACATCCACCATGGAGACAAAACATGAATACTGGTAATCATACAACCAAACAAAGGATAAAGAAATATTGAAAATCAATACATAGGAAAATGAAAAAAAAAACTTTAAAATTTGCGTTATTGCATTATATGATGGTATAGTTGGCAAGTGAGGGCGGAGGGGGGGGGATTCTAATACTATATTGTCCGGTCTGGACCAAAGAACTTTTACATTTTCAACTCCCTAAAGAGAATGTAGGAAATTTTAAATGTTATCTCTAAAAGTGTAAAGGCTGAATTTTACAGGATGTTACCGAAAGTAATGGCCAAACTTAAAAACTAATTCAGGGTATAAAAATAAGCAAATGAGTTCCTATGAATAAATATCCTTCGTCTCTCTCCATAGGTATTTGAGATTCTTCAATAAAAATTACCATAATATCTGATGATCGGATTAAGATAATCGAAAAAAATTCAGTAATTTGAATATTCATGTCAATATTCTTCATTAAAAATGTTACAAAATTAATGGAATAAAATTTCTACTTGTATTTTGTTCCAAAAAATTCATCTTACAAATATCTAAAGACTTATTTAAGCATTGTTAAAAATTCGACCCCTAAACCTCAAAGAATGAAAAAATAATTGATAAAGTAAAGGGTGTGTAGTTTCACAGTGAATGAGTTTTTAACCTGTAAACTCCTCTGATCCAAGAATTATTCGCTAAGGTAATAGATTGTTGATGTCTCCACTGTGAAATTACACACCTTTACTTTATTAATTAATATCATGTTTCACCTAAAACCTACACCACTTCTCTAAGTAAAAATGAAAAAAATATGCAAAATGTATTAAAATTTGATGAGGCAATATCTATTAAGAAGGGTAACATATTTACTTGCATTGTGCTTAATACAATTCTACATACAAACCTCTAAAAAGGGGCATTTCACGTGAAGCGGACAACGAAAAAAATGTGAGGTTCTGAAATTCGTTCATATTCGGCCTAATTGTACTTCTAGTAGGTATGAATGTGAACAGACAATTTTTTTTTGTATGAGGTTTAGTTGTCAAGTTATGGACTTCTAAAGAATTGACGTTGTTAGCGAAAGTAGTCGTGTGGTGGGGGCCAACGTCCAAAAATACTTGGACAGCGAATGTGTTTATTATATATATATAAAAACGTTGAATGCGCAATTCAATTAGGAACTCAATATACCAACTCTAAATTTCAATATAAAACAACCAAAAGTAAAACATTTTTTTGAATATTACTTTGAATTTTAAAAAGAGCGCATATAATATTTAACCACGCATAAATAAAAGATATTTTTAAAAAAATTTATAAATTGAAATTAAATTGTTTTAAATATAAATGTTATTAATATCCCTCTACATACTCTTTGTTTTTTTTTGTTTACATTTCCATGCCGCTTGTTAGGATCATGGTTTTCTGAATTAGCCAATAATGAATTCGATGAAATAATATTCCATTTTTCATGATTAAAAAAATAATTTATTAAATTAAATTTATTTCAATTAAATTAATGCATGAAGCTGGAGAAAAAAGGTACACATTTTTTTTTCAAATATCAAAAATTCACGCATGTACATATTTTTATTTATTATCGTAAACACGTAAACAAAGGTTAACTAAATAAATTAAAATAACAAGTTAAAATGAAATATTTCAAAAAACTGTCCGGGGTCAAATCCAATACTTAAGGGCTTAGGCTACGGCCCAAGTGGCACCGACATCGGTCGTCCGATTATTTTCGTCAGAATTCGGCTTATTCTAGACTATATTTTTTTTTTGTTTTCATGTAATAAGAAGCTTAATTCATTTTACTCGGTAGTCCCGTATGTCTAGTATCAAATTCACTCAAAAACATTTTTTTCTTTTAGAACTTAGAGAAAAATAATTTTCAACAATGATTTTTTGTAAGCTCTACTTCTGTAGACTTGAGAAAATCACAAAAAACGAAAACTCTTTCATGTAAATGTCAACTTCCCTTGTTGCGATTTCAACCAAATTGTTGCTGTAGTTCATCTAGACCAGCGGTACTCAACGTGCGGCCCAGTCATGTTAACTGCCCCAACCGATATATATATGGTGATTTTTCAACCAGGGGATGCTGTCCAAAAAAGTTCACTTAATTTTTTTTAATTTTTCCCTTTTTTTTGCAAATTTCATCGAATACCGCATAATTTTCGTTATTTTTCAAATTTAACATTAGATTGAGTGGATATTCATAAGATAAGGCAAAATTCAAAAAAAAAGGTAATTTAAACTTTTTAAGGATAAACAGTAGTATCGGAGGCTTATTCCCTACTACGATATAATATTGTTACCGCCACTGAGAGAGGAGACAGAGGGGAATATTTCATTGGATTTCCTTCTCTGACCTTTCAAAACTCTGAAGGAGGGAATAAGCCTTCAAAACGTCGGTTTATGAATAAAAAGATAGTTTAAATTATCTTCTTTTTTCTGAATTTCAGACTGCTTCTGATGATTCCTCTCAATTCACTTATCCGTCAGTCTCCAAAAATTACTTCAATCTTATTAACATTAGATTTTTTTAAAAATATATTTTGGGACCTTCGCTCCAAACGGGTACTGCTTTGTGTGAGTGAGATTAGGACTCAGAAATTAAATCTTGTGACTTAAACTCCACAGTCCCTGAGAAGCAAATCGACCATCTTCCACAATAAATAAGCCTGTCCTATAAGAAAATCTTAAATTTCTCCTAATTCTATTGCTATAAGCAAGCTATGACTTGTCTATAGCACTCTTAGTTAATTCCGATCTTATATATTGAGAGTTCTTAGAAATGGATTAGTCCAAAGATTCTCGAATCATCTTTTATTTATCCCTTTATATATATATATATATATATATATATATATATATATATATATATATATATATATATATATATATATTACTATTTTAATAGTTCCTCACGAGAACAATTTTTATTTGACTAAAACTCGTCTGGACTTGTCTTTGACATGCTTGAACTGGAAGATATAGACAGGGACTACAAACCTTCTATCCGCACCCATTTGGGAAAAATCATTTATTTTAATTGCCCCTTGAAACTATGCAACAATTTTATTTTATTTCGGGAACTAATATAATTTTCAAAACAAAAAAGTGTTTTTTATTGAATAATTTGAATAAACGGATAATAATTTGAAAATTTAAACACACTCCTGAAATATTTAAGTAGATTTATGAAAATACTCTAAATGTTTGAAATTTTAGGGATGCGCCGCATCCACAGTATCCATGGACCGCACGCCACTGATATATATATTAAGGAGCGTCTAAATATTAACATTTATTAAAAGATAATAGTACATTGGTGTAATATGAGATTAAGAGGTATATTATATCTTGTTTTTGTAAAAAAGAAAAAGAAATCTCACAACCAGAAAATGGGATTATTTTTAGAAAGGTAACCTTGTGAGGGTTTATCCCTCCTCAGATTTTTGACTCAATAGATTATATTTAAATATCCATTAAAGCATTAGTTCACATCTAGAATTTTATAGAAATAAATCCCAAAGAGAAGAAAAAATAAAATAATGGGAGTATCTTAGTC
This sequence comes from Forficula auricularia, assembly GCA_024734495.1. Taxonomy (NCBI): domain Eukaryota; kingdom Metazoa; phylum Arthropoda; class Insecta; order Dermaptera; family Forficulidae; genus Forficula; species Forficula auricularia. Next base: position 2,755,953 of record JALMQS010000681.1, read on the forward strand.
TTCTGCTCAATTAAAGATAATGAATTCAGTTAATATAATTAATTCTCATTAAATAAATATCCTGCATTCATTGCTTTTTGCATATCATTAAAAGAAAAAATTATTGTAAAACCTTCAAGCCTGTAGGGTAGCGGTATTCTATGCTAGGATGTCTGATTAGTTGCATAAGCAGCAGGCGTACGAGCTTAAAGATTTTAAAAACAATAATAAATAAATTGTTTCAATTAATTTATTGAAAAATAATTAAAAATAAAAATTTACATCTGAAACCAGAATAACAAATTTGACTTCAGTGGTCAGCTTATGTTTTTCCAATTTGAAAATTTATTATAGCTTGAGTATCTGAATTCAAACAGACAAAAAAAAGCGTGATTACAAATGATTTTTCTCCACATTTCAAACTTGTTTAAATACGATAAGAGAAAAAAAAACACGAATCCAATATTAGATAAATTCTAAAAAATTTCAATCTATTTAATTTTGAACTGTTGATTCATTTTCTTTCTATTGAATTAAATCACAATTAAATGGAAAATATAGTATAGCCGATAGGTTACTTACTCGGGCAGACGAAGATCGATAACTCTCCGCAGCACTCATAAAAGATCTGCCTGGATGTCTTTTTACTAGGAAAAACCAATGGAATACAACTGAATACAAGAGAAATCAATAGATCGAATGGAATTAAATTAATATGGGATTAAATAAAAAAAAAAATATTTTACGAATGGGTAAGCAATCCTCAGCTGAGTTCAAAAAATATATAGTGTGTATTTTACACGACTTTCGCTTACCAATATCCTTTTTACATCTTATTTGTTTTATTTGATTCCTCTGTTATTTGTCTGTCTGGGTATAAGCTTGTAATCGAATCAATTCTCCGAAACTGATTATTTTGAAATTTTACACAGATAGGTAAGTATTTCTAATCACAATATAATATTTCATACATTGCAGTAATTAATAAAAAAATTAATTTAAAGAGTATTTTCTATATATAATAGTCTTTGATATGAGGGCTCCAAATTTAAAAAAACCTCAACTTATATAAAAAATATATTAATTTTGTTAAGGGAGCATGGTGTAGGTTCTTGGTGAAATATATTTTAATTAAGTAATGAAAATTAAAAAAAATTTAAAATATAAAAATTATAGATAAGTAGGTTTCACAAAAATATAAGACAAGATGCTTATTAGCATGACTATATATATTTCGGGGTACGAGCCCATCTTAAGGAGTTTAAGAGTTTTCTCTTTGATCTCCTGAAAATGAGCTCGTGATCTCAGAACAAAATAAACTGCAACGGATCGTTGCTAAACTTTATCCAAATTCATTTGAAATATTAATACGTTTTGCTGGATTGGTGTGTACTGGATATATTAATTATTTATCCTTTAACAATAAAAAAATAATATGTTTATTCCTTTATTATTAATCAGATATCACTTGCAAGTTGCAGTTCATGTTGACTTTAATTAAAAAATAATGATCGATTCTCATTTAATAGTCGAGGAATAACCATTCTACATTGGATTTTTGACGTTTCGGTTATTATTAGTAACCATTGCTGAAGACATGGAGGAATCGACTTAAAATCAAAATATCCATCGATTCTCATCTAATACTCAAAACTTGAGTTGTTTACCAAAAAAGAATTTAGTCTTTGATTTTAATTCGATTCTTCCACGTTTTCAGTAGAGGTTGCCATTAATAGTCAAAACATCAAAAATGGAATGCAATAAGGTTATTCCTCTAGTATTAGATAAGAATCGATCGTTATTTTTGATTTTAAGTCGATTCCTCCATGTCTTCAGCAATGGTTACCAATAATAATCGAAGCGTCAAAAATCTAATGTAAAATTGTTATTCCTCGAGTATTATATGAGAATCGATTGCTATTTTTGATTTTAAGTCGATTCCTCCATGTCTACAGCAATGGTTACTAATAATAACCGAAATGTCAAAAATCCAATATAGAATGGTTATTCCTCAAGTACTAGATGAGAATCAATCGCTATTTTTGATTTTATGTCGATTCCTCTATGTCTTCAGCAATGGTTACCAATAAAAACCGAAACGTCAAAAATTCAATATAGAATAGTTATTCCTCAAGTACTAGATGAGAATCAATCGCTGTTTTTGATTTTAAATCGATTCCTCTATAAAGGTAACGGATAAGAAAAGAACGCAGTTGCTATGGTTACTTATAAACTTTCCTCCCAAATGTTTAACATTTCACAGAGAAAAGCCTATCCACTCTTACTTAGTTAGGTTAAATGAGTCCTATATTACCATAAACAGATCAAATGAATAAATTTTAAAGAATTCAAAAATCTTACTTTAGAGTAAAGTACTTTAAAATATAATTTTACTAAAAACTTTATTTAACCTTTTTTGTCGGCCCCAAGGTACTTAATTAGGATATTAAATTTCATCAAAATTGGTTAAGTCATTTTAAAGATATTTAGAAAAAACTAAAAAAGTACTGAAATAAATAATGTTGTATAATACTAATGTTTGTGGGCCGATATGTACCAAAAACTAATCAGCGCTTCATTTTGTTAAAATGATGGTAGGTTTTCAATTTCATTTCAATCGGTGCAAAGGTGTGGAAAAAATCGTGGACGAAAAAAACGATAACATCCATCCATCCATCCATCCATCCGCACGCACTTCCAAAAAAATGGCACTTTTTGGCCTCTCGACGAGATTCCAGGTAACTTTTGGCAAAACCGCCACGTGCTAAAATTCAATCTCATTGAATACTTCAATTTGTGACCTTAATTGAGTCCATGGGTTCCGTAGTCTTTACCTGAGGACCCGTTGAAGTCGCGCTTGCCGCGCGACCGATTGCAATACTTTCTCCCATGCTTCGCATTGGATAAAGTAAAAAAACGAAATTAGAAAAGAAATCGAAAAATTATATTTATTTATTTATTTCAGAAAAAATTCTCCTGAAATTATTTATACGTTTATATTTTTAAGGAGGTACTGCTATACAAATCAATTCTTAAACCAATTTGGACATATTCTTGTCAAATCTGGGGAATTGCCAGCTAGTCAAACATTAGTATAATACAGAGGACTCAATCCAAAATACTAAGAAATATCGTCAACGCTCCATGGTATGTCACCAATGCTAGCATACACAACGACCTTATCGTCCCATCGGTCAGAAAAGTCATCCTTGATCAGTATAAAAAACATATCAAAAAATTGGAAGATCATTCGAATTCATCAGCCATCACTCTTTAGGACAACAGTTTAACTCTAAGGAGACTAAAAAAATACCACATTTTGGACATGGAAGAACGTTCTGCCACATACAGCTGGACTAATAAATTTAATTGAGGGATCCTTCACTGGAAGAATAACCTCTCAATTGTGTGAATGGGATATAATTGTGTTGCATGAATGTATAAATTTTATAAATTTTACTTATAGTCAAAATTTTATTGACTGATTGTAAAAATTCTCTTCAAACAATAAAAAAAAAAAAATATTTTTAAGGAGAAATTTATGCGATTTTCCTCTTGGTGCAAATAAACATACCTAGACCTATATATAATTGAATTGTTCAAGACTGAAACGTTTCCAAGGTTTGCCATTCTGAACAATCTTATCAATTATAACATTTTATCATTGGTTCCCAATGGTTCACATAGTCGAAATATAGGTAAATTCATTTTATTATAGTCGTAAACGAATCGTTTGATTGTAAAGTAACCAGATTAACAAGACGTATTTACCTACATCCAATAGGGTATTTCCAAGGGTTTGGAATAAAATGGCTAAATTACAAATAAGTCCTAGTTTCACAATCACTATTTGAGGGTTAATTGTTATTTTTAAGACTCGTAAAATCCATAAAAGCATTCCCTAGTCCGAAATAGTTGTTTTAAGTATTTTTCAACGTCCAATATTCTGAAACACCCTCACAAATGGCAATCTTTATATCTTTAGATAACAAAGAGCTGTTTTTACTCCGGGGATTTGTCGTTGACAACTGACCAGGTCGTTTTGATTAAACAAAGCTTTATTCAAATTGATTAACTAGCGCAGTTAAACCAACCAAATCTATCTTGTTTAGTATATTATTTAGTTTTATGTCTCAGTTGCAAATATATTGCAAGCTGTGGCTTTGTGAACCTTTGTTTATTACCCATTTTTCAACCAGTAACGGAATGAAATCAAAGGACTTGCTGGAATATTTGTTCTTCCTTTTTAATAATTATTACAAGTAGAAAAATTAATTATTTTTTATTTTTGTCTCGATATTTTTCATTTAAATAGATTAGATTTGAGGAAAAACAATAAGTCGGCCAAGTTCGAATCAGATCATATAGCGATGGTTCCATATCTTATACTGTATCTTCCAACATACTAGAGTTACCAAATTAGTTCTTATTTTTGGTAGATAAGAAGATAATGAGTGAATGTGTATGGTATTTTTTCATAATTTTAAGATAATCCATAAAAATTAAAAAAAACTAAAAAACATTCTTTTAAAAAAGTACAACATAATCTACTCTTATTAAAAGAGCAAATATATATATATATATATATATATCCGGTCGGGTTCTCGAAAACGGCTCTAACGATTTGGATGAAATTCACTGGTTAGGAGGGTTTTGTGTTGGACATTCGATCTGTCACGGTCTCATCTTTGGCTAAGTTGTTTTTCATGGGTTTTTTTGTTAATTGAAATAATTATTCACAGGTGGTTGTCTCGATAAAAATGTATATTTACATTTTTATTCAATTTCCTTTTAATAATTAATTGGTTTTTCAATTTTAAATTCCACTAATAGATCATTACAAATATTATTATATATATTAAAAGTTAGGCAAATTAATTAATTAAACATCGAGTTTTAAATCCTACAAACGAATTTTTTCTATATCAGAATTAAGCAATTTAATTGATGAAGTCAAAAATTGTTATTTAATTAAAAAAATAATTATACTATATTTATTTATATAACTATATCTATATACACATAATCTGTGGGCCACTACAAGGCTTGAAATTCAAAAACTGGGCGAGGAGGGGGCGGGGGTGGAGGGACTGTGGGGAGCAGTGGTAGAGGGGTGCGGGCGGAATTAGGGGTGGGGTGGAGGGGTGCAAGAGGCGGGGTGAAGTGGTGGGGGTCCGGGAGGCGAGAAGCATATTTTTTAGTTTTTTTTAATTTTTTAAAATATAATTTATTTTTTTACTTTTTAGTCTTAATTATTTTTATAGATAGAGGAAAGTTTGCGGAATTTAACAGAATGAAATGTATTTATTTTTATTATTTTTATATAATTTCATTTAAATTGAGTAGGTAAACAATTATTTTTATAGAGAAATGTTTGCGGAATTTAACAGAACAAAAGTCACATTGATACATAGATAAATACATAGACAGATGAAGCTAATATAAAGCATGTAATAACCACTTTGGGGCTTTTATATATCAACATTTTAAAGTGAAATAAATTTAACAAAAATTATCGTATTTCTTCTTAAAGAGATCAGTGAAGGAATAACGTGCACCCCATGTTAAAAAATATATATATTTTATTAGAATGAATTTAAATATAATATTTAATAAAAAGTTAGGCAATAATAGAGTTGCGAAAAATTAATAAGGAAAATATTAAACTAACATATTGAAATTGAATATTCATATAAACAAAAGACTCTTTTGGGTTCAGAGATCGGTGCCCCAAAGGTTAAAAGCTTCGGTCTTTAGAACATTACACTGATTCACTGGAAGGTTTCGAGGAACCTTCTCAAAGCATGAATTATATATTATAATAATAGGATATTAATTTATAAAGGATAATTTATTAATAAAAATCCAAGATATTAATTAGTCATTGTTTGAAAAAGTACCTCATGGAAAGAGGCCAATTTCTAATATCTCGCAAGTTACCTGTACCTCTGTGTCCTCAACAACTTTCGTCCAAAGAAATAATTTCCTGTGTCACTTCGCAGCATTTCCTGACCCCTTCGAGATTTCCTGCCTAGGAAAGACACTAATGAAAAATCCCGAAAACTCGGACTCCTATCCTGTTTGAATCTTCGCCTTTCAAATCCCATTGAAAAATGCCCTTATAAAAGTCCGTTCCAGACGATGCAGAAGCGAGATCTATTTTTAACGTCACACAGAGAGATAGGTACATGTTTGAATTCATAATTTAACATTTAGAGTATTTTCATAAATATTGACTTCAAAATTTCAGGAGTGTGTTTAAATTTTCAAATTATTATCCTTTATTTCAAATATTTAAATAAAAACATTTTTTTGTTTTGAAAAGTATATTGGTTCTCGAAATGAAATAAAATTGTTGCATAGTTTCAAGGGGGAATTAAAATGAATAAATTTACCATTTTGTAATTCCGAATCTATACATATAGGGTTATTCAAAAAAAATGAGCCGATTTTATTACGCAATATTTTATTAAGTACAGTACCGACAGTTTTTCTTCTTCTCTAACCTGTTACTTTTATTTAATTTCTTACTTTGAAATGGTTCCTGTTCAACTTCTGGACGAATGGTTTCCTTTATCATTTTTTTTTAATTTCTCAGGCAAATTGGTAATCTTTAATCGAATTTTTTTATGAGACTCAAACCAATTTTTTTCATAAAAACATACCTTCCCATTTTTGCTGGTTGTATTTTTGAACAAAAATACAAACGTTCAAAGTAATATCCGTCTGACGGGCGGATACAAATATAAACACTTGGAGTAATATTAGTCTGACCGAGGGAGTAATTACGTACCTTTACATTAATATCCGTTTCCAAAGAGGGGTAACTTATTCTCAAATGCTAAATTTATAGTGAAACAGGAAACTATCGTCATAGATAAACAAACACAACCAAGGTATTGGATCAACTGAAGAATAGCTGGAAGATGGAGGTTTCAAACCAACAATTACCCAATCTAAAGTGAAAAGTGTTAACCCTATCCGTCCTACAGACGGATATTATCAATTTACGCTTTAATAATATATAGAAAACACAAATCTAAAATAAGATGTTGGATATTTGATATACTTTGTACAAATTTAAGCTGGTACTCCGATCTCAACCACATTCGCATCCAATTTTTAAATCTATATATTTTATATTATATTATAAACATATATTAAAACTAAATTGTTTCAAGAAAAATTTCATTTCTAAATAAGATTATTTCTTTCTACCTGGATTACATTTCCAACGATAACTCAAGAACGAAAGAAAGGCCGTAGGAAATTTGTACTGAGTCCAAAGATTTATCAAATAAAAAGTTTTTAGATTTTACACTTTCTAGTTTCAAAAATTCTGGCTTAAATTGCAAAAAATTATACAAATAAAATTGCGTTTTTATATGAAGAGATTGAGGAAAATTAAATTAAATTTGACACATAAGTTTATATTAATAAAGGTATCTCTGCCAACGTTTCGAGATAATTTCGATTTGGTATGAAATAATTATCTTATTTAGTTGCAACTGAACGATGAGATTATTACATGAAATCACTTTTTGAAGTCGGTGCCAAACAAACTATATACCATAAGCGGGCTTACGCGATGTTGTCGTCATTACACCCCAAGCGTAGGTACTAAGTAAGATCCATCGAGTGCGATTCATAAAATGTATGTGTTTGGCACCGACTTCAAAAAGTGATTTCATGTAATAATTTCATCGTTTAGTTGTGACTAAATTGGATAATTATTTTATACCTTTTAGTGAATTTTATTTCATTTTTGAGTTCTTATTATTTTATTTATTGCATTTAATTTTTTTGAAGTCGGTTTTTTTTCTAAAAATTATTAATATTTTTCATCTAAAACAATTGATGCTGAATTAGTGTAGAAATGAATAGAAGTCGAAGGTATTTTTAAGTGGATCCTTGAAAGGTGTGGAATATTATAGAATTTGAGAAAGATAAAAAAGCAACCAAGTCATTCCAGTCTCTATTATGTCCGAGGGATGAAACACTTAAAAAATGAGTTTTTTTCAATGTGTTTTTGAATCTAATTATGACCTAGAAGGCCTGTTTATTTTAATGTTTCAAATCGCATTTTTAAGCGTTCTCCGAAAAATTAAAAAAACCGGAAAAGTGCTTAACTTAGAAAAGTGTTCATACAAAAATACGAATTTTATTTTATTATTCATACACAACAAACAACATATAATTCTATATATATTTTGAAATATTCATTAGTACGTTTTATTTAATTATTTGTTATCAAATAAAGGAACATACCATTTTACAATACAATACAAAGTATAAATGTCAGAAGCATATTATAGCGTAGATTCTGCGTATATTTTAGTAAATGATAGAAAATAATTATAATAATACCAAATGTTAATATCAATTAAATTGTATATTATATATTATATAAAAAATGTATCCCCACGTGTTTAGTGCACACAACAAAACTTTAATTTACTCTTAACAGCAATCCAACATTGAAATTAAATATTTAAAATTAAATTAATTAATTTGCATTTTGTATTTAAAAGACGGAAATTAAAGTAAAAGATCTCATAATATTTAGGTTTCAAATTATATTAGAAAATTTACTTAATTATTATATTAAAAAAAAACTGCAACGGATCGTTGCTAAACTTTATCCAAATTCATTTGAAATATTAATATGTTTATTCCTTTATTATTAATCAGATATCACTTGCTATTTGCAGTCCATGTTGACTTAAATTCAAAAATAGCGATTGATTCTCATTTAACAGATCGAGGAATAACGATTCTACATTAGATTTTTGACGCTTCGATTATTATTGGTAACCATTGCTGAAGACATGGAGGAATCGACTTAAAATCAAATTAACGATCGATTCTTATCTAATACTAGAGGAATAACCTTATTGCATTCCATTTTTGATGTTTTGACTATTAATGGCAACCTCTACTGAAAACGTGGAAGAATCGACTTAAAATCAAAAAGACAAACAACTCAAGCTTGAGTTGTTTACCAAAAAGAATTTAGTCTTTTGATTTTAAGTCGATTCTTCCACGTTTTCAGTAGAGGTTGCCATTAATAGTCAAAAAATCAAAAATGGAATGCAATAAGGTTATTCCTCTAGTATTAGACAATAATCGATCGTTATTTTTGATTTTAAGCCGATTCCTCAATGTCTTCAGGAATGGTTACCAATAAAAACAGAAACGTCAAAAATCCAATATAGAATGGTTATTCCTCGAGTGTTTGATGAGAATCAATCGCTATTTTTGGTTTAAAGTCGATTCCTCTATGTCTTCAGCAATGGTCACCAATAAAAACCGAAACGTCAAAAATCCAATATAGAATGGTTATTCCTCAAGTATTTGATGAGAATCAATCGCTATTTTTGATTTTAACTCGATTCCTCTATGTCTTCAGCAAAGGTAACGGATAAGAAAACAACGCAGTTGCTATGGTTGCTTATATAATATCCTCCCAAATTTTTAGCATATCACAGCGAGAAGCCTATCCATTTTTACTTAGGTTAGGTTGAATGAACTATATTAAAACGATCAAATGAATAAATTTTAAGGAATTTAAAATAAAAAATTAAAAAAGTACTATATTACTCTAGAGTAAAGTACTTTAAAATATAATTTTACTAAAAACTTTATTTAACTTTTTTGTGGTCCCCAAGGTACTTAAATAGAATATTAAATTTCATCAAAATTGGTTAAGTCATTTTCAAGATATTTAGAAAAAACTAAAAAAGTACTGAAATAAAGTACTAATGTTTGTGGACCGATGCACCAAAAACTAATCAGCGCTTCATTTTGTTAAACTAATGGTAGGTTTTCAATTTCAATTCAATCAGTGCAACGGTGTGGAAAAATCGTGGACGAAAAAAACGATAACATCCATCCATCCATCCCCACACACTTCCAAAAAAAATGGCACTTTTTGGCCTCTCGACAAGATCCCAGGTAATTTTTGGCAAAACAGTCACTGCTAAAATTCAATCTAGTTGAATACTTCAATTTGTGACCTTAATTGAGTCCATGGGCTCCGTAGTCTTTACCTGAGGACCCTTTGAAGTTGCGCTTGCCTCGAGACAGATTACAATACTTTCCCCATGATTCGCATTGGATAAAGTAAAAAAAAATTACATACAGCAAAGAATATATGATATTTTATAAATAGTTTAATAAAAGCTTAAGCGTGTAAAAAAAATCTTCAAAGTCGTACATACATTTTTTATACAATACTCACAAGAAAAAATAACATGTAATTTGAAATAAATTCTAAAAATTAAAATAAACTGGAACCGATTGTTGATAGATTTTATCCAAAGTAATTTTAAATATTAATATGTTTATTCCTTTATTATTAATCAGATATCACTGGCTATTTGAAGTCCATGTTTACTTAAAATAAAAAATAACGATCCATTCTTATCTAAAACTAGAGTAATAACCTTATTACATTCCATTTTTGATGTTTTGTCCACGAGCTATATTAAACTGATCATTTGAATAAATTTTAAAGAATTAAAAAACATACTATTTTACTCTAGTGTTTTGTACTTAAAAATATAATTTTACTAAAAAGAAAGAGAGATCATTCTATCCAGGCTCTTTCTAGTTATTTTCATCGATCAGATTCTAATGGAAGAATCGCTCACCTGCACATTAAATAATAAAAAAGTTTTCACTTTTTCAAGAGTCGGTACACTAGTTCTGCCCTAGTAATTATTAATAAACTTAAAGATAAATTGTTCATTTATGGCTATACTAAATATAACATCCTCTTATAATCTTAATAGAATAATTCAAAAAATATTTTCTCCCATTTGAATCAGATATTGCAAAATCTAATCAGTATGTAGATACTATATGTAATACAAAAGAACTTTTTGACTTTCCGTTTTGGATTATCGTGGGTATCGAAATTCAGACACACAAAGAGAAAAAATCATATTTGAAAAATATTTTTCTCCGGGTTTCAGACATTTTAAAGCACAATGAGCAAAAATTCATTTTTATTCCTGATTTAATACATTTAATTTGCATTACCTATGCCTTCTACGAGCGTGTCAGTAAGTTTTCAGCTATGAAAAGAATTGAAACATCACCAGAAGAAGCTGAAGTGAATACAGATTATCCGCTCTGCTTAAATATCAATTACTAGAAAATCATAGATCACAAGATGGAGTAATATTATTCTAATTCGATAAGCAGAGGGTTGTTTTCACCCCTTCGGAATCGAACCCGAGTGCCAGTAACAGCAATCCGGGCACTCGGGTTCGATTCCTAGGGGTGAAAAACCCTCTGACATATAATTAAAAATATTCCACTCCATCGGAATTAATAGATGACACCATCTTTGATCTGCGATTTTCTAGTAAATTTGAATCTATTACCATCGGCAAATTAATATCTTTCATATTAAATTAGGAAAAGTCATTCGATTTGCCCTTCGAATTTTGAATTTCTTCAAAATTCGAAACACTCAACCACCTTTATTTAAATTATATGGCATGGCTATATGTTTAAATTTAGAATCACTATATCGCGAAATTTTACAAATTAAGATAACAATCTTTGAGTAAAATATTTTACGCGTTTGCATATGTCGAGAGGTTCGTATCCCGCAGGTGAGCCAGTGTGGCCCGGATTGCTGTTAGCTTGTGCACTCGGGCTGGATTCCCGGAGGGGTGAAAAACAACCCCTCTGACATATAATTGGAAAATACTCCGACTCCTCCGGAATTAATAGACGTACACCATCTTTGATCTATGCATTCTTCTCAGTAAATTTGAATCTATTACCATCGGCAAATTAATATCTTTCATATTAAATTAGGAAAAGTCATTCCATTGCCCTTCGAATTTTGAATTTCTTCAAAATTCGAACACACTCAACCACCTTTATTTAAATTATATGGCATGGCTATATGTTTAAATTTAGAATCACTATATCGCGAAATTTTACAAATTAAGATAACAATCTTTGAGTAAAATATTTTACGCGTTTGCATATGTCAGAGAGGTTCGTATCCCGCAGGTGAGCCAGAGTGGCCCGGATTGCTGTTACTGGCACTCGGGTTCGATTCCCGAGGGGTGAAAAACAACCCCTCTGACATATAATTAAAAATATTCCACTCCATCGGAATTAATAGATGACACCATCTTTGATCTATGATTTTCTAGTAAATTTGAATCTATTACCATCGGCAAATTAATATCTTTCATAATAAATATCAATTGATAAAAATCATCAGTAAATTTGAAAAACTAACGAAAATTCTATGATGTGGTGGTTATCGATAAATTTTGCAAAAAGGAACTAAGAATAAAATAAAATTTAAAAAAATGAAGGTCTATTTTTTGGACAGCATCCTCAGGGTGAAAAATCACCACCCGCCACTGTTGTATACATACATATATTACATACTAGCTGCTATGAGCGTGCTGAAGGCACCTAAGCTCTCCGGGTTGGTTGCCCTGGCGGGCAGCGTCTTGAAACGGCCAAAAGTTTGTTTAGGATATAATTTAGTTTTACTGTACCACATATGAATGATTGATTTTCTCTAAAAAAATTTATCTTAAAAAATAGATAAAAAAAAATAAAAATAAAAAACATTTATTAATTAAATAATTTATTTAACAAATCAAAAATATAAATATAAAAAACTCAGCATATTTCCAATACTTTTAAAACAATATAAGAATAAAAATAAGTATCCCTGCTTTACGCTATACAAAACACAAATACGTTCACGAACAATTAAGCAATATACAAAGAACAAAATAAAATTTAAAGGTGTAATAAGTTTCCAAGTCCGGGGGTTTCTTCTAACCATCTTCGGTAATCCTCTCGTTAAATATCTTTAATGCATTTACAATTAAAAATAAATAGCAAATTTAAAAAAGATAGCAAAAAAAGCTCTCCTTTATGCCCTCTGACGGAATTTTTAAAATTACACACAAACATGTTAACATTGAGATATATATAGGTAAGGATATATGTCTGCACGGAATAAATGAAAAATCGCACTTTTTGACTTTTGGACAAGACCCCATGTAATTTTTGGCAAAACCGTCATGTGCTAAAATTCAACCTAAATGAATACTACTATTTGTGACTTTGATTGAGACCATGGGTTCTGTAGTCTTTACTATTTGAAGTGCGCTTGCCGCAAGACCGATTCCAATACTTTATCTGCTTCACATTGGATAATGACAAAAATCTGGGATGATTTTAATATATTATACCTAATATATATTTATAGGGAAAACCCGGTATTACGGCGCCATTAAAATTTTTGCTTCAGGAAGGCATATTACAAAACGTTGGGACTGCCCAGGGTCATTTGACTGTCGCAGCCCTAAAAGCATTGCTCAGAAAACTAATTATATTCAATCCACCCATTCAATATAGAAATTTAAATTCAAGAAAAATATAACAATTTTATATTTTTTTTTCTTTTTATATTAAAATACACAAACTTATGTAGCTATTTTATTTTTATAAAATAATTTGGACCCTACCGAAAAAAAATTCTGGGTACATATTTACCACTAATAGGTAATTACATGAATTTTAAGAATTCCATAAGCAATTTATTAAATAATAAGTAAAGCATATATACATAACTACAAATTAATACAAACCTTTTCATGCCTATAGTGTAATATAAATACATGTATACGGCCATTTTGATGTTTTTATCATAGACCAAATGATAATCAAAGTTTAACAATCAATTCAAACCAAGTGTATATAAAAAAAAAAAGAAAAAAAAATCAATTATAAAAATTTAACACATAAGTAATTAACAAAATATAAAAAATTGTTTCCATATTTATTTGAATATAGAGCAAAATGTACAATAATAATAATTTAATTTATAGGTAAACAATTATTATATTATATGAAATTAAAACGATCTTAAAATATTATTAGTTAGAATGTATTGGATCGATTTATTTTATATAAATTCAGATTAGATATATTGAAGTAACTTGATGGCTGAGCTGCTTTTGTTTTCCTTTTGCAAAGAACTAAATCATTATACTCCAAAACAATGATCCACTTATGATTTACAATGCAATATCGATTGTATTATCAGAGTTTTTTTTGTTGAGGCTTCTGTGTTATGAAGTTTGTAAGGTGAAGAGCTTCGACGGTGAAACGGCCTAGATGGATAATTATTGCTGAGATAGTCCTATTAGAATACACAGTGTTTTGGAGCCTAATTCTGTGCTTTTGTCAATCGTAATCCAAGGATATTATATCATCAACGATTCCTAATCTAGCTCGTTATACTGCATACTTCAAAAAGTTCTGACCTAAAAAAAGAAGACAAAACATTAATTAATTAAATCTAAAAATTAATCATTTGTTCTGACTGTGGATCCCCTGCAGATCAAATATACAGTTCTTAGAAAGCATATATGTCATAAAAGTAACCTCAATTTCAAATTTGAAGTAATTAGCTCGAGTAGTTCCCCCGGAGAAATCGTAATGATAACTTAATGTTAGTTAATGTTTCTTTTGTTGCGCCTTTTATAATTTGAACTTTTTAAAACTTGTAGTGAGTATTTACATCTTCCTACGAAATTTCAAGTTTCTAGCCCCAGAATTTCCGGAAAAATTGTGGAATGTGGGGAGTGCCGGGCAAAGGCCCCATCGAAATAAGGGGCGAGTCATTTGAAAAGAGATTAGATGAATATACATACGGTTGACTGAAAAATTACAATAATATATATCAATTTTTTTTTTTTTTTTTTTTTTTTTGACCTCGGAAATGAATCCATTTGGCCAATTCCTTTTGTTTTTTTAAGAAATTACAGTATTTACTTTTTTATATATACTTACATATATCCAATTATAATTATATATCAACATTTAAACTTTTAAAATTAAATTTATGTACATAGTTTGGATGGAATCAATAGTTTTATTAGTGCCTCTTTTGAATCTCGGACTCGTGACATTCAGGATTGAAATAAGCAAGAATCAATTGCATTGATGTAGGGAATGGTATTTTAAGAGACGATTTATTATAAAATAAGTCAATTGCTCTAAAAAATTTTGAACACGCCAGAAAAATGTGATTTACATCACCCATTTGGGTGCCATCAGCCATCACAGTCACAAAAAGGAGTGTCTCTTAAATGAAATTGAAAGTGTTTTCTGGGGGTATAGCCGCCTGACCCATTCTCAACCGTACAATTAGAACGACTAACCTTCTATATAACCGACTGTCATGAAACCATGATTTACATCCAATTCTGGGCTTAAAAGAGTGCAAAAAGAAACCTCTCGATTCTGAAGACGATCCCAAAATTTTTGCCACAGCTCAATAGATTTTTTTAATACTATTAATTGCATCTACATAGGGGAGGCCCATGTTTAATGAAGCCCCACCCGTGATAGCCTGTTTTGCTAAAGAGTCAACAAATTCGTTAGGCTGAATACCCATACCCACATAAGAGCGACACTATAGGAATTCAACAATACAATCACAAATTGATTTTAAAACACTTTGAGAATCTGATACAATTAAAATTTTTTTAGGTTGATGAATCTGTATAAACCAAGGCCCTTAGGATAGCGATCGCTTCTGCACTAAATATAGAACAATTCTTACATATTTTAAATTTTTCATAATTGTTAGTGGTTACATACATGGTAGAAAGCACATCCTACATTTTCATCCATTTTAGAGCCGTCTATAAAAATCAGCTCGTAATCAGAGAATTCAACTCTGAGAAGCATTTTATATTGATATTAGGCTTCTTCTTTTGTCCACGAGGGAATATAGATAGGGACGTTGGCATGTTTAATTTTGTATGGGAAGTGATATATGAAAGGCTTTGGACTGACATATGATTTGTTTAGGTACTATATTTTCCAACTTATCATATTGGTTAATTATAAGAAGGTTATATATATATATTTATTTTATTCTTTTAATCAGTTTTTGAAATATTTCAAAAAAAAATCATAATTTCGGTAGAGCATCTAGAGGCGAAAATTTGCATCGGCACTCCCCATTATAATGAAATCCATTCAAATTATCTAGAATTTAATATTCCCAACCTCCTCCCCCAACGAAGATACACTAATAAGAAAATCCAGGATACTAATTAGATTGCAAGCGAAATTGTTAGAGCCATTACAAGAACCCGATTCTATGTATATATACGTATATATATATACAAGAATTGCTCATTTAATAATATAAGATATACCATATTATATATATATATATATATATATATACGAGCCCCGTCCCATCTCAATTGGCCCAATTAATATTTTTTCTTTTTAAATAAAATTATGCTAATTCACGGTAAATTTAATTTAAATATTTATTTTTATTATCATTTGGAACAACATTTTAAACAATTTAAAACATTTTATTGTAACATTTAACTTAAAATTATTTTTTAATTGTTAAAAACAAGGAAAACATACAAAATCCAAAACCTTTACCACTGTGTGAGGTCGCCTTTATTTTTAATTACCGCTTTAATTCCTTTGGGCAACGTACTTATTAAGTTTTGACACTCATCTTGAGTAAAAGTATCCCAAATATTTTGAAGTTTGTGTTTTAATTCGACTACGTTTCTAGCTGGTTGTATTCGTAATAGCTTTTTCATGTGGTGACAAGTCGGGACTGTTTGCCACCCACTCCAAAAGTGGAACATTCTGATCAGAAAGCCATTTTAAAGATTTTCATGATGTATGGCAGGCCGCCCCGTCTTGTTGGAATACAAAATTATTATTATTCTGCAATGCATCTGCCATTGTTGGAAGTAACGATTTTTTTAAAATCTCAAATATTTATTGGTGTTTACAATTCCATCAATGAAGTGAAGTTTTCCCACACCTCTAGCAGACATTGAACTCCATACCATAACTGAAGCAGGAAATTTTACTTTCTTTTTTAAACAATCTGAATTGAAAGCTTCATTTTTCTGACGAATAACTCTGCTTCGATTGTCCCCAACACAAACTTCAAAACGAGACTCATCACTCCAATGGACACTATTCCATTCATCACTCGTCCAATTAATGTGACTTTTAGCCCATTTAAGTCGGTTTTACTTTTGTTTTAATGTCAAGAGTGGCTTTTCTTTCGCCTAAAAAAAATTAGTAAAATTACAAAAATAAATTTTGGAATAAGTTGCAATAAAATTAGCTTGTAAGTTTTAAAAACCTAACTTAAGGGCTTCTCTATGGCACGTGGATCTTGACCACTTCGCCCCACAGCATCGCTCCAAAGAACAGATAATTCACCATAGTTCAAACACCCGGTTCTAATAATCTTCTTCAATGGCAGTCTATCAGCATCTGATATTTTGGATTTCGAGGTTTTCCGAGGTTTTGTAGCTATTGTACCCGTTGTTTTATAAACTCGAATAATATTTCTGACAGTAAACTTTGATAAATTAACTAGATCGCTAATTTCCGCGTTTGATTTTCCCTTTTTAAATAAATTGATAATAATTGAGCGAATTTTTTCAAAAACCTTTCTACGAGTCATTTTTACTAATAATAAACAAAACAAACTTTTTTTGTTGGAAAAAGGCAAAGCCTACTTGATTATTTCACATATTCAAAGATTCTTAAAAAAAAAATCGTGAAAAGCAAAGGACTATTTTTATATAAAAATATGTTTTTAACAATTAAAAAATAATTTTAAGTTAAATGTTACAATAAAAATGCTTTAAATTGTTTAAAATGTTGTTCCAAATGATAATAAAAATAAATATTTAAATTAAATTTACCGTGAATTAGCATAATTTTATTTAAAAAGAAAAAATATTGGTGGGCCAATTGAGATGGGGCGGGGCTCGTATATATATATCGTTAATCACATTAGGTGCCATGATGGATAAAACTTAAATTGAAAGTTTTTTTGCCGAGACTCAGCAGAATTTTTATCACTAAAGGAGACAATAAAAGAGTGTTTACTTCTGCTGGAAATTAAAAAATTTATTTTTCCAACAGAAGACACCGTCTTTTATTGTCTCCTTTAATTGATAAAAACTTATTTTACACACTGCGCGACGGGTTCTAAGTCCAGATGTGTTTTCCTGGCGGCCTACTTTTGGAGAAAACTATTTAATTATTTTTTTTTTTAATTTTCCATTCTGCAGCAAAAAATAAAAATAATAAAAAAATAAATAATAAAAGTCCGAAGTTGCCAATAGAACCAGCCTTTAAATTAATTTCTCATGTAATCAGGAGAGAGAGGGTCTTACAATAAATCCGAGTTTTCATGGATTTTTGGTTGGATTCGCAAGGAGGTGAAAACAATCTTTCTGACATGTAATGAAAATTATCAATTAAATGTAAATGTCTTAATAAAATGAAATGTGCCTTTACACAAAATAATTATCAGCTATTTCGACATTTAGATTTACACTGTGTTTCAACACTATGAGGGTGCTGACATGTAGTAGGGATTCATTAACCGCTGCTGGATACTCTACCTAGATATTTGTTGATAAATGTTAACTATCACCCTCTGTTTTAATATACTAAAATTAAAAATTGTATACCTCGACAAGGGTAAGGTGAATCTTGTTAAAATTTGAATATATTTTTCAGGGCACAATCTTATATATGTACCTACTCTATATATAGATTTTTCAACAAATAATTTGTAATAACTGCAAAGAGACATACAATCAAATCAAGAGCTTGAAATTTTTTAAAATAAATCCAAACGTCACAATATAATTAACTTTGTTTTGATTTACCTAAAGTTCAAATAAATACGAATAAATTTTTATAAGTTTATAAACAAATCGAGCCCCATTACAATGACTCTTTATGGAGAAAGCATAGTGAAATGATTTAGAATTGCCCCAAATGATAGCAAAGCTCAAGATGGAGAGAATGTCGTATGAATGGGTCCCGAATCCGCTAAGGCAATTGCTTATGGAGATTTTTTTAAATATCATCAGACGCGAAAGCGAATATTTCTTTTAATCCTTGAAAAAGAGCGCTGTTCAAATTGATTAAACGTCTCTTTATGAACGAATCTCTCTCTAATCGATTGCGAAATCCTTTCTTACCCGTGCTGATTAAAATCTTCTATTTATCTCTGTCTGCAACCATCATAAATTAAATGATTATTTGAAAATTCATTGTCAGGAATTCGCTCCTCCCAAGAGGTAATTACGCAGATAAGTAAGTCAAACACTTGCTTCCGTCAATCTGTCTACAGAATTCAACTATAAGAATTTATATCATTGATGTATTTTTGTCATGGAAATCAATTAATTAATTAATTAATTAATAAACGGTGTACTGGTTTTGTAGAATTACGAGATTGAGGCTTTATGATGTCGTGGAAGAGAACAATAAAGATAGATTTATTGTGAAGCAGAGGGCAGATCAGCAGATCTAATTTGACAATAACAGTGACGTGAACCCACAAGTCCTCAGAATAAATATCTTAGTTTTCACGCCTAGATGACCTTTAGTTTATTTCAGGTTCCCGCACTATCAAGGCAAAAATGAAATATATGTACTTAAATAAATTCCACATCTCACTTTTTACAAACATATTATTGCTCTATCATTAACAAACAAACCAATTGAGCTGTTTATTTTGAAAGTGGCCTAACTCTAATTTTGAAAAAAATGAGTTAATGACAGATTTAGTTAGACATAGATATCTTCTTTTCAAATGTATAATATCATAGCCAAAGGAGTACAATATCATCATGAATTCGTCAAAATAAATACATCAAAATATATATAAATATATGTATTTATAAAAATATAAATACAAATATCTCAAAATAACAAATAATGGACTTAGGCCACTTTCAAAATAAACGGCTCAATTATAGTTGCGTTCTCGAAGCATAAAAATATTTCTCAGAGTTTAAGAATCTATCAAAAATATTTATTCATATTTATAAAAAGATTTAATACTTTAATGGCTTGGAAATTTTAACTGCAAACATAAATCCGGCAAATACAATTTTAATAAAATAGAAAGGTTCCAAAAAATATTGTCTTACTTTTTAGTTTTATGTACATGATCTCAAAATCTAGTGGACTGAAAATTGTTGCACTTTAGTGTTTAGAGGATTACTCAAAATTAATGGGCAATTGCACTAAAAATTTAATATAGATATGGTTTGAATTTTACCGAAAATTGTGTGTTTAACTAAGTAAGATCTAGGCTTTAGCGTCTACAGAGCTCATCTTTTGATTTCGTTCCAAAAAAATAACATTTTATTTCTTTAAATAGAAATTATATATTTCATTCAGAATGGACTGAATTCCTACTATATAATATATATCTATGTATGTTTTTGTTTGAAAGGCTGAATGAACCCAAAGCGTCAAAATATATTTACAGAAGTTTTGTTTGCTGTCTGCCATCGAAATGTATTTTTGAACTTAACTTAAAAAACACTCACCAGATTTCGATAAAATCTCGAACACCTGTAGATATCTATCCAATTCAGCAACCAGACGGATTTTCTATCGAATGCAGTGCCTAAATATCACCAAGGCCGTAACTCCGGACTGCAGCTAGATTTTAATAAAATTCCAAAACGTCACTAATTTAATGATCTTAGAAAATTTGCTATTTTTTAAAACTGTACATTACACGTGCGGGAAAGAGCTTTATTGCGATTTTTCCCACTTTATGTAATTTCCAGGGTTGGAAGGATAGAGCGGTAGAGGGGATAGATTGAATGGTGGAATCAATGGGGAGGCAAGGGGGGAGGGGGGGAGTGAACCGAGGCTGGGTGGGGATGAGCAATCGCAGCCGACAGACGTGCGTGGTGGGGGAGTCGGCTCCGCCCCTCCGTCTGGCTCAGAAATCTGGACCCTAACCTAGGCTAGCCCCCGTGCCTCCATTTTTCACAATGGCTCTCAAGTCGAAACCGGTTAACACCGGCGGACAGACACCTCACGCTCCTCCCATTAGGTACTCTCTTCTAGGCGGGCTTTTCTACCATGTAGGTACAATTGTACAATCATGTCAATATATATATATATATATATATATATATATATATATATATATATAGAAGCAAACACACCACGTTACATAACAATTATTAAAAAAAATTGTTAGAGACTAGTTTCGTAGTTATGACCTTCATTATCAGTATTTTTAATAATTTAGTGTTGTTTCTCATGAGTTCAAGTAGCATAGTAGATGTGAAATCAAATTCATATTGGTAGCTAGCAAGCTGTTCATCCCACAAACGTTTGGTATTTGAACCATTGAGAAAAAATAGTAGGTATTATTAAATATTAAGTATTATTAAGCCTGATGATGAATCTCAAACCTTCGAAGCTATAGTCTCTAACAAAGCTAGTATCTCCGGGCGTATGGCCCTGAGGGGAAGCGTCTCGAGACGGCCAAAAGTTTGGTTGAAATACCATATAACGCCCCTCTAAGGCACGCCCTATTCAGCTAGGCTCCTCTAGGCGGGTGGCGCTGGCGGGCGGGGTCTCTAGTCAAATTCAAATGTTGTTTTTTTGTTTTTTAGATTTCTGTAATAATCATTTTTCTAGATATTCATATAAACCCATTTCTATTCTTAACCCGTGATTATAAATAAGTTTTAGACGCGGATGTCAATTTCGACCAACGTAAAGGAAAGGGCCCTTTACATTTCATTTCAAAAAGCAGGAAATTGGATTTGTTTAAGTCAGCTGAAATTAAAAAGGCCATACAGCTTAATCAAAACATCCTGAACAATCAAACAGACATCAAAACTTCACCAATAATTGACATTTTAATCAATGATATTTAATTTGAATTTAAAAAATAAAAAATAAAAAAAATTTCACTATTACATGACCATCACATTGCATGTTTTATTGCTCTCTTTATGGTACATACATTATTCTCGGCACCTTCTTAGTATACATATCTTTTCTTTATTCCCAACTTAGTCCTCTGCCCGCTCCATCTGTTCATTCGGCTTGCTCTCTTTAAGGCCATCCCATCCTCTGATAATTCATTAATATTTACACTAAGTCATAAATAACTGTCCATCATATTAAAATAAATTCTGTTCATTATTTTATGTTATCTTCAGTCAATGTTCTCTCTTCTAAGAGCTCGAAGTATATAGAGTAAACTAAAAAAATCTTTGTATTTTAATTTTTTTCTCCTTGTGAAACACCACCAACTCCAACCTAATTTAATTTTAACAATGGTTCACTATAAACCAACACCGCGTTCCCTAAATTTGATTGTCAATTTCTAGACTTGAGCTTCATCCATGTATATCGCCAAACAAAAATAATTCTTCTGAATAAAATAACAATCTCGTAAAAATTTCGAATATGCAATTGTATATTACTTGGTAAGGCTTTCGGAAGGCGGAACCTACCTAATAGTGAATTTATTCATTAATAAATAATTATGTAAATAGTTTGCTCATTGTGCTTAAAACTTAAAAGTTATATGTAAATTTTATAATTGTATGTGTCTGTGTGTGTATATTCCTATACTCAGGATATCTCCAGAACGGAAAGTTGCAGAAAGTTCATTCTTGTGCAATAATATTTGTATTTCTAATGCAGAGAGCTGATTAGATTCAGAAAACATAATATTTTTTTAATGAATTTATTGTGATTTTAAGGCCATGACATAACATTAGTCATAAAGAAGCAATTTATATTGTTTTTTTTATTTAATACTAAAAGTAGCCTGAGCGCATCCAAATCTTTAAAAAATTTTTACTTTTTTCTCCAAATCCTTTGTTTTATTATAGTTTATTATAAAATGTAATTATTATACCTATATAATGTTCTTGATTGTATTCTTATAAGAAATAAATACAATTCTTTAAAAAAACAAATCAGTAAACTCTTAAAACTTCCAAAATTTCTGGTTCACTATTACAAAATTATGTTCATAGGTAAATATTTTTTAGAACACATATGCTTGCCAGAAGTATATATATACCTACCTACTTATATATATATTATTGTGAACATAGTTATAACTACAATGTTTCTCTAATTCATGTTAATTTCTTCAGCACCTTTAAAAAATTACAAATTTATATATGAAAATGAATTGATATTACACCCATTTTTACTTACCTAATGTTATTTGTATTTTTTTCTTCAAAATTCATTTATTTATTTGCATTATTAGGGCATCTCCACTTTCATAGCCCCTCTGATCCTTCCTTACCATGATGAATGTCTCCAGGGTGTGGCCACAGCAGAACGGTATAAAAACCTGCCGTGGGAGTTAATTATTAGGGTGAAAAATTCAAACTCAAGTTCATTGGGTTGAAAATCAATAAAAAATAGCAATGATAATTGCGTTCACTGGGACAAAATAATAAATAAAATGAAATAAATTAAATATAATAAAAAATAATTTTGTTTAAAGAATTTCTACGATAAAATAATATTTATAAATTTAGTATTAGAAAAACAATAAGATTCTACAGAGTCTATACCAGGGGTCACCAACCATTTTATAGTACCGTACCTGTACGTTTTAAACAATTTGATGACGTACCGGTAGACCAAATATTTTGAAATGGGCAATAAAATGCAATGGAGAACATTTGTAATAAAGACAAATACAGCTCGGGATATATTTTTGTTCCTAAAGATAGTACATACTATATAATGATCACTTTAAAAAATATATAATTAGTGAGAAGGTTGGGCCTGTTTATTACACTTTAAAGTAGTAATATCGGGCTCAATGTTTGTCAGTTTAAGGCGAAGATCCGATTCAATGTCCAGCAAAACTCTATATTTGGTTTTCATCACAATCATTGCAGAAAATCCTTTTTCACATAAATGTGGTCGCAAATCTGGTCCCTACATAGAAGACAAAATTTAATAATGGTATCGTAAATTGGCTGATGAGTAAAAAGGCCGAAAAGTCAAAAAAAATGTGGTTGCAAATGGCATTAAAAATTTTACTGCTTGGCAAGAAACTTCTGGGTATTCTAAAAGTCAGAAAGGTATGCTAGTCTACAAAACAATTGCTCATCAATCAAATTATCTCAGTTCAAATATTTTGAATTGGTCAAAAACTTATAAATTTCATCGCGTAACTCAAACAATCGTCTGAGGACTTTACCAAGGACAACCACCGTACTTCGGTGTGATGTAAAAGTGTGGCATGGGCACTTCCCATTTCACCAGATAAAATCGAAAATAAACGCGAATTGAGTGCTCAATTAATTTAATGATGTTTGAAACACAAAACACAATTTTTAGTACAACTCAGATACAGTTATTATTTGCAGGATATAAATAATTTGGGGAACTAACTATGAATTTTAGGCCCTTTCATTATATATTGCTAATTTTCGTGGAGAGAGCAATTCGCTTAATCCTGGAATTTCTAGGGTCCTGACAAACGGACGGTCTAGTAATCTAGTAATCTAGTAATCTGTATCACAGAAGGCGAGAGGCAAATTTTTATGGGGCGGTCATAGATAACACATTCAGTTGTGAACGCGTCTTTTGAGATTAAGGAGAATCCTCAACAAAGTAGGTATTACAACAGCACAAACAATGGATAAGAAATTCCAAACTAAAATATTTCAACATGTATGGATTATTAGTTATTATAGTAATGGGCTTTTCATTTTTCGTAATTCATATTTTGAATAGATTTTTTTGCTTTAAATTGTAAAATCATTCACGTACCGGTAGCTGCTTGTCCGCGTACCGGTACTGGTACGCGTACCTAAGGCTGGGAACCACTGGTCTGCACCATAGTTCTTTGTTAGAGTTAGTTTCCTAAATTAGAAGTAGATAAAATACCTAAATAAAACAAAAATATTCTCCAATTCCAAATTTTAATAACTATAGGTATGGTGGAAAACATTATTATTCAAGTTTATAAAATAGAAACATTTTTAAGTGACTTGAACTGAATCATAATAATTATTTATTATAATATTTGTGTCATAAATTATCATCAGCATAGATGTAGGATTGTCTTTTTCTTTAATTAACATTAAATCAATTGATTCTGAGCTACAATGTCACTTTAAAATTCTTCTTACAGAAATTTAGTGATAGATTAATTTTTATTCAATAATCTCTAAGAATTTATCGTCACATTTATAAAATAAATAGGTAAGTATATAATAATTTACATAAATTATTATGTATTAATATTAAATTACTAAAAAGTATTAATATTATTTAATATATATAATATTATTTAATAATAAAGTATTTATTTCCTCTAGAATAATAAAATAATAATCTATAAAATATTATCAACGAAACATATTCACGGGTATGTCAATATAAAAAAGATAAGTAGGTATATACCTACATTTATGTTTTTTACACCAGCTTAAAGGAAAATTTTTCCATGTTCGAACAAACGATTTACCGATTATTTGATAAATAACACTGTTCGACAAAAATTTCTCCCCGTAAACCTAACAATGGATCCAGTAGAGTTTTCTACGCTAATTGCACATGCATCTGATTTTTTACAACATGTCAGGAATTTGAGATTATACAAACGATTGAAAATGTTACTTGACCTATTTTCGGACCATTTATATTAAAAACAAAATATTTGGAATCAAAATAATTTGTTGACTCTAATAGAAATAGCATCCTTTGATTTCTAAATTACCCCTTTGTTTTTAGCTCAATTAAACTCGAATTATAATGAAAAAAAAACTAAACTACGTGATTATAAAGGATAATAAACATAACTAATAGCTAAAAACATAAGGTCTTAGTTTTTAGACTCGAGTCTCTAATTGAGCTAAAAACAAGTGGTAATTTATGAAAATCAAAGAAAAGCTGTTTTTTATTACGTCAACAAAATATTTTGATTTCAAATATTGCTGTTTAATATTTAATTGACTCAAAATAGGTCCAAATGGCCTTTTTCGTCATTTTGACCGATAATATCTCAAAACTCTGACGTGTTGTGGAAAATCGGGAAATCGCATGAGAATCAGCGTATAATACTCTAGGCTGGAATCCATTGTTAGGTTTACGGGGGAGAAATTTTTGTTTCATTTTTGTCGAGAGGTGTAATTGTATTAGTATTTATTTATTTTAATATAATATATAGTAAATTAATATTATTAAATGTAATTCAATATGGTGAGACGAATCTCTTGAAGAATATCAAAAGTAATTTCAAAATAAATAAATAAAAATAAACAAACTTGTTGCCTGGGGCCACAGTGTGAGCTTTTTATTCCCTGTCTGGGGTGAATCAAATTTCGAGAGGTTGTCTTTTTGGCGTTTGGGACCCGTAATGATGTGAAGGGGCATGGCTGGGGAGGGTGGAGGGGGTGGAGAGGATGGATCCCCTCCAATGGCGTTTGTTCCACCCATTTCCCATCTTGCGCCCCCCCCCCCCCCCCACGCCTCCCTTGGGGCTCCGCCCACAACGCGTGTCCCCCTCCAGCGGTCCACCTGAGCCAGGGGGTTACCAGGATCGCTCTGACAGTCATTTGCTCTCCGTTGCATGTGCGCGTGGATCCTGATCACACTCCAGCGAGAAGTCCAAACGGCGAACCAAGACGATCGCGAGCACGAATGACCCTCGCTGGAACCAGACCTTCATCTACTCTTCGGTTCGACGGGCTGAGCTCAAGGTTCGTGTCCTCGAAGTCACCGTCTGGGACTACGTCCGCTATGGGGCCAATGATTTCCTCGGCGAGGTAAGACACCACTTTGATTGCTTCATACCAGATAGACAGAGGCTGGCCCATGGCCCATCCCAGGCTGACCATCAACCCGAAGGGTACCCGAATCCAATCTCCCTCTACCTACTAGGGACAGTCACTTTAATATTTCCAATTCGAATCCATTTCAAACTGCTTTATGTTGATTTTTTTTAATTTAATTTTTTTTTTTTTTTCTAATTTAATTTATTTATTTTTTTCACATGTGATCCAATACCAAGCCGTCCTTAGTCTCCGATTGAAATGCATACGAAGACCTCGCCTAGCTAAGAGCCTAATTTAAACTCGGAAGAAATGTCACAATCACTGGCAGCAATTCAGATTTTAGAAAGTATTTTCCAAACATCAAAATATACCTCGATTTGACATATATATTCGATTTTAAGCAAACTAATCCGAATCCAATTACTCTTTATTATGAGATAATCAGACTATAAATAAACAATGCATGCATGTGAAATTCCGTTATTTCTTTCATTTTTTTTCAAAATATGCAAAATATTTTTGAACAAAATGTTTTCGTTACAATGGAATAATAATATAACAAGAAATATTCATTTAACAAAAAAGCATTTTTTCGGATTTTGTTAGAGAAGATTTTGCAAAATATTTTGAAATGACATTAAAACTGTCCTGGTGCAAACATTTTAAAAAGAAAAAATTATAGATCAATTGATAAGTTTATGCATTTATGAATGACCCCTAATTTTGATAAAAGTGATTCGAAACCACATTTATTCTTCTAAAGCATTTTTCCATTTTATTTTTTACTTATTTTTGATAAAAATTACAAATTCACGTGAAACTCTGAAAAAAGGTTTTTTAGAGGGAAAATGAGTAGAAGTATTGTAAGCTGTATTAAAGTAATTTAGAAATATTTCACGAAATTTAGTAATAGTATTGAAAAGCCTTTTTGCTTTCTAAAACATTTTTCGATATTATTAATTTCATATTTTTCCGAAATATTTCGAATTCCTAGTGAACCTATTTAAAAATAAATTTTGGATGAAATGTTTCGAAAAAATTCTTATTGACTTCCAAAATACATTCATTTAAAAGAGATTTTTTTTAATATCATGAATAAATTTTTCGAAATCATCCAAAATATTTGTGAAAATTTCCAAAATATTTTTTTGGAGAAAGAATAATTCCAAAATCAAATTATATGATATGAATTTGAACTTTAATGAAATAATTTTTTCTAAAAAATCATAGGCAACATAATTGAATCGACCATCAACCTGTATCCTATATCTCATCAATTTTTTCTCTCGAAACTCTTTACTTTTCTTCCTAAAATTGTACTTATTAAACGAAAAGCTAAATTCTTTTGATCCTAAGCTTTATTGAAAGAAAATCCCTTAATAATGATTAAAAATAAGATTTTTTCACATCTAAGAATTTCATTTAATGTCTACCCTATCGCGACATAAAAATCTCAAATTGATAAAAATGGGTGTCTTAGTTAACGGCTTATTTCTGAAAGAAGTTCGCGAAGGAGAGATTTCCAAAAAATCAAATAAAGAAAAAAATCATCATTTCATTCATTGAATTCCAACTATCCTATTTCCTATTCATAATAACAACTAAATTTAATTTTTTTCTTCCTCTCCGAATTCTATTGAAGAATTTTTATTGATTTGATTTGCATTAGAAATCATAAGCACATCCGAAATTAAAAATTATTATTGAAAAATCGGAACTTTTGCGTAAAAAATAAAAATATGCCAAGAAAATAGATTGAAAAAAAACAATTAAAAAGAGTATTTTTTTTTAAATCCAATTCAAATCAAATTATGATTAAAAAGGAATCAAATATTTCTAGGCAGTCCAATTTAATTCATTTTATTTTGAACAATTTCGATAAATAATTATTATTCGATAATTTAAAGTAATTATTAGCAAATTTTGTCCCTAGACTGAAAAATAGTTTTGTTTAAAAATGATCCTTGAAAATGAAAATCATTGAAAAAAACAGAGTTTAAATTTATAAGTATACCATACAATAGGTATACAATAATATACATATATACAAATATATATGCATTGTAATATATATTTTGTATTTAAATATTTTTATACTAATTTACACTCCTTAACGTGTTTCTTAAATATTTTGGGATATTTGTCTTATTTAATTTCTAAATAATGGAGATACCTAAAACATCGCAAATTATTTTTTTACACATGCATAGATAAATAGAAGTAGTCGGTCATATATCAAGAATTCATAGAAATGGAAAATGTGGAAAATGTATTGATAAAAATATAAATAGAATTGTTGTATTTTAGTCTAAAGCCTGGTTACATAATGAAATAGGTACAAAATTTTTAAAGATGAATCTCTAAATTTTTTAAAAATCTTTAGAAACAAAATTTCAGTGTTTACAACTATTTAGATATAAATATCTATATAATTTATAATCTACTATAATTATGAAACCCTTTTGTAAATATTACGTAGAAAAATTTATATTTATTCAGTTAAAAAATTCTGTAATGCTAAAAACAAAGCAAAGATGTTTGAAATTAAAAATATTGTCTGATTTTTTTTTCAAACACGATAACAGTTATATAAAAACCAATTGAATATATATATGTGTACATACATATATATATATATAATTTATTATATCATATAAATAAAACGCACAATCTCGCAAATATTTTTTCCTAAATCTGAGCTAACGAAAATTGCACGTACAAACGATTTTTAAAATGTATAGAACTCGCATAACACAATTTAAAATTCGGTGAATTTTTAATTTATTTTGAAAAATTTCCTGACAAAGTATTTAAAAACAAATGTAAAGGAATTTATGCTACCTACTGCAAATGTACATGATGTATAACCATCAGATCTAATATATCTGCGTTGATACGAAAGACATGAAAGTTTTGATAAAAGCAAACAAATATGACAAAAAAAAAAAAAAAAACGGCAAAGAAACAGATCATGTCTATTTGAGAAATCAAACTTCGATATTTAATTCAGTTATATTGACGGATCTAGGGTATCTGACTAGTTGCACCGGAACGCGCAAACTATCCAGTGCTTGGATTCGACCTCCCGAGGGTAGGGGCTTCGCACGAGACGAGACGAGACGAGATTTGAGAAAATATCGTCTCGGTCTCGTGAATTGTCAAAAAAGGTCTCGTCAGGGCTATTCTCGTTTGGTCTCGTTTGGTCTCACCAAGTATCGTTACATTCTTATTGTTTTATAGTATAGTAAAAATATAAAAAATTAAATAACTGAAATTAAATTTTTCCCTTACAAGAAATATTTCACACGATATTTATTATTGAACTAATTAAAATGTAAGGTAAAACGATATTTATTTAAATTATATTAGGTATTTTAATTTATTCAATACAATATTCTATTTAACCACACAAAAAATGATTACGAGCAGAACTGAGAGATCTCGCGATATCGTCTCGTTTTCGTTAAGGCGATAGAAACGAGACGAGACGAGACCAAGTCTCTCCTACATGCAATATAACCATATCTATTAAAATCTTTGATTTGACCTAAATTCATTTTCGTTAATATGAAAAATACTTTTAAAAAATGAAACAAATTCGTAATTCATGAAATACACTCTATTTATTCTATTTTATGAGTATCTATTATAAACTAAGTAAATCGTTAGGGTATTTCATGTATTTTTTGGAGAATGTCATTCAAGTATTTGATAAATAGTAAATAAATGATAAAAGAAAGTAAGTACATTAATGGAATTTGTTTTGATAATTCCTAAGAATTTTATCCCAATTCTTAAAAAATATTTTTAAAAATTACAAAATTAATACTTATTATATTTTTATTTGCTATATATTCTAAATATTCTAATAAAACTCACCGTAAAATAGATGAATTAATTCTTGTAATTCTTTAGATTCTGAAAATAATTTCGAATATTCGGAAACTAACTAATCAAAAATCTTTCTGAAAAATCTTTAATATTTTTTTGCCTATAGAACAAAACTATTGAACATGGAACAGCATCGATCTATTAGAACATATTAATATACACAATGTAAAATTGACCTATTGTTCAGTGACATTCTCCCAAATTCATAGAAAATAATAAATAAATTATAAGAATCAATATATAGTTATTAAATTTCATTTCAAAGCTAATTTCATAGAAAAATACGTGAAGTAATTATGGGCAATTATTTTGTAATTTTTTAATATATTTCCGAATATCATACCTAAGTATAAAAGCTAATAAACAATCTATCAGAAAAATTTCAAGTTGGCATATGAAACAAAACGATAATTATTCAAACAGAACAATCTAAGAATCTAAAAAATCATGGCCAGCTGTACCTACCTAGTGAAATTCGCCCAAATTTTTAGAAAATAGAAAACTTAGGTATTATTAAGAATAAACATATTAATTATATTATATTCCCGTTTGCAAGTTTTTGGATAATTGTCTTATCTGAAAATTCTTCTGAATATTCAAGTACTAATAAATAATTGCTTAGAAAATCATTAACTAAGATTCTGTTTCATGAATTGGTTTCTTGCTGATCCATTTTCATCCACTTTTTTGCAGTCGTGCCTAAACAAAACTATCTTTATACATATCATTATTAACCGACTTCAAAAAAGGAGGAGGTTCTCAATTCTACTGAATTTTTTTTGTGTCTATGTTACCTGATATCTTCGCCAATTGTGAACCGATTTTGATGATTATTTTGCATTGGGTTCAGTCTTATTTCCAATTGGTAAAAATATCAATTTCATTGGTATTGGGCCTTTTTTGTTATGTTTGTTCAGGCATAACTTCTTTGTTTATGAACCGATTTTAATCATTATTTCTGCGTATGGATCAGTATATCTCTAAGATAGTCAAGATACCTAACTATGTATTTATATATTTATTTTATGTATGTTCAGCGAGAACTTTTTGCCACGTGGACCGATTTCGATGATTCTTTTTTTATTGGAAAGCGGGTACCTTAGGGGTGGTCCTATATTAATTTGGTCAAGATCTGATCATATGATCAATGACGAAATAACGTAAATCTCTAATTCTTATGACCAAATAATCGAAATTATAAAAAATAAAATGTTTTATATAAAACAAATCTTAAAACAATCATTTAAAACCCGCTAACATTTCGAGATAATTTCTCTATTTATGAATTGAATTTTATTATCATTTTCTGATTCATTCGCCCGACGATTTCTCTTGCGAGATGCATGCAAGGTATTATAGTAAGTCACTACATTAATAACATCACTAAAAAGAGAAAAATAATAATAATTTTTATAAAAAAAAAATAAGACCGACTTCAACAAAACTAAATAGAACACATAAAATAACAAGAACTCAAAAATAAAATAAAATGCACTAAAAGGTATAAAATAATTATCTAATTTAGTTATAACTAAACGACGAAATATTAACATGAAATCACTTTTTGAAGTCGGTGCTAAACAAACTATATAAGCGAGAGTACTCGCCAAAATTACTAAGTAAGATCCGTCGAGTTCCATTCATAAAACGTATATGTTTGGCACTAACTTCAAAAAGTGAATTCATGTTAATATTTTGTCGTTTAGTTATAACTAAATTAGATAATTATTTTATACCTTTTAGTGCATTTTATTTGTTTTTTGAGTTCTTATTATTTTATTTGTTTGCATTTAGTTTTTTTGAAGTCGGTTTTATTTATTTATTTATTTTTTTATAAAAATTATTTCAAATCACTTTTTACAAAGAAAAAATTTATTCTCATCCTTAAATGATCTTGAAAATTTGTATTTTCTTGACTTGAAATACAAGATAAAAAAGAAATAATCATCAAAACAAGATTTCTAAATAATAAGTGACATCACTAATAGAATTGGGATAATTTAGAAATGTCATCCATATTGTCAGAATTAAGGAGCAATAATATCAACTAAGAGACGATTAATATGCCTATTTTGTAAAACATATTATTCGTACACCAATTAAGCTTTTTATTCATTTTTTTTCAAATAATATATATTTTTTATTTGCAATTAGAAATGGCGTTGGTTATATACCAAAATATTAATCTTAGTTGGTTCGAATTCCCGACTTGTAGATTATAAAAAAAAAATTAAAACATTTAGTTATTTTTATTGAAACAACCGTTTTACAAATTTTAGAAAAGTAATGAGCTTAGAATACAAAAATCGGCAACGGAGTTGGTCGACTAAATATGCATTTATTTTTTTAATTTGTAATAAAGATCTTAATGATTAGTTTTCAACACGATTTTCTTTGATAATAGATGACCCCACAAGTAAATGATTAAAAATATTCTTAATGAAAGGCTGGATAACGCAACTTGCGTTCTACTTGTCAGTTCTAGGTTGCATTTCACAGGCGCTTCCATCAAAAATGCCCACCTCAAAGATTTTTTACTAAAAATCTGTATAAAACAATGTGGAATTCGATGAAAACTAATGAACGGTGTAATTTTCTATTTTATCAAAGGCGAAATTTTCATTGAAGAATATTTCTTTATTTTAACTAATTATATATAATAACTAAAATGAAAAATTATTACTAATTCTCAGAAGAGTCATTAGGATTTTTTCGGCTAATTCTTTTTATTTAAAACGAATTTTAGATTATAATTATTTTTCTTAAAAGCGATTCGATTACAAAGGTTCACCTCTCCTTTTGACTTAAATCTTTATTATTAAAATTATTTTATCATTTCATTCAAACGGGATTGGCAACATTTTTTTTTTTCTTAAATGATAATAGTTACTACCTGGAATTATTTTTTTCTTTTTAAAAGAGAAAAATATTTTGATAAATCCATGTTTAAAATTAAAAGGTTTTTTACCGAGAGTTAAATTTCTAAGAAACTATTATGTTAATTAAGCGTATAAATTTCATCCCTTCATTTTGGGCTCCAAAGAAGGGAATGTTTTGATTTTTCATTTCCTTCTTTATTAATATGCCAAGCTTTAGCAATATGCCAAATTTCAGCTTTCTAGCTTGATTGTATTTTCTCTATATGTTAATTAATCCTATAAATTTAACCCCTTCATTTTAGGTCCTGAAAAAGTGAAACTTTCCCTTTTTCAATTTTTTCCTTTAATTGTAGCCCGAACTCTACCAGTATGCCAAATTTCTAAAAAAAAATCAGTCCCCATCTAGATGTAAATAAATACACATATAATCGAAATCCACTTGACACTAAATCTAAAAGTAAATTCACGAAATTCTCATTTCAAATATCATATAAAATTTTATTTAAAATGACTTTTAGCTCAATTGACCAAGAATAGAATCGATCACACTGACTCTCTGAGGGGGAATTTTAGTATTTAAATTAATCTGGGTACAAACTTAAAAAATTTTAATGAACGTATTAAAGAAATAGCAAACAAAAACCTCAGCTATCTCATTAGGTTAGTATTACTTATCTTTATCTCTAAATTAAAATATGATACCTCGTATTTTCAATTTAAAAGCATATTATTTGAAATAAACTTTTTGAGTTAGAAATTGCTGAAAAGAGGGGAATGACTTTTTTACAAAATTGCAGAATGGGTTTATTAGAAGAAAAAGGTTGAGAACCTCTGATCTAGCATCTCTGTTTTCAGAGCAGAATACCTGAGTTCAAATCCCAAAATATGACCCAATTATTGTTCGAGTTGTACTTGGGCGAACTAAGCTATCGAAACTAATTAAATGTGTCTAAAGATGAAAATCCAATCATGCGATGGCAACATACTAACAGATAATAACATCAAATTGATTGTTATGAAGATGCCAGTTCACAAACGCCATGTGCAAGAAGATCTTGAAAAGCTCTCGCAATTTTCTCCGATTATTTTCCCAAAATATTATTTTTAGCATATAACAATGTTTTATATAAGATATAGGGGTAGATCTTAAGGGTTGCTTACCTTTAAATGACTGGACATGGTCTTCGACGTTCTCTTGACTATTTCTCGACACTAAATGAAGCGAGGAATAAGATAAGCCCAGCCTTTCAATATTATACTGAATATTTCGATAAGGAATTTTTTAAGAAAATCTCAAATCTATTTCACGAAATTTACTTTTTCTTTGGTTATTACAATTTAATTAAAGAGACTAACTAGTAAAATATACTAAATAAATTTATAGGTAATGAATTATAAAGATACAATTGTTTGGTTTGGTTGGAAAATATCTTTAGCTACTTGTTAATTAACAAAATTTACTAAATTTACTAAAAATTTTATAATATGTTTTTTATTTAAAAATAAATTCATCAGTGGCGTGAGGTCCATGGATGGCGGTGCATCCCTAAAATTTCAAACATTTAGAGTATTTTCTTAAATATATTATAAGGTCGGCTTCAAAATTTAGGAGGATCTTTAAATTTTCAAATTATCATCTTTTATTTCAAAAATTTCTATCAAAAATATTTTTTGTTTTGAAAAGTATATTGGTTCTCGAAATGAAATAAAATTGTTATATAGTTTCAAGGGGCAATTAAAATTAACGATTTTTCCGAAAAAGGTACGGATAGAAGATTAGAAGTCCCTGCATGGAATATCTTCCAGTTCAGGCGTGTCAAAGATAAGTCTATACCAGTGGATTACCAGGAGTGAGGAGGGGGCACGAGAGGCCAGAGGGCTACGGGGTCCAGGGGGAGGAGAGCCCCCTAGCCCGCAAGAGAAATTCGCTGCTGGTTTCAACATATTGTGAAATAATAATATTATTGTAATATTACACGATATGACGTGTTTCACCAAACGATCACGACATATACATCAATCAGAAGACATTCTTTGATTTATTCTCATAAAACGAACAATCTTCTTTGGATAATTATTAAAGCGCTGATGATTTTGATGGTGGGTAGGGATAACTACAAGCCAAATGAAATACTCTTATTCCCTCGAGAGAATAAAAAAAGACTACTCGTTTTTATATTTAACTCGAATTAATAGAAATTCTTACTAGAAAACCGGAAATTAACCCAATGATATAATTTTTATAATTAAAAACATGTATATACAGGGTGCTTCAAAAAATGTATACACACTTTGAACTTCCATAGAAAATTTATTTACCGTTCTACAAAGTTAAATTTCAGGAAAATAGAAAGCTGAAAGTCCAATGTAAATGAAACATAAATAACAAATGTTAATACTGTTCAAATTGGTGACCTGCAGCATCAATACAATTCTGAGTACGAGTCACCACTGATTCTGTACATCGTATCAAAACGTCCAATGAGATTTCTCTACACACTGCTTGAATCTCATTCCAAAGAATGTCTAGGTTACGTGGTTTACGTTTGTACACCTCATCTTTTACTGTGCCCCACAAGAAGAAATCCAGTGGTGTAAGGTCTGGAGAGCGTGCTGGAAACTCGATTGGCCCCCTGCGTCCTATCCACTGGCCCGACAAATTTTGATCCAGGTAAGCTCGTACGTCCGGTAATGATGATTTTTATTTTCAACAAGATGGTGCCCCGCCGCACTATCACAGGGACGTACGAGCTTACCTGGATCAAAATTTGTCGGGCCAGTGGATAGGACGCAGGGGGCCAATCGAGTTTCCAGCACGCTCTCCAGACCTTACACCACTGGATTTCTTCTTGTGGGGCACAGTAAAAGATGAGGTGTACAAACGTAAACCACGTAACCTAGACATTCTTTGGAATGAGATTCAAGCAGTGTGTAGAGAAATCTCATTGGACGTTTTGATACGATGTACAGAATCAGTGGTGACTCGTACTCAGAATTGTATTGATGCTGCAGGTCACCAATTTGAACAGTATTAACATTTGTTATTTATGTTTCATTTACATTGGACTTTCAGCTTTCTATTTTCCTGAAATTTAACTTTGTAGAACGGTAAATAAATTTTCTATGGAAGTTCAAAGTGTGTATACATTTTTTTGAAGCACCCTGTATTACTATATCATTTTTTTCTCTCAAATTGTAGTATGATGAATGAAACAAAATGAAATATTTTTTCCTTGATATTTTTAATTCACACACATTGCATAATATGTTTATATATATATCTGGTATATTCAAATATGAAGTGTGAAGAGATAAAGAACAAAAATTCTATAAAGATATATTTACTAAAAGTGAAATATAATTTTGGAATCGTTAAGCTATTAGGCCTAAGTATATTTAGGCACCTTGAAAACTCCAAACCGACAAAAATTAGCTACTTACTTTTATTCCATGTTATAACAGTTATAATAAGTCATTTTTGAATGTCGAAACATTAAATTCACGGGGCGAGGGGGAATTCTCGGTATGCCAGTCCGGCTTATTTTATGTCCGATTGTTTGACTAAATTCCAATAACCACGAGTACCCGAGAACTGAGGCCTATACATGTCTATATTGCTTCCAAAATATCTGTACCTATTTTTAAGAGAAAATCAAATGTATTGTATATGTTCTCTGTAAGATGTTTAAGGGGGATTCCATGCCAAATAGACCACTTTTGACTTCAACCCCTTTCGATTTGGCTAAAACTTTTTGATCTACCCTATCGAAAGCATTTTTCAGAATTTTTTCAAATTTTTCTGCTCAACCAAAAAAAAGTTATTAATTTTTTAAAAAATTGGTGTTTTTCCTAAATATTACAAAAATTGACTAATCGGGACTTTTTTTATATATTTTTGTTTTTAAACGTGCTTTTTAGAAGAAAATACAAAAAAAAATATTCAACTTCATATCCAATAAGATTTTTCAGTTTTTCTGAAAAAATCATTGATTTTTTGAAGTTTGACATTTTTGAACTTTGATTTATTCTGCGTAGAATGCCGCAAACTCCATGTTGGTAGGACTTTTCTGCTCATTTTTTTTTTTGTTTAATTGAAAAATACTTTTCTTTGATTTTTTCGCAATCCAACATTGTTTTTAATCGTTTTGTATTTTTTTCTAAAAAGCACGTTTAAAAACGAGAATAGCAAAAAAAACGTCCCGATTAGTCAATTTTTGAAATAGTATGAGCGTTTAAAAAAAAAAAACATTTTTTCAAAGTAATAATAACTTTTTTTTGGTTGAGTGGAAGAGTTTGAAAAATTCTGAAAAATATTTTCGATAGGGTAGAAAAAAATAAAAAAGTTTTAGCCAAATCGAAAGAAGTTGGAGTCAAAAGTGGTCGATTTGGCATGGCCTCATAAACATACCTATAACTTTTCGGGAG
Source organism: Forficula auricularia (assembly GCA_024734495.1). Lineage (NCBI taxonomy): Eukaryota > Metazoa > Arthropoda > Insecta > Dermaptera > Forficulidae > Forficula > Forficula auricularia. The sequence goes on from JALMQS010000681.1 coordinate 2,793,805, forward strand.
GAATTGTCCCTTTATCAATTGAAAATGTTAAAATTAATTACTTTTTGAATGAATAAGAAAAAGTATAGTTTAATATAAATTAGTTGCTTTATTATTCATTCATGAAGGAAATAATTTTCACACTTTATATTGATAAAAGAAGAATTTCTCCCGAAACGTTTTGATTTTATATTAAACTTTTTGAGACACTGTTTTTATAAATAATTGTATTTATTTTATTAAAAAAAATAAATAAATAAAAAAAAATATAAAAAATTAGGCCGTTTATTAGTTTCCATTTAATTCAACATTGTTTTAAACTGATTGTTAGTAAAAAAATATTTGAGGTGTGCATTTTTGATGAGAGCGCCTGTGAAATGCAACCAAAACTGACAAGTAGAACGCAATTTGCGTTCTCCAGGCTTTCATTAAAAAATTTTGAATTATTTAATTTTTAATAAATTTATTTTGAAATTTTTATATTCATGTGTATTTGTATTTGCGTCATGCAGAGCAAGGGCTCATTGATTTCCTCTTAAAAATGGAAACAGATAATTTGGCAGCAATACAAAAATAGAGCCATTTTTGTTATGTACTTTGAATCAACCCCATCTCCATATGTGGTTTGTGTTCGGAATACTCCTACTAATAGCACATAAAAGTGGAAACCTCACTGGGAGTGGCTAAGAAATATAATTTTTTTTAATTTTTTTTATAGATAAATTAATATTGATTTGGCAAAAAGATACGATCTCGGATATTTATTAATATATTCAACAAATCTTAAACAAATTTTTATTGAAATAATTTGTTAGTTAAAAAAAATTGACCCTTCTTAAAGGTCATCTTAATATATATATATATATATGTATATCAGTGGTGGTTGATGACTTTTCAACCAGGGATGCTGTCAAAAAAGGTCACTTCATTTTTAGAAATTTTATTTTAATCTTAGATTTTTTTTGCAAATTTCATTGAATACAGGAACAATTTCGTTATTTTTCAAATTTAACATTGGTTTTTTTTTTAATTATATTTTGGTACCTTCGCCCCAAATGGATACTGCTTTGTGTGGTGTGGGTAGCAGTCAGAAATTAAATATTGTGACTTAAACTCCACAGTCCCTGAGATGCAAATCGACAATCTTGCACAATGAATCAGCCTGTCCTATAAGAAAATCTTAAATTTCTTCTAATTCTATTGCTATAAGCAAGCTATGACTTGTCTATACAACTCTTAATTATTTCCAATCTTATATATTGAAAGTTCTTAAAAATGGATTAGTCCAAAAATTCCCGAATCATCTTTATTTATTTCTTTTTTGTAGTATTACTATTTTAATAGTTCCTCAGCAAGAACAATTTTTATTTGACTAAAACTCGTCTGGACTTGTCTTTGACATGATTGAACTGGAAGATATACCAGGCAGAAACGTCAAACCTTCTATCCGCCCCCTTTTCATTAATTTTAATTGCACCTTGAAACTATGTAACAATTTTTTTTTTCATTTCGAGAACCAATATAATTTTCAAAACAAAATTGTTTTTTATAAATATATTTGAAATAACGGATAATAATTTGAATTCATCCTGAAATTTTGAATTCGACCATATATATTTATGAAAATACTCTAAATCTTTGAAATTTTATGGATGCACCGCATCCACAGCATCCATGGACAGCACGCCACTGATATATATATGTATATATATACACGAGCCCCGTCCCATCTCAATTGGCCCACCAATATTTTTTCGTTTTAAATAAAATTATGCTATACTAGATGAAGGAGGAGGTATCAGCCAAAGATGGAATCACTGGGTTCAATAAAACACCTTTAATGAGACGTTTCGGCTTAAATTTTATTTGGCCATCTTCAGTCAATTAGGCTAAAAAAAATTTTAGAAATGGATGTTAATTGATATATTTTTTTATAAAAAATTATAAGTTGACCAAGTTGGTTATTTAGACTTACAGTTATACACAAAATGCGGTACACATATGTGATCGAACCAAGCCTTGTCAAAAATAAAAATTTCTTTTAGCTTCATGCGAATTTATAACGTGCCTGGACCCAAAAGTTTCAGAATGAAAGTAATGAGTTTATATAAATCTTTTCTATATATTACATTATAATTAGATATTTGACCCTTATGTGAGGTCATCATATATCCCATCATTATTTATTTACAAACAGAAAATCCAAATCAGAATCTAATTACTTTTAAATCACATGCATTTTTTCATTCAATCAAATTATACAAATTCTTATAAAAAATTTCAAAAAAGTTTCTATACATTAAGTTCAAGAAAACAACTGTTGGCTCATATCACACAGGATAGATGTGTAAAGAAACATACAATCTCTTTTAAAATTGATAGCCTTATCACCTGCTATTTTTATATATAGCATTTCGGCTATGGATCTTTTATAGTAGTTATCAATCTTGACCAATATTTTCGCATTATCGTAATCAAAAGAATGACTATGTTCAGCTGCGTGGGTGGAGAGTGCAGTGTTGGTCTTTTTATTTCGAACACTTAATTTATGCTCATATACCCTAATTTTTAGTGAACGTGAACTTTGCCCTATATAGGTGCTAGAATTTGGTGGACAATCTAGACAGTTAATTTGATAGACAATATTATTACATAATTCTCTAGGGGTTGGATCTTTATTATTAAATAAAAATTGAATATTTATAATAAGGCTTCTGAGGAGGAGTGGTAGCTTTTAATTCCCCCTCCTGATACCAATCTAAATTTACTTTTCTTTTCTTGTTTTAATTACTTTTTTGATTTTGTTTTCAAAATTTCCACCTTTGTGACATGAGTTAGTTATGTTTTAAGGAAATAATTATTTTCAATAAACGCTGAAAAAAATGTTAAATGTTATAATAAAACGAAAAAGATGAAATTTGTGAGATGTTCTAGAAGTGGACCATCCACGGCGAATTTGTTGAAATTCCCTAGTTTATTCAATATATTAGTGAAAAAGCGCGGATAGATTTCGAAAGTGAATGAACTGAGGGATTCAATCTATGATCAATAGAAAACGGTACCGATTTAGAAAGGCATATATCATAAATAAACTGGAAAATGTATATATATATATATACCAAGAGGTCAATAAGGAAAAAAATAATTTAAAAAATGGTCTAAATTTTTTTTTAGAAAATACAAATTTTTTTCATTTAGCATACCGAGTCTTGAATCTCCAATTTCATTTTTCGTCCATCTTTCAAAATCTAACTTTATTTTATAAAAAATAAGCTGACTTGTTCTGATGGGCCATCCACTTGACTTAACCATACAACCTGGGCCCTCACTTATATTTAATATTTAATAAAATTATTTATGATCATGTTGGGGAGGGGTTAGTTTTTGCAATTTTAGACTCCTGGGGGCCACTGATTATGTACACAAAATTTGGTTGAGCTTGGTACAAGGGCCTAGATTTTCATTTTTTGATCCTACACCCCCCCCCCCCCATTTTGGGCGGTTAGGTTTTGTATTTTTAGACTTCTGGGGTCCCATTGAATATGTATACAAAATTTGGTTGCGTTTGGTACAAGGGCCTAGATTTTCATTTTTTGACCCCCCCCCTCCTTTGGGCGATTAGTTTTGGCATTTTTAGACTTCTGGGGTCCCACTGATTATGTATGCAAAATTTGGTTGAGTTTGTTCAAATGGCCTAGATTTTTAATTCCCCCCCCCCCTCCACGCTCCTTAATTTTTGGTCGATATGCACCAAAATCTAATCAGCTCTTAATCTCAATGGACCAAAACTACGTGTGAAATTTGGTTTCGATATTCACACTAATTTTTGAGCTAGCTCCTCCACAAAAATTTGGTAACGCACAGAATAACAGACAGACTAACAGACATTTTGACAAAACACTTATTATCTGAAAAAATATAATTTTTTCGATGTTCATTTATAAGGGATTTTTTGTAGACCGAAATGCCTAGGTTTTTCTAAATTTTTTTTAATCAAAATAGTTCAGCGTTTTTTGAGATATTTCGAAAAAAAGGGGGAAAAACCACTTTTTACATGCACGATTACAATACTTGACCATACCCTCTATGGTAAAGTAAAAAACCGTTAATTGATTTTACTCAACAAAAGATATTGAGATTGGGTAATCTTTTTTTGATAAGTCATTATCAATTCCTCTATTAATTTACTAATTATTATGTTTTTATAGAATAATAATTAATCAATTACAAAGCATATTTAACATATTTCTGACAATAAAACTAATTACATAGCCATTTAATCCCTTTGCGATATTATCACTAGTATTAGATGATCTTTCCAATCCAGTTAATTTCACATCTCATTACTTTATTTTAAAACTAGCTTCGGCGGCTCTCTTGCTAGCCAGGGGGCACGCCCCCTGGATCCCCAGCCCACGAACCCCATTCTCACCCCCCCACCACACCCTTCGCCGGCCCTCATGCTAGCCAGGGGGGACCCCCAGCCCACGAACCGCACCCTCACCCCCTAAACCTACCCAGCACCCCACCCCCGCCACATGCCCATCCCCCGCCCCCACACCACCACCCGCACCCCACCCACCTCGAACCCCGCATCCCATCTACCCCGGACCCCACCCCGTGCCCTAAAACCCTGCGCACCACACCCCCGCCTAGCCCCCTGAACCCCACCCCGCTACGCCCTCTGGACTCCACTCCGTACCACACTCCTGCACCCCCACCCTACTCTGCCTCACTCCCTCACCCCACCCCATTCCACCCGACGCACCCCATACCCTAACCCATCCCCACTTCATTCCACCCCCGCATTCACTCGCCGCACACAGTTTTTGCATTTCTAGCCTTCTAGTGACCCACAGATTATGTATACAAAATTTGGTTGAGTTTGGTCCAAGAGAAGAATTTTCATTCTTTGACTCTCCCCCCCCCATTTTGGGTGGTTAGTTTTTGCACTTCTAGCTCTCTAGAGGCCCAGAGATTATGTACAAAATTTGGTTGAGTTTGCTCCTAGGGCAAGAATTTACATTTCTTCACCCTCCTCCCCTTTTTGGGTGTTTTTTTGGGGAAAAAATTTTTAATCAAAAGTTGTCAGTAATCACATCCCCTACAACTTTGCTTATCATAAAATTTGCCGTATAGCTATTTGATAATTTTCATTTGTGCGCCCCCCCCCCCAAACCCCTTTCTGGGGTCAAAATATCAAAACGTTATATAGCTACAAACGTAAGTTAGAAGACATCTGATGCAAATATGAAATTTGACAATAATCCCTTCAGCCGTTTTTACGTGAATCGTGAGCAACTTTTCGGAAACCACTGAAACAGACAGACATACATACAGACAGACAGGAATTTTGTTGAGGGTGTTTTCGTTCATAACTTTGCTTGAAACGTGTGCAACCAAAATTTGGCGTGATTTGGAGCAATGTACAGACAAAACCTTAATTTTATATACGTATATATGGTAGATAAATAGTTAGCCGGGTGAGTTTTTTTTATCATGAGACAGTCTTATAACTCAAATACAGTGCATTATATGGAAAAAAGTTTCAAATAAAGGTTTGTTTATATCGAAGGGGAAACTAAACTACGCTATTGATTTTCGACGTTGAACAAGCTTTCAAGGGTATTTCTGTGTCAAGTTCTGTTTTTTAAATGGCAACCTATATTTTTCTATACGTCTACTTAATCTACAAAAAAAAACCGAACAACTTTCATAAGAACTATTTTTTTATACGACATCAAATAAACAAAATACATGAATCAATTAGATCTCAAAAAAAATTCTTAAAAATTATTTAACTAAAATATCAAATAATAATGATTAAATAATTAATTATTAAATAAATAATTTAATAATAATTAATAATTTAATAATTTTTCGATACTGTTCCGAGACATTCCAGAGTGTATTGCAAATCTTAGTAGCCTTTACGTTTCCTGTTTTTGTTTTTTTTAAACAGATTTTACAACACAATAAAATGAAGCTTGTGTTCCAATCAGGAAAACGCTCAGCATTCATTTCACTGGCAGCCCCTAACACTTCTTCCACATTCACCTCATAAATTCACATTCAGATCATCCTTCCATAATCGGGTATTAAGAGCTGACGGCAGACTAATCCACATTCCAACTCATCGTACTGAGATTGCCAACAGATCTTTTGTCGTCAGCTCGGATCGGTTGTGGAATACATTGGCATTGCATATCCGTACATCGCTTTCAACATCATATTTTCTTCGCTCACTCAGGGTGCATATTCTCAGGGGGGTTGGAGTAGTGTGTCACTGGTTGATTCGCCTGCTTGTGCTGACTCTGGGTTGCTCGATGGGTTGGGAGAGTTACTCATTTTAATATTATTACATTGTGTATTCTTTCTGTTTCTGCTCTACGAGGTAGCCACCTCAGAGCATTGTTTTAAATAAATTAATTAATTAATTAAGACCATTTCAATTCTGTCTTCAACTAAAAAATGCTCCATTTTAATACAATATAACTATCTACTGGATTGTCACGAGAAATAAACTTTTTTAAACTCAAGAATTGTAAGTAGGTCTATTAAGTAGAAAATAATCTCTTAAATCTGTAATCAGTAGAGATTGTGGTGTTGGTGCAAGGTGAAACATCTTTAATAAAGATAAGAGTAAATCCATATTAAATAAAATATTTATTTACTCTTATCTTTCTTAAATCTGTGTATAACGAAGTTTTAACATCATTATAAATACTTATTTTCATTGTTGTGACTTTTCGATTTAATAATTAATTATTTAATCATTATTATTTGATAATTAAGTTAAATAATTGTTAAAAATAATTATTAAGATTTTTTTGAGATCTAGTTGATTCATGTATTTTGTTTATTTGATGTCGTATAAAAGGTAGTTCTTATGAAAGCTGTTTAGTTTTTTTTTGTAGATTAAGTATAAGTTTGCAATGAACTTCCATCCAAATTTCATGCAAACCCGTCTCTTGGTGCTCTCAGTTCTTCGTTCTTTATGGATCCCAATAACTGATACTCCTTACTCTTATTTCCTTTACGACTTCATATCTTTCTTTACTTTTTTTTTCTCTTCTTCCCATACAAAATTTGTGTATTGGTGAACTTTTTAGCCAAATTTGTAAAATATTGTTGCTAAATTATGTATAAGCACTAGGTGGGACCTAAGGTCCTATGTTTGTATACTTTGTTAAATAAATAAACTAAAAGTATAGAAAAATATAGGGTTCTATTTGAAGAACAGAACTTGACATTGAAATACCCTTGAAGGCTTGTTCTACGTCGACAGACAATAGCGTAGTTTAGTTTCCCCCTTGATATAAATAGACTTTTATTTGAAACTTTTATCCATATAATGCATTGTTTTAGAGTTGTAACACTGTCTCAAGATAAAAAAAACTCACCCGCTATATAGGAAGAGCAAATAGATGTTACAGAGGAACTGTTTGATGGTTTTTGGTTCTCAAATTAATTACTAGGTGCGCATCTTCGAATTGGAGGACGAAAAAGTGGCGATTTATCGAAAATCACGGAAAAATATAGTATACCTAATAGCGGAGTGTTTTGTGCTAACCCATTTTCAAGGCTCTATATTATTTAATTGAATCGGTCATTTCAAAAACCAAATAAGTCAAGATTTTTCAAACATGCTTTTTTTGTCGCAAACACTTTCTTAAAGGTAAACCCATAATCTGAGTAAAAACCATGCAAGTCAGTACATTCCTTCCTCTTCAAACAGTACCCCGAAATGGTCATTCATTGCTTAAACGACATAAGTCATAATATGATAGTTTTGTTTAAATTTAATACAACCTAACCCTGTTCTTGGTAAAACAACTTAAGTCAAGAAAAGTTTATTTGATTGTTTGTTTTTTAATTTATTATTAATTTATAAATATTATTCGATATTCACAAACTGTTTAAGTGTTATCTTCATTAATTTTGATTAAGACTTTGGCTAATATGATTGTTTTGTTCAAATTTAATACCATCTAACCCTTTCTTGCTAAAACAGCATAAGTCAAGAAAGGTTTTTCTGTTTTTTTTTGTTTAAATTTATTATTTATTTATAAAGATTATTTGATATTCACAAATTTTTAAGTCCAAACACTATATTCAGCCCAAAAAATTCCTTGAAAATTCGTTTACTTGTGAATATACTGTTTTTATTGATTCCTAAAAAATTCTGATAGTGTGACTTAGATCGTTTTTGAAATGACCGATTCAATTATTCAACAAGCTTAAAATATTTGAAATTAAATAGTTTTCTAATTAATGTATTGAAGAATAATTGATATATCAAAGAGAGTTGTTTTTGACCGCGTTTATAAAACAAGATATATATATATATATCTAGACTACTGCTGGTTGAGGCTATTGGAGTCAGCTGAATCTTAAGTCTGGACCAAAGAGAATGAAAAAGATGTGATCCATCTAGGTATGATCCAGTATCATTTCTCGATTAGCCCGCATAACGCTTTTTACCAAACACTGATATGGATCACCTAGATGATTTGTAATCTGAGATGCTATATGAGGGATTGAATATATAACATCTCAGATTACAAATCTCCTAGGTGATTTATATCAGTGTTTGGTGGGAAGCGTCATGCGGACTAATCGCGAAATGATGCTGGATCGTGCCTGGATGGATCACATCTTTTTCATTCTCTCTTGGTACAGACTTAGGATTCAAGAAGACTCCAATATCTTCAACCAGCAGTGGTCTAGCGATATATATATATATATGTATATGTATATATATATCTTGTTTTATAAATGCTGTCAAAAACAACTCTCTTTGATATATTAATTATTCGTTAATATATTAATTAGAAAACTATTTAAAATTCATTATTTCTTACACAGAAATATATAAATTTAGATATTATTATTACTTAATATCTGACAAAAATCACCTGCATTCGATTTGCGAGTGAATCAAATATAGGAAACTCATGATTAAATTGAAAGTTTTTTTGCCGAGAGTAGCAGAATTTTTATATATTGAAGGAGACAATAAAAGAGTGTGTCTTCTGCTGGAATTATAAATTTTATTTATTTATAACGAGACTATAGTTTCGAGGGGCTTTGACCTCTTCATCAGTCTATTACAATGGATTCACAGGAATTAATTTATGAATGACAGGTTAAAATCTTTCATGTGGTTAGTTAGTTAATAAATTTTTCAGGGTTTTCAATTCTTAACTTGCCCACCCTGAAAAATTTATTAACCTAACCACATGAAAGATTTTAACCTGTCATTCATAAATTAATTCCTGTGAATCCATTGTAATAGACTGATGAAGAGGGCAAAGCCCTCGAAACTATAGTCTCGTTATAAATAAATAAAATTTGTAATTCCAGCAGAAGACACACTCTTTTATTGTCTCCTTCAAACTCATGATTAATTGAAATTAAATTCTTGATTAATTATTGTAATCATACAACGTTTATTAAAACAACAAAAAATTTCTTTTATATAAATGAAAAAAAAATTGAAAATAGGCTGCTTTATAAAAGAAGAATAAAACTATAAACATATAAATATTTTGAAAATATACAATGCTACTGAGATGAAGTTAGAAGGTAAGGTCTTTGATAAAAATTAATGAAAATAATAATAATAAAGAAAATTAATGTTTATGATATATTTATTTCCCAAACATAAGGCTTATTTGAATATATTAGGAAAATATTATAAGTTCCCAATATTCTTTTCCCTTTTGAACCTACTAATCAGCCTCATTCCTTTTTTCAAAATTTACTCAAAATGGTTTAGCTTATTAAAATAAATGCTTAGATTGTAACGAGACATTTATAAATGACACAAAATATTATTTAAAATCAATAATTTACTATAATATATTAAGAAAATTTAGAAAAAATATTATTTTTGTAAATGATTAAAATTTTAAACAATCAAGATTCGCAAAGAGAAACAAAGAGGTTGTCCTCTGCTTGATGCAAATAAACATACACACATATATATCGGAATTATATATCTGTATATATATTATTTATTTAAATTTATAATTTTTCCTCATTAATATATCAAAGAATAATTGATATATTAACGAGAATTGTTTTGACCGCGCTTTTTGAAAAAGATATATCGCGAGACTACTGCGGATGACGCTATTGGAGTCTGCGGAGTCTTAGGTCTGGACCAAGATATATCTTTTTCAAAAAAGCACGATCAAAACAATTCTCGTTAATATATCAATTATTCTTTGATATATTAATGAGGAAAAATTATAAATTTATTTTACATCATTATTTCAAGTTAGAAATATATAAGTTCAGATATTATTTTCATTCAATATTTGACAAAAATTACCTACATTTGATTCGCGATTGAATCAAATGTAAGAAACATTCGATTTATTATTTATTTGTTTGAGACTAAAGTTTCGAAGACTTGGTCTTCATCATTTCATCATCAGTCTTTTCAATTTCAAAAAATTTTCAATTAAAACAAAAGATTAGACATTACCTGTTTTTCAAAGTGTTATCAGAGATTTTTCAAAAAAAAAAGATTTTCAAAAAAAAATTTATTTTCATTTTTACTCGAGTTAATGTAGCATTGTGTATTTTTCAATATATTTATATGTTCATAGTTTCTATATTCTTCTTCTATAAAGCATCTTATTTTCAAATTTTTCATTTAAATACGGGAAATATTTCCTGAATCTTTTGGAGTTTTAATAAACGTTTTATAATTGTTTTTATAAACAAATACATTTAATTTGAAAATATATAATTTTCTTTATCTTGGGGCTTGTTTTGTTTCTCTCTTCTCTATATTCACATATATCGGTTAAAGACTCCATAAGAAACTTCCATTGAGCATTAAGACACGCAACGATTTTTTTTACCTTAACTTAATATTATAATTGAATTCGAGGTTTTATTGGGAATACACTTTTTGAAGTATTTCTCTATATTATCATGATATTTTAAATCTATTAAAAAATATAACTTTAGTAATATAACTTCCCCTCACTTAACTAAATGGGTCTCAGATAGGAAGATCTTTTTTATGACCTTATGACAAAAAATTTATCACTATCAATTTTTTTTATTTAAAGTCATGGTTTATTCCATGAGTCTAAAGCCCGGTTCAGACCAGGCGGTTTTTGTTGATAGAAATCTAGATGGCTGGCTAGGATGGATCAAGAGGCTTAAAATGACGTCACTGAGGGCTGGGTAGCTGGCTAGCTTGTTGTATTTTGTGATTAGAACATGTTCTATTTTCTCCTGATAGATTGCTTGGAAAATTAGGGAGAGAACCAATCGGAAAGCAGTATTTTATCACGTGGGTGACATGCGCATGGTAAACCAATCGGGAAGCCGCAATAACCATGGACGACACCACAGTCTGGGCGGATTGTTCAAACGTTTTTGTTTTCGCCGTTTTTCACAAATTAATAAAAAAGCAATAATTGCAGTTCGTCTTCGATTAATAACCTCTCCAATTATATTATTGCCAGCCATTTTTTTTTTTTGACAACTGCTGAGCGATTGTGTGCGCACGCATCTGATCCTCCTTTTAGAATAAATCCAGCCTTACTGCAAATAGCAGAGTGTGAAGCCAACAACTAAAAATCTAGCGGCAGCCAAGCCCTCAAGGAAAGCCATCAAGGCTGCCATCAGCGAAAAACGTCTGGTGTGAACCGGGCTTAAGTTTATAAAACGAGTATCTGGGTGTACGGGGGCCAGTGCCCCAGCTAATTTCGATTCGAGTGGAGGGGCGTGCACTGCCAGACTACCCTTTACAGGATGCAACTCGAGCCATTTTGACCCCTCTGTAATTTCGCACTGGAAACCTCTACATGGCTGAATTTTGTTGCACGCTCCTGGTCTATAAGATTAACTAAATTACCAAATTCCATATTTCTATTACTTATACCGACCAAGTTACAAGAAGCCAAAGATAGGCTTTTTCTACACTCACTGATTTATCAAATTTCTAAAGTATTTTTGCTGATCCTAGAATGCTGAAATTTGGCATACTGGTAGAGTTTGGGGTACAATTAAAGGAAAAAATAGAAAAAGCGAAACGTTCCCTTCGTCAGAACAGAAATGAAGGAAAGAGGCTAAATTAACAAATAGTGAAAATATAATGACTCTGGAATGCTAAATGGTGCTAGAGTTTGGTGCATTAATAAAGAGTGAATTCACAAAACCAAAACATTTCGTTTTTCAGGACATAAAATGAAGGTGGTGAATTTCCTGCGATAAATTTCCATAATGTTCGTTATCGTGGGTATGGGATGTTAATAAAGGGTGAAATTGAAAAACCGAAACGCTTCCTTCTTCAGTGGCCGAAATGAAGGGGTGAAATTTATAGGCTAAATTAACTAATAGCTCAAATTCAACGACACTAGAATGTTGATATAGTGTTGACATAGTAGAATTTGACATATTGTAATAACTATTGAATCACTAATAAAGTGAGAAATCGAAAAAGATCGTTCATCAGCATTTAAAATAAAGCTGTGGATCTTACAGGCTTAATCTCCATCCATCTTGCAAAACAAGTGAAATCCCAACAAAAACACTTGTTGCCTCTATTGCCTATTGGGTTCTAATAATACTGTATTTCCAGTTGAAATTCAAATAAAATGTTAATTTTCGAAAGAAATTTAGAATATAATATTTTTAGAGGTCATATATATATATGGAACAGTAGGTAACAATTGAAATCAAAATATTTTGTTTCCTTGATAGAAAAATGCTTCGTCTATTATTTTCAATTTACCATTGGTTTCTAGCTCAATTAGAACTTGTTTTAATACTAAAAAATTAAAACTACATTTTTTTATTCATGTATATGATCATTCGAAAAATGTTTTATTTTTATTTTGTTTTTGTTTTTTTGCTTCAAATCGAGTTATAATTGAACTAGAATCAAGTGGTGAATTGAAAATAATAGTAAATTTTTTCATATCATAAAACAAAATATATGTTGTTGATCTTCCATATCGTTCGCGACTCGAAAACGGATCAAAATCGCCTTTTATCGGAGCTGTTACCAAAAATACTTCAAAACCTGAAGTAAATAAACAAAAAATACCATGAGGATAGTAGGATCAATTCTTATCACAAAGAGACACAAAGAAGTTGTCCTCTGCTTGATACAAATAAATATACAGACATATATATATACTAGTATATATATCAAATTTAGGGAACGCGGTGTTGTTTATAGTGAAACATTGTTAAAATTAAATTAGGTTGGAGTTGGTGGTGTTTCACAAGGAGAAAAAATTAAAATACAAAGATTTTTTAGTTTACTCATATATTTCGAGCTCTTAACTCATCATTAGGAGAACATTGACATTGAGAGTCAATGTTCTCCTGACGATGAGTTAAGAGCTCGAAATATATAGAGTAAACTAAAAAATCTTTGTATTTTAATTTTTCTCCTTGTGAAACACCACCAACTCCAACCTAATTTAATAGTACATATATATATATATGGATGCTGTGGATGCGGCGCATCCCTAAAATTTCGAACATTTAGATTATTTTCATAAAATTCGGCTTCAAAATTTCAGGAGGTTCTTTAAATTTTCAAATTATTATCCGTTATTTAAAATATTTCTATTTCTATAAAAAATTTTTTTTGTTTAGAAAAGTATATTGGTTCTAGAAATGAAATAAAATTGTTGCATAATTTCGAGAGGCAATTAAAATAAATGGCTTTTTCCGAAAAGGGTGCTGATAGAAGATTTGACGTCCCTGTCTGGTATATCTTCCAGTTCAATCAAGACAAAGACATTTCGAGATGTGTTTTTCTCGAATAAAAATTGTTCTTGCTGAAGAACTATTAAAATAGAAATAATACAAAAAAGGAATAAATAAAGATGATTCGAGAATCTTTGGACTAATTCATTTCTAAGAACTCTCCATATATAAGATCGGAAATAACTAAGAGCTGTATAGACAAGTCATAGCTTGCTTATAGCAATAGAATTAGGAGAAATTTAAGATTTTCTTATAACGAAAATAATGCCGTATTCGCAAAAAAAAGCGAAGATTAAAATAAAATTTCAAAAAATGAATGAAAATTTTTTGGACAGCATCCCTGGTTGAAAAGTCACCAACCGCCACTGATATGTATACAGGGGTCGGCGTTCGAAGTGTTACCAATTAAAAATGCTGTAATTTTGTTAATTTTTATTTTTTTTATTTAAAAACTTCAGTATATCGTAAAAAAATTTCAAATTTTAAGAAAAATATGTTATTGTTCAATGTAGCCACCTTTAGCACGGATAATAGCATCGAGTATGTCCGGGAAGGCTTCACATGCTGCACGAATGTGGTCTGATGGTATTTTGCGTAGAGCAATCTCAAAGGCGTTGACCGTCTGATATTTTTTAGTTGATACTTTGGCCTCAAGACTGGACCATATGGAAAAATCCATTGGGTTTAAGTCAGAGGAATATGGTGAACATTGTTATGAAGAAATGAAGCTAGGAACTTTTCTTGTTAAAAACGTTGGGTTTCACTGACTTTTTGGGATGGTGCCGAGTCTTGTTGAAACGTCCAATGGTTTCTATTGAATTGTTTACGTCCCCAAGGTAACAAAGCATCATTTAAAAAAATATTTCCACGGTAGATGGTAACACTTCTAAGGCCGACCCCTGTAATTATTTATTTGTTTGAGACTATAGTTTTGAAGACTTGGCCTTCATCATCAGTCTTTTTTAAATTATAAATATTATCATTTTTATCAATTCTTACGTTTTCTGAAGAAAATTTCTTTTGAGGATTACTTTATTCTAAATTTGACTCGAATTTTTTTTTCATTTTTGTATTATTCTTTTTATTCGTTTTATTAATTAAACAATGTTGTACTTTATACAATATTGTTTTTTTAAGTACTAGAGTGAATTAATTATAAATAATCTCTAAAGCGATAATACAAACTTAACAAGGACTCGTCCGAAAAGCTACAGCTGAGATGATTTTACAGCTTGTAAATTTATTTTGAAATTGGTGTCAAATTTGCGATGAAGTAATAAAAATATTCAGGAGAAGGATGCCTGGATTAAAATAACTTAGAGTTAGGGATTTGAACTGTATGAAATTAATTACTTGATAAAATTCTGAGGATCGCCCACGTGTGCACATAAAATACCATACTACCCTGTGTTATGTGCATAACTCCTATAAATTTACCATATTTCCGAAATATTATTAATTAAAAGCTATGAACTTAAAACTTGTTGATTTCTTTCTCGACAGAGTAATCAACTAGATGCATATTTTTATACAGAATGAAAAATTGGAGATTTCATAACTTGGCTAATTTTAGTGCAGTCAAACTGCAATGCAACTTAATCTCTACGGCCGTCGATAGGAAACCTTCCAGAGAGCCTTCGATTCTAACTCACTGGATTTCACTGATAAGATATCGAAGGAGACAATAAAAGAGTGTGTCTTCTGCTGGAATAACCCAAATTATAATAAATAAAAACTTTTATATAAAAAAAAATCTTAAAACGATCATCTTAAACCCGCTAACTTTTCCAGATAATTTCTATATTTATGAATTGAATTTGATTATCAATCTTTCTCTTACAAGATGCATGCAAGGTATTATCATAAGTCGCTATTCTTAACATCACTAAAAAGAGAAAAATAAAAATAATTTTTAGAAAAAAAAATCGACTTTAAAAAAATTAAATGCAACAAATAAAATAATGAGAACTCAAAAATCAAATAAAATGCACTAAAAGGTATAAAATAATTATCTTATTTGGTTACAACTAAACGATGAAATATTGGCATGAAGTCACTTTTTGAAGTCGGTGCTAAACAAACTATATAAGCAAGCTTACCTGCCAAAAGTACTAAGTAAGATCCGTCAAGTGCGATTCATAAAATGTTTATGTTTGGCATCGACTTCAAAAAGTGATTTCATGTTAATATTTCGTCGTTTAGTTATAACCAAATAGGATAATTATTTTATACCTTTTAGTGCATTTTATTTGATTTTTGAGTTCATATTATTTTATTTGTTGCATTTAATTTTTTTGAAGTCGGTTTTTTTTCTAAAAATTATTTTTCATTACTATAAAACAAATAGGAACTGAGCTTTCTATATTTAGTAATGGAAATCTCGTCTTTTTCTTTTTTTAATTGAAATATTTAAATTTTCTATCTTTTAATAATTTAAAGATTTTTCAGAAAATAAAATTTTGGAAAATAACCACGTTATTCTAATTTTAAATTTGCTTTTATTATAAAAATCAAGACAATAAACAACTTTTCCATCATTGCATCTGTGATGCTTATTATAACTTGAGTAAGCAGCTCAAGTTCGGTCCGGGCTCTTTATTGAGTCGTTAATTTGTATCGTCTTTATCAGGAGAGGGCAACAATTTTAATTGGAAACCCAATGTTAACTAGTTCTCTCGATCCCTGGTCCACTGTATATCCATCTCAGTAAAATCTCCTTTATTACAGGTACTTCCTGGGTATTTGTTTTGTTTTTATCTTTTTTCAAACGATACTCACTACTTGGTTCCCAAATTAGTTACTACATATTGAACAAATCCATTCCCCGATTTGTTTATCCCTGTGATTTCTAGAGACTAAAACTCCCTTCCCGCCTCCGTATTTTCTACGACTTGCAACCTTCAGTTGTTCAAGACTCTCATGCACAGGAACCTTCAACTCCAACCCAACCCCTGAAATTTCTTCCTCTTCTTTTGCAGTATAAGTGCCAATCTTGGCCTGAAGTTGTCGCGTCTTATTGGTGTTACACCTTAGCACATTAATATATAAATAAATCAATGCTAAGACTATTTCGATACAACCACTTTCTTCCATTTAACCCTATTCCATGTATTCTTATAATAAATTAAAAAATTTCAATTACGTGATTATTTTTCAAAAATTAATATTTTCAAAAATCTTTCTCTTTATTATATAAATTTTTAAATTATAATTATAATCTTACTTTCAAAAAAAAAAAAATGTTCCGGTGATAGCTTCTTCTGAAGCTAATATGTTTGAAGTTGAGATCCATTTTCACCCCGACGATATCCAGGTGCTGGTGGAATTGAGTGCTTCATCCCAGGATGTGGAGCCGGAGTGGTTCTACTTGAGCGCCCATGGAGAAAATCCTTCCCACGTGAGTTATTTTTTTTTTTATTGAAATTTTCTTCTTTTTTTTTTTTTTTTTTTTTTTAGTGATTATTCTAAATAATTGTTTTGAAATATGTAACGAAAAGATTCGTAAACACCAAAATTTATCAAATAAGTAATTTTACTTTTCTATCTGTAATTTATCTTAAACAACAGCAAAAATGATAGCGTATTAATAGTTTTTTTTTTTTTTTTTTTAAATTATATAGTACTTGTAGAATTAGTAGATGGCATGATAGAAAGATATACCGACTTGCTATTTTATATATATCTATAGTAATTTTCATGATCTTCAAGTCTCTGTTATTGACTGCATTAAAAAACAAATCCATCAATACAAAAATATTATTAAATGGTTCTAGAACTTTAACTAGGAAACTTAGAAAAATCATTTATATTTTAAAAATAATTACGTTTATAGTTTTGGCCTATTGCCACTATAAGTTTATCACGTGCCTTGTTCAGGTTTATCTTATTATTATTATTTTTTTCATTTCAAATAATAAATTAACAAAATACTTAATATAACATAGGAATAGTTTACAAAACAATAATTTTAAATTATTAGGGTGCCATTTCACGAAGCCACTCAGCGGCTTAGCAGGTGAATGTTGGAGGTAGGTCAGATTTATCGTTACTATATAATATGAAAGCCCTTACTTGCTGAGTCGCACAGCCGGCTTTGTTTCGAGGGAGTTTATCTTTTTTTTGAAGTGAAAACTTCTTTGGGCACTTTTGGGATCGGAAAAAGGACTGAACTCGCGTGACCGTCACGCTCAATTTATTTTTTATTCGTCTTAATTATTTTTATAGAGAAATGTTTGCGGAATTTAACAGAACAAAAGTCCCATTGATACATAAATAAATAAATACATACATACATACAGGTGAAGCTAATATAAAGCGTGTAATAATAATATATGATATTACAAATTCAGTCAACAGGCTTCACACAGCCATTGATACCTAATACGTAATATATAAATGCCATATAAGTTATTACTTCTGTCTTAATTATTTTTATAGAGAAATGTTTGGTCTATTGGCACTATAAGTTTCTCACGTACCCAAATATTTTGGAGTTTTTTCGTTGTTGGTCTAGTTATGAGCGGTGAAGTTGGAGGCAGGTCAGATAGTTTATTTTAAAGACAAATATCCTCTTTCTAGAATAGTTTTAAGTTTTAGACTTAGTCCACTCGGGGCAAAATTTCCGTCTTTGTGTACGACCAGTGCTTTTAAATGAGGCTGTGCAGTGTGGATACAAGGCGGAAAACCCCGCTAAGTTGATAATCTCGAATGGTGGAACCTATTGTTCCGCTCAGTGTGAACGGACGGACAGAAAATTTAATTCGAGTTTTTTTTCCACGGCGGAAATCCCGCCCCGTGTGAACTATGACTTACACTATTAGTTATTAAATTTCATTCCAGAATCTAAAATTTTTTCAATTGAATTATTAATTAAGTTATTTAGGTATTTTAAGATTTCTGAAATTCGAGTAACCTAATTATAGTACTAAGCCCGCAAATTATAGTGCACTCAGATGAAGTGAAGTACTTCTAAGAATTGTTTTTTGAGTTCCGTATAATTGAAAAAAGTATAAATAATTTTATTTATTGATATTTCAAACTTTGTCAATGAAAAATTCAAATTATGTTTTCTATTTAATTGATAATTATAATAATAAAAAATAATCAAAAAATCTAATAATGTTCATCTATAATGTTTTTTTTTTTTTTTTAATTCAAAATAAAACCAACATACAAGTTTGGTAATGGCCAAAATGGCTTGTACTTTCTAAGCCAAATAAATAAAACAATAAAAAAATGATTCGATTAAATAATTAAATCTTACAACCTTTAAAATCCAAATCTCCAAATACCTAATTTCCTTTACAACTTTTGAATATTCTTTATTTTCAGGAATGTATGAGTCTATTCAAACCTAAAAGCCATGTACATGATTCGATCAACGCTATTATAAAAAAACTAGGTATATTTTAAAATAAATATATATTATTTATTGTCTAATAATTATCAAAATTTTAAGACAATAGTCTATTAAAATTAATATTTTGCAATGAATCTACCAAAATTTTAAAGATTTCGAGAAAAGAGAAATTGGTGAAAGAATATGGTAAAGAAAAGAGATCATATGATAGAGACTCAACCAGGACCATATTAAGCCATGAATGCAAGTCTCGGCGAATCAAATTAAAACTATGACTTATTTTTCTCTCTTTAAGCCTTCCCGATAAAGTACACTAGAATGCCAGCAACACGAGAGAGATTGGAAAAACTGTAAAATATTCTATTTGCTTACAGTGTCTGAAGAAGATCACTTACTTTAGAAAAACCCGCTGCAAATGTTACTTATATTGGGAACCGGTGCTTTTGACATCCAAGACTGTAAGCTATTTCCTAATAAATGATTTAATTGAGAGATTTTCGGTCATGGCGGATACTCTACAGGAGAAATAAGAAAAAGGAGAACGAGGACGGGAAGAGTATTCTTAAAGTTAACGGTATTTTTGTGGGACAATTAAAGATTTGATATTCCGAAAGTTTTCCAGGGTGTGTCATGGAAATTTTACCCCAAAACAGAATTCTCGATGCAATATTTAAATAAACATGCTCATCCCCTCTAGAGATAAGTTTTCACTTTGACCAGGTGGAGAAAAGTTTTTACAGGGGATATATAAAATTAAATTAATTCAGCTTAAAGTCACATTTCATATTTACTCTAATAATTATAATAATGTAATATTTTCAGCATCACTAATTTTATTTATAGGGTGACCCAAACGCCAACTCTTACACCCCTTTTCCCCTAAAAAAGGCACAAAGCTCTCTCTTTCTCTCCCTTTGATAATCCATTATTGAATTAAGGCCTTGATGGAGTTACTTTGTTTTAATATTAAACGTAATGACGAAAGAGAGTAGGGAGACAAGTTGTTTAAATATGAAAATGAAATTAAGCCACTTTGTTCAAATCATCTTTAAAAATGTATTTCCATTCGGAGCGAATAAAAAAATTAATTGTTAATTGATTAATTTATCTCTACTATCAATCAATAGTCAATTATTCTCTCAATGATATTATGATCACTGTAGAATGTGAAAATAGCTAATATAGCTAGCTATCCACACCAATTTTCCGTAGCCCCCTCTAGTATATTTATATGGTATGAATAGTAAAAAGCCCGAATTAATTTAAAAAACATTTTTAAAATTGAAAAGTTTTTTTTTAAATATCTCTTGCTTAGACCAGCTTTTTCCAACTTGGGATAAATAAGAAAGCCCGCAATTGGTATTTAGAAAATACATAGATTACCTTTAGAAATCATCTAAAACAAATTTAAAAATAAAATACCAACAAATCGAATAAAATTATATATCTAATTTATGTACATTAGCTCATTCTGTGATAGTGAAATAATTTCAAATGTAATCAATGGAAATAATTGGAAGAATGAAAGCTGTTATTGGAAACAAATTTATTTCAATTTAAAAATAATTAAATAACATTTTAATTTTAATATTTAATTTTGATCTTCATCAATAAAGGTTCATTACAAAAAAATTAATATTATCAAAATTTCAAGCATATCTAAATTGAATTAGAGAAGTTTTGCCCACAATTTTCACCGGAAATAAAATCAAAATAAATAAAAATTACCAGCATGATATTCCTAGTACTAAGCAATCAGAAGACACATTTAATTTGCAAATTTCAATTTCTCTTTCTATAGATGAAAGTTAAGAAACACGAATGGCATAATTAAAATTATGCAGCCCAAATAAATTTTGTCATCTTAGTTCCGTTAAGTTTATCTAAATGCTAGATCTGATTTCTAAGATTTTGACGCCCTCAAATTAATACTTTCACTTACCTGGCAGTTATTTTAAAATCTTATTTTCGTAATAATCTCAAATTTGGCGCCCTTTTGAGATGGCGCTCGACGCGGCGGCTGAACAATTTTTGAAAAAAGTGGAGTAGAGGAAGCTGACTTTTCATTATTTTCAACCGTTGCGATGTTTTCGCATTGAAAAATGAACACGTTAATCATATTTAAATCGAATTTGTGCCTGTATAGTGTAAATCACTTTTGTTCTAAAATTAATAGGGGAAAATTCATCGCCAAATGAAAATTTACAATTGCAAATAATACACCTGATATACGATAATTGATAACACTCTAGCCTATTATATTTATTATATTCCTAAAGATTTAGATTTTAGAGTTAGAAAAGAAATCACGTATGTTTTAGGTTTATTGATTATTTTAAACTACTCGTATATATATATAAAATTGAAAGTTTTTTGCCAAGAGTAGCAGAATTTTTATATATTGAAGGAGACAATAAAAGAGTGTGGCTTCTGCTGGAATTATAAATTTTATTTATTTGTAACGAGACTATAGTTTCGAGGGCTTTGCCCTCTTCATCAGTCTATTACAGTGGATTCACAGGAATTAATTTCTATTAAATTGAAAAGTCAACTCTGGATCTGATTTATTCCCAACTGTCCGAGCCAGAAATAAAACCAAAATTAATAATCCCATACTATGGAAAAATTTCGGAAACTTTAAAATTAAAATTCAAAACTTTAGGATATGAAACTATTTTCAAATCCTCTAGAACATTGGCATCTGATATTAGCAATAATAAGAAAGACAAAATTCAAAAAATGGACAAAAAAGGTGTCTATTGCATAACATGTGGAGAATGTGATTCGACCTATATAGGAAAAACAGAACGAAATTTAAACACACGCATTTCGGAACATAAAAGTGTTTTTAAAGGGGGTTCGGGTCATAAGGCATTTGCAGGCCATTTAATCTCCGAGAAACATTGTTTTCTAGATGAATCAAATATTAAATTAATTAGATCAGAATTAGATCCCTTAAAAAATAGTATTTTCGAATCGTTAGAAATTTTAAAATCACACAATAATTCACCAAAAAAATGCTTAAATCGAAAAATAGAAATTCCCGAAAGCTTTATTTTAAAAATAGCCGCTCAAATAAAAACTTCATGAACGCCACCTACAGCCAAAATAAAACAAGTATAAATTTCAATTCTTAACTTGGTCACTCTGAAAAATGCTTAACCTAACCACATGAAATAAATAAATAAAATTTATAATTCCAGCAGAAAACACACTCTTTTATTGTCTCCTTCAACGTATATATATATATATAGGGTATGTATTTGGTTAACTCACCTGATGCCCTCGGAGCGACCGAAGTATTCATGCCACTTGAAATATTTCAAATATTTTTGAATATACGTGCTTAGAAATGCTTGAAATATTGAGACTAGGCTGTTTATTGTATTGATTTAAATTTTGGACAAGTAATGAGAAGCTTGAAAAGTAAAATTTTTAGATAGTATTTTAAAGAATTGTTTATAGTTTTTGTTTAAAAAGATAAAATTACATAATTGTTGTATCGTAAGACTTATTCCTTCCTCTCTGGAGTTAATTCATTAATCTAATAATTTATTATTGTGAAATAATGGTCATCACTAAAAAAAAAAATACATTTAAAACCATAAAATATATAATAAACATGTTCAACCTCATTTATCAATATATGACCATTCCAAAATTGTAACTCTAGCCCTTACCCCCAGTTGAATAGAAAGTTATCTTTAATTAGGAATTCCTTAATATACTATATTATTTCTTTTGGAGGGGTATATATCCTTAATTTACTAATTCTCACAAAGATAGGATTTAGTCATCTTTCCCCATCACTCATCAGTTATTACTATAAGTAAAAATAAAATATGAAAAACTGTCCTTGGGCGTACCATTATCTCACTGCATTTAATTTATTGTTTCTCATGACAGGTTTTCTAAAAGATTCTCATAATCACTGGCGGATTTTGGTGTTTGGAAGTCCCGGGTCATAGAACTTAAAAGTACTGTATATTATTTATTTGAAGCATTTACCAATACCATCTATAAATTTAAAACGATAAAATTTTAAGTTGTAATTTTTTAATTAATAAAAGGTATTTAATAAGAACAATAGGAATAGAATTCTGTGGGTTTATCGAGATTTATGGGCAGCCAAGTCCGCCCATCGTAATTCCGCCACTGTTCTTATTGAAAAAAATGAATTGAGTGTTCCTTGAAAACATCCAAGTCATATACTCATTTGAAAAACTCCAAATTCAGGTTCACTTAAGAGAACCCTACCTAGGAACGAATGCTTTGGCCCGCTGCACACGAGGCTTTTTCCTCTACCTGTTTTTGGGATGGGACATTCTGTTTGCAATTTGGAGGCCTATTGGGATCGAAATGACGTCACTGCTGACTGTCTTTCTGACTAGATTGCTTGATTTAAAAGATAGGACATGTTCTATTTTCCGGCTTGGTCCTGGGATGCTTTTGGGTAGGAACAAGCAGACAAAAAATTATTAAAACAAGCCTCGTGTGCAGAGGCCTTTAGTCATTTCATGTTATTTTCATTGTTAACTCTGTCGCTTTGTCCACAAGACGCTCTCCTAATGAGGAATATTAAAATAAAGGCAGCTCCCCTCCATGAAATAAAGCTACAGTGTATTCGGAAAAATTGTTCACTTTCGTTTCAATCCCTGAAACAAAAAAAGAAACCATCACAAGAGAAAATACTTAAAAATAGGAGCTATTAAGATAAGTTGAAGCTTCATTTGCACTTTATGAAGCTAAATCAGATATTACCCCGTTAGAATTTATAGACAAAACAAATACATGTTTCATTAAATTGAACTAAACACACAATAAATTGCATTAAAATAATTTTTCTATCCGTCTGCTTGGATAATGAAAAGAAGGATAGCTCAAAAATAGGCAACCCGATAATGTTTCTTCAGATGGCAAAATTATTTTATTTAAAAAAACGAAGAAATGATTAGGTTTTTAGAGTTTAGAGGTTCACAGCAATCGATTGAAAAATGCGCAAAATCAAAAAAAAAATCAAATCGAATTATTATATGAGGAGCTAGTGAAGGGTTGAAAAGAAACTGAAATTTAGCACACAAGTTTATTTTTATAAACTTTAACTTAGTGCCAAATTTGAACTTTCTAGCTCTATTCTCAATCAAAAATAAGCCGACCAAGTCGGTCCACTTAACTCCCAAAATACTTGAGATATCAAATTCGTTCTTATTTTCGTTTATAAAGAGAAAATGAGTAAATTATTGGTATTTTTTACTAATTTTATGTAAGGATCTTTCCAAACGCCAACAGGTACAAAAATCACATACGAACACCCTCCTTGTAACTCTCCCACAGTGTCATTTTATATCGTAATAAATTTCAAAAAATTAGAACTGATTCTACTTAAAGAGATATTTAAATCGATAGTTTACTTTCTATAAAAAGAAAAATACTGTTTATTTTTGGTCCTACATAATCATTCGATTAATATTCTAATATGATTTTTGATTTGCGGTAAAATGAATACATGTAACTTATAAATTTCAATCTTTCATCCTATTTGCTTGCTTTATGTGCTAAATTGCTGTGAAATACGAACAGATTGTACCGATACTAATATAGGGTCCAGTTTTACTTTTAAACAGAACCGTAAGTAAATATTGACAAAAACGTGCGAAAAGTAACCGAGTCTTGTGAAAATTTTCGCTTTTCCATTCAATAATAATTTCAACAGCTCGGTTAACAACCTTTTAATTTTCTTTATTAATTCAGTATAAATATTCGTCGAAAAAATTCTAAAACATCTACAATTTTTATTTTATAAATTAAATTCAAATCAAAACCCTACCAATAAATTAATCCCATAAGAATTGGGAACGAGTAGGTAGAATAAGACATGAATTATATTTGAAAATACAAAATTATTTTTGTAAAATACTTTTTTTTTTAAATTGATTAATTGCCGAATATATCACTTTTTTCGGTTACTCTGATTTAAACATTGTTTGTAGAAAGGTAGGTAAGAACGGTCATAAATGCAAATCCTTCAGGGCATTCCTGACTAATCATCGAAAATTTGAGGTCAATTGAGTCTTTGAACATTTCAATGGCTTACTACAAACTATTACTTGAATAAGTTTGAGTAAAGTATGAAGTAAATAGAATCTGACAAATAAGACAAATAAAGCGAATGGAGGGATTTTCTATGGAAAATAACGAGAGTTTGTCTTCTACTGAATTCCAGTTATTAAGGTTAATTTCTACACTCAGAATTAAACTTTTTATTTCAAATACCAAACAAATATAGAATCGGTGATTCTTTAGTAGGAATGAAAATTTTGTATTTGTGAATCAATTCGAGATGAGATTTGTTTCCCTGAGTCGAAAAAGGTGGTTTTTAGAAAATGTCTGTTTTATTAGGCTGGTTTTTAAATTTATTTAAAAATTAGTAATTTCAAAATGTCGCAAAAAATTATGATGTAATAGAATTTTTCTAGATACCGATTTCTACTGTACTTAGGTTTAGGAATCAGAATTTTAACGAATATTACGAACAACATGTCAAAAGTTGAATTTCAAAAGTGCTACTTCGCATTTTTTTCATTATCTGGCGAAAATGCTCCACTCAATAGTAGGTCTTCCCCTTTTCTTTCCCACTTCCCTCCCTAAAATATCCTTTAGCAATCCTCCGAGTCTTAAGGTGTGTCCTGATAGTCTTAGAGCTGGTTTTAGACGATTATTTCAGAATGCAAAAAGCATATTTCATACTGTAGTGTGATCAGCACACAGCCCGAAAGTGAAATTCTTATTCGCCGAATCCAGTCGCTTTTAGGGCTAAATGACCACTGGAGATGTCAAAAATATTCTAAAATCAAGTCACTTGAGAATGCTTACTTTGAAATCACCGACAGTAACTTTAAATTTCTAATATATATACAGGGTGTTTCAGGAGTAATATTAAATATTTTAGGAGGTGGTAGTATAGACGAATTGCAATAAAAAATGCCATATAACATGTGTCCAATTTTTATTGAGTACAGAGATAAAACTGAGTTCAATGCATTTTTGTTTCATGTCTTGATACAACGGTTGCTATCGGTTGCTATGGGCGTATTTATCGAATGTCAGCAGTAAAGTCATGATGTTCGAAGTTGTGAAGTTGTGCTTTAGTTTACATTGAAGTTTCCATTGTGATTTGTTGGCTAAGTCTACTGTACTGTAGCGTGAAAACATGCCGCACATATTTACACATGCTGAGTATGCCAATATGTACATACTAACAGCTGTATCTCTGTACTCAATAAAAATTTTGACACATGTTATATGGCATTATTTTATTGCAATTCGTCTATACTACCACCTCCTAAAATATTTACTATTCCTCCTGAAACACCCTGCATATATATATATATATGAGTAGTTCAGGTTGCTCATCCGTTTACAAGCCCACCATTGAAAAATTTATACATTTTCGTAAATTCTTAACCAACAACTTAGCTTTATTATTTTTGTACAAAACTCCTAGCTCTGGTTTTCATCAGTAGAGCCTTCTTTTTATTTCTTCTGAAATTGTTTTCTAATGAATTGTTGAAATGAAATGGTTTACAGACTTAATTGAATTGGCCTCTGAACGGCTCATACATAGACGTATTATACCTATATCTAAATTTATATAAGTTATTTCTAAGCCATATTAGAAAACATGTAGATTATTTTTTCCTAAATATAAATTCTACCCTTGCACCAAACGCCTGAATATAGGCAATCTATTCGTCACCTTTACTTCAAAGATGGATAAAATTTAGGCTCTACCGTAAAGTATTGAATTGAAATTTTTTTGTTTTGTTGAGTTATTGAATCATAAAGAGAAACAAAGAGATTGTCCTCTGCTTGATGCAAATAAACATATACCTATATATATCAACTATAAATATGTATACAGGGTGGTGACTTGGCCGACGCAGCATAGCGATTACAATGTTAATTTTTGAATGTGCATTTATTTGCTCCCCTAATTATTTTAGAGTTAAAGTTCTTATAGGTTTTTTGTAGAGAAAAAATACTGAATCCAAACATATTTTTGTTTTCAAATTTTGAAATTTCAGAACCGTAATAATCAACATTATAAATAATTATATTTTTACAAAAATCACTGAGGCCATGGAATTATTAAAACAAACAAGGCATTTTCATTTGTTGTTTCTAAGTGACGTTTGTTATATTTGAACTTTTTAAAATCAGTTCTTATTAGAATTTATTGATTACCATAATGAGAAACTCGTTAAATTTGAATGGACTGAGTTTTGTATTCGTCATTGATAAATAAAAATAGTAGATTCACGTAGATGAAGTTTAGAACGAGCTTTTAAATTTTCACAAGAATAATCAACGAAATTATAAGTAATATTTTTAAAAGTAATTAAAACAATAAAATTAATAAGGTAAACAGAATTTAATTTTTAACATAATTAACAAATGCATAAAATTATAACAAAAAATAACAATCATAGCAAATGTTCGAATAAACCACCATTTACAACTAAACAATGGCCCAACATAAAAATTTATGCTTTCCAGCATAAAAATACTTAATTATTTCAACTTTTTCTTGTAATGAATACATTGTAATAAGAACTGACTTTAAAAAGTTAAGTTTTGTTTTATAATCATAGATTTGTTCACCAATATAAATCCATTTTGAGACTAGTATAAACAATAAATCTTAAACAATCAACAACAATAAAAGTTTTGAATTTAAATTTTTTAAATAAATATCTACATTTTTAAAATCGATTTTTGGGCTTTTAAATTATGAGTTAGACAAAATCTGATGTAATTATCTTTTAGAATTTTAATTCTGCTCAGTTTTTTGTATTCTAATTATGCTCTAAAATAATCACTAAAGACATCACTATTAAACGTCACTTAGAAACAACAAATGAAAATGCCTTGTTTGTTTTAGTAATTCCATGGCCTCAGTGATTTTTGTAAAAATACAATTATTTATAATGTTGATTATTACGGTTCTGAAATTTCAAAATTTGAAAACAAAAATATGTTCGGATTCAGTATTTTTCTCTACAAAAAACCCATAAGAACTTTAACTCTAAAATAATTAGGGGAGCAAATAAATGCACATTCAAAAATTAACATTTTAATCGCTATGCTGCGTCGGCCAAGTCACCACCCTGTATATAGTTTAGCTAGCTAGCCTGCTATGTAGACAGATTTTCAATATCCACGCGATACTGACCACATGAGAAATAATAATTTGAAATGACTTGATTTTACAATATTATTGACATCTTCAATGGTAACCCCTAAAACGACTGGATTCGGCGAATAAGAATATTACTTTCAATAAACATTAATTTATGTTTTAAAATTTAAGTTTAAAAATTCAAGATTTATCCATAATGACGAATCTGCCTGTGAAATTATTATGAAATAGAATTGTAGGTGATAAAAGTTTTGTTGGCTTTGTATTTATAAATTTTTGTAAATAAACTGTAAATAAAGCAACAATTTATTTGTGGAACGATATTAAAAGACGCGGTAAAAGATATGAAGATGTTGATTGAGTAAGTATCAGGTTTTGGTAACAACTCACTTGCTTATTTTCAATATTGAAGGAGACAATAAAAGAGTGTGTCTTCTGCTGGAATTATAAATTTTATTTATTTATAACGAAATTTATAATTCCAGCAGAAGACACACTCTTTTATTGTCTCCTTCAATATATAAAAATTCTGCTACTCTCGGCAAAAACTTTCAATTTGCTTATTTTCGATATTTCGATCTTTTATTTAATCTTCTTCAACTTATAGCCCTGAAGTTTATCAAATAAAAGCTCAGAAACTAACAATTAAGTTATTATTTTTGACCAAAAACCTGATATTTCCTCAACATCTTGTATATATTTAAAGAATAAATGTAATAACGAATTTTATTTTTAAAACACAGGAAAAATCGTCCGTCCCATTGCTAGTGATCCTGAAATGTCAAAACAGAGACTTAACATGATCTTTCCATTTTGCTTTCTACTCTATTATACAAGTACGAAATTCAATAAGGTTATTTATTGAGTATTAAGTTAAACTATTGTTGAGCGAGGCAGCCTCTCCTTAATGGCCCTATTGTGTTGTTTGTTTTTTTTCTAGCGCCGAGGAGATGATTCGACTGAAATAGATCTAACATTGACACCTACAGACCATTTATCTCCACCTTCTACAACAACATCCCGGCTCTCGGATTCAGACACTAGTGAATGTGATTTAGAAGATCCTCTTGCAGGTGGTTTAGGCTCAAGAGACAGAAGAGTTGCAGATGGAGCCAGTATCAGTAGTGTGGGGAGCTCCTCCAGGTATTACTACGAAGGAATTCGTTTGCTCTGAAAACAGAGAATCTCTCAATGTTTAAAGTATTTAATGATATTGGGATTTAACGAACTAATTTACTCAAATTATAATAAAGTGTTTATTTTGATATGTTTTGCCTCACTGTGAGGCTTCATCATAGAGCTCAAAATAAGCCCTCGATGTCAAAAAATAATAGAAGTCTGCATGTATTAAGAGTTAATAAAAAAAACAAGGATTATGGTATCATTATTGTACTTGTATAATCATGAATAATCTTACCTTAAAATGGATAGGTATTAAAATTTATTAGAACTTTTTGAAATAAACAGCACTCTTTAGTATATTTATCACAAAAACATTAACAAATATACATAAATTTTCGATCTCAGATTTTCTGATCGAAATGTCATGTATTTATTTCAAAAAATTCTAATAAACTCTTAAAGAGAAATCAATGGGGTTGTTCTATGCTTGATGCAAATAAACATGTACATTTGTACATATATATAACGAGTATAACCATGTATATATATATATATAGGTATAATTTATTTGCTAGATTTGTTACATAATTATGCTCGTTATAATTATATATACCTATATACCGGATGAGTTTTTATCTTGAGACAGTCTTATAACTCAAAAACAGTGCATTACATGAAAAAAAGTTTCAAATAAAAGTTGATTTATATCGAAGGGGAAGCTAAACTACGCTATTGTTTGTCGACCTAGAATAAGCTTTCAAGGGTATTTCGATGTCAAGTTCTGTTTTTTAAATGGAACCCTATATTTTTCTTTACGTCTACTTAATCTAGAAAAAAATTGAACGACTTTAATAAGTATAATCTTTAAAGAATTAGGTATCGGTTCTAGGTGAAACATTTTAATAGATAATAAGAACTATTTTTACTTTATCCAATGCGAAGCATGGGAGAAAGTATTGTAATGGGTCTCGCGGCAAGCGCGACTTCCAAGGGTCCTCAGGTAAAGACTACGGAACCCATGGACTCAATTAAGGTCACAAATTGAAGTATTCAATGAGATTGAATTTTAGCACATGACGGTTTTGCCAAAAATTACCTGGAAGGTCGTCGAGAGGCCAATAAGTGCCATTTTTTTTGGAAGTGCGTGCGGATGGATGGATGGATGTATGTTATCGTTTTTTTCGTCCACGATTTTTTCCACACCGTTGCACTGATTGAATTGAAATTGAAAACCCACTATTAGTTTAACAAAATGAAGCGCTGATTAGTTATTGGTACATATCGGTCCACAAACATTAGTACTTTATTTCAGTACTTTTTTAGTTTTTTGATCGTTTTAAGATAGCTCATTTAACCTAACTTAAGTAAGAATGGCTAGGCTCCTCGCTGTGAAATGGTAAAAATTTGGGAGGAAATTTTATAAGTAACCGTAGCAACTGCGTTGTTTTCTTATCCGTTACCTTTGCTTAAGACATAGAGAAATCGACTTTAAACCAAAAATAGCGATTGATTCTCATCTAATACTTGAGGAATAATCATTCTATATTGGATTTTTGGCGTTTCGGTTTTTATTGGTAACCATTGCTCAAGACATAGAGAAATCGACTTTAAACCAAAAATAGCGATTGATTCTCATCTAATACTTGAGGAATAACCATTCTATATTGGATTTTTGGCGTTTCGGTTTTTATTGGTAACCATTGCTGAAGACATAGAGAAATCGACTTTAAACCAAAAACAGCGATTGATTCTCATCTAATACTTGAGGAATAACCATTCTATATTTGATTTTTGACATTTCGGTTTTTTTTGGTAACCATTGCTGAAGACATGGAGGAATCGAATTAAAATCAAAAATAGCCATCGATTCTCATCTAATACTTGAGGAATAACAATTCTACATTAGGTTTTTGACGTTTCGATTATTATTGGTAACCATTGCTGAAGACATGGAGGAATCGACATAAAATCAAAAATAACTATCGATTCTTATCTAATACTAGCGGAATAACCTTATTGCATTCCATTTTTGATGTTTTGACTATTAATGGCAACCTCTACTGATAACGTGGAAGAAACGACTTAAAATTAAAAAGACTAAATTCTTTTTTGGTAAACAACTCAAGCTTGATTAATAATAATTAATAATTTTTCGACACTGTTCTGAGACATTCCAGAGTCTATTGCAAGTCTTCTGGATGAATTCCAGTTCAAATTTCGTTATTTTCGCCTGTTCCAGTTTCTTCGTAGCCTTTACATTTCCTGTTTTTTTCGTTTTCCTAACAGTATTACAACACGATAAAATGAAGCTTGTGAGGGTGTATTCCTATCAAGGAAAACGCTCGGCATTCATTTCAATGGCAGCCACATAACACTTCTTCCACATTCACCATAAATTAAGATCATTTCAATTCTGTATCCAACAAAAAATCCTCCATTTTTGTTATGGTAATACAATATAACTATCTATTGGATTGACACGAGAAATAAACTTTTTTAAACTCAAGAATTTTAAGTAGTTCAAGTAGTAGTAGTTAGTTTAAGTAGTTCTATTAAGTAGAAAATAATCTCTTAAATATGAGTATAACAAAGTTTCATTATCATTATAAACACTTATTTTCATAGTTGGGACTTTTCAATTTAATAATTATTTATTAATTAATTAAGTTAAATAATTGTTAATATCAATTATTACGATTTTTTGAGATCTAATTGATTCATGTATTTTGTTTATTTGATATCGTATAAAAAATAGTTCTTATGAAAGTTGTTTAGTTTTTACTTTATCCAATGTGAAGCATGGGAGAAAGTATTGCAATCGGTCGCGCGGTTTTTATTGGTAACCATTGCTGAAGACATGGAGGTATCGAGTTAAAATCAAAAATAGTGATTGATTCTGATCTAATACTTCAGGAATAACCATTCTATATTGGATTTTTGACGTTTCGGTTTTTATTGGTAACCATTGCTGAAGACATGGAGATATAGAGTTAAAATCAAAAATAGTGATTGATTCTGATCTAATACTTGAGGAATAACCATTCTATATTGGATTTTTGACGTTTCGGTTTTTATTGGTAACCATTGCTGAAGACATGGAGGAATCGAGTTAAAATCAAAAATAGTGATCGATTCTCATCTAATACTTGAGGAATAATAATTCTACATTTGGTTTTTGACGTTTTGATTATTATTGGTAACCAATGCTGAGGACATGGAGGAAACGGCTTAAAATCAAAAATAACGATCGATTCTTATCTAATACTAGCGGAATAACCTTATTGCATTCCATTTTTGATGTTTTGACTATTAATGGCAACCTCTACTGATAACGTGGAAGAATCGACTTAAAATCAAAAAGACTAAATTCTTTTTTGGTAAACAACTCAAGCTTAAAAAGATAAAAAAAACTCACCCGGTATATATGTCATTAGAGATTTTTCGGGTTTCTCTGCAAGGGTTTGAGAGTTTTTCTCGACGTTTCGGCTCTCCTTTTAGAGGCATTTTCAAGAGAGGGAGCGGGTGGTCTACGTGCTGTTAGCCTCGTTGTCCAGGGTTCTTTTGGGGAGTGTTTTTCGAGTGAATTTCTTCATTCAGAAGACTGGGTGGATTGCTTACGGTATGGCGGCTGACGTCTCGGCTGTCACTGTTTTGAGAACACTGGGCACTGTCGATACGTTCACTGCCACAGTAGAATTAAGGTTTTTTAGTCACAAACTAATAAAAGACAATAATTTTATTTAATTATTATAATTTATTTTATTAATTCACTAAACAGTTTCGGTCACCACTGGTTGGCCATCTTCAGTAGTATTAAAATTTGAAAAATGAAACATTTCGTCCATTTTTTTTAAACAATTACATACTACAACAATTACAGAGGTTTGAATTCATACATACAATTTGTTCAAGATCTGAAAATTGTCACTTTGTATACATAAATCATCCTTATCTTACGAGCATTAACATAGATATTTCAAACATTTATATCAATCATATATAGCAATAATTCATAAAAAACATTTATTATTGACTAGAATCAATTTTGAACTGATGACCAAAATAACATTTACCAACAGATAAAAGGAGTTCCAATCGGAGGCTGTCTCAGTCCGATTATTGCGGATTTGGTAATGGATGAGATATATGTGGAAAAAAATAAAGCCAATGAAATTGAAGCTCTTTACGCAGTATGTCGATGATAGCCTAGCTATTGTCAAGAAAGACAGCGTAGACTGCTCCATTAGGGCTCTCAATGGTTTTAATGAGAATTTATTATTCACGAATGAAAAAGAATTAAACAATAACATCAGTTTTTTAGACATTAAAATTATCAGCGTTGTTGAGGTATAATGTTCATGCATTTCATTTACTATTGTGAATTCTAAATACTGTGGTAATTCCCTGTGATACAATTTTTAGACAAATCTCATTGTTTGTAAGTACAGGAAATCACTTGCATTCAAAAAACTTGGGCATTCCAGCATAGTTCTAATTGGTATATATCTATCACATTTCAAAATAGTTCTCATACACTTATTTTGTAGTAACTGTAGCTCATTTATATTATTTTTTGAACCAAAGTATAAGATTGTAGGACAATGGTAAAAATTGGGATTAGTTATGCTCTTATAAACTGCAATTCTATTATTCATATTTAAGTTATAGCTGATTAAAATAATTAACTTTTCCATTTAAACTTCTAATTAGTTCATTATAATGCATTTTAAAATTCAACCTGTCATCAACAATAACACCAAGATACCTTATAGAGTCGACATGCTAGTATGCCAGTTGCACACCACTCAGCCAAACCGGAGATATGTCTTCCCCACTAGCAGCCATTATCCTGCTATCGACAACAAAAATAGTTTCGATTTTGAGGGTGTGAAAATTTTAGATTATGAGATGAAGATAAAAGAATCACTTTATATATTGAAAAATATTCATGAATGTGTGAATTTTAAAATGGATTCAGAAAACATATCATCGTCTTATAGTGTCATTGCTGTTAATGTGGTTGTTTTGTTTAATTCTATTGTTTGGGAAGGTATTAATGTTTATATAATATATATGAAAAATTTAATGAAGGTGTATATATTGATATGTATTTTATAAAAATGAATTGACTCTTAATGAATTTCTGGAATAGATTTATTTGTAACGATAGTTTTATTTAATTGAGAATTGATTACGTAATATGATAATTAAGAAAAAATAAAAATAAAAATAATATTTCAATTGGTCATCAGTTCAAAATTGATTCTAGTCAATAATAAATGTTTTTTTTATGATTTATTGCTATATATGATTGATATAAATGTGTGAAATATCTATGTTAATACTCGTAAGTTATGGATGATTTATGTATACAAAGTGACAATTTCCAGATCTTGAACAAAATTGTGTGTGTGAATTCAAACCTCTGTAATTGTTGTATTATGTACTTAATTGTTTAAAAAAATGACAAATGTTTCATTTTTCAATTTTTGGTAATGGTGAAGATGGTCAACCGGTGGTGACCGAAACTGTTTAGTGAATTAATAAAATAAATAATAATAATTAA
Organism: Forficula auricularia; assembly: GCA_024734495.1. Taxonomy (NCBI): domain Eukaryota; kingdom Metazoa; phylum Arthropoda; class Insecta; order Dermaptera; family Forficulidae; genus Forficula; species Forficula auricularia. The sequence continues at coordinate 2,828,782 of JALMQS010000681.1, forward strand.
ATTAAATTATTCCCTTCTAATAGTTTGTGACTAAAAAAACCTTTCAATTTAAAAATAATTTAAAAATTAAGTCACTTAAGTCTGGAATAATTTTATAATATACTCTATATAGAAAAGAAAAAAAAATTATTGATTGTTTATATTAAATTGAAAGTTTTTGTGCCGAGGGTAGCAGAATTTTTATATAATGAAGGAGACAATAAAAGAGTGTGTCTTCTGCTGGAATTATAAATTTTATTTATAACGAGAGTATAGCTTCGAGAGCTTTGCCCTCTTCATCAGTCTATTACATTTGATTTTCTGTGAA